>OY720633.1:48151485-48749798 GCA_963169105.1 Ceriagrion tenellum | reverse complement strand
CTCCTTTATTTATTTTGCTCTTCTTCTACTTCTTCCTTTCCCCCGCCCCCCTGTCCTTCTATCTCTTTTCCTCACAGCGCATCCGATTAGGCATTCCATTCTCGTTATATAAGATCCTCGTCGTCGAAAATTTTACGGTCCTCCCCTCGACGGCGAGGGCTCGCCTCTCCGCCTTTGTCCTTTTCTTTATTACACGCTGCTGCGACAGCATGCACGGGTGGACGAAGACATATTCCCCCGGAGATCGTTCCCTTGGTTATTTCGTCAACATTTTCTATTTTCTCTTCTTCCTTACCTTACCTGTCTGCGTTTCCTTGAGGGGATCTCTTGTGAAGGACAAGGTGAATGACACGGATTTGCATAACCGATAGTCTTACATGTCATAAAATTTTTACAAAAACAAGAGGAAAGGCCAATGTACACCTAATTATAATGTAATGTAAAGAATACAAAGCAAAATGTTGCGGACATGTTATGCGGATACCTAATTCCTGCGCTCTTCAATATGACGAAAATTAGTAGCTGAATTTCAATTTTTATGTAATCGTCCGAAAATCAAACAGTCAAGTGCGAACGTTATGTCTATTTTCTCTATCTACTTATCTTATTCTTGCGTCTCCTTGCCTGTCTCCTTATTTCATACTTGTCTCTTGCCTAGAGAGTAGACGTGTTTTGTGATTTATCGAAAAATAGTGATTAAATTTTTATTTTTACGTAATAACCGATATTTGGACCAGACAATTTCACCCCTAATCTGCTTTACTCTTTCGGTTCCCAACCTGTTTTCTTGCGTCCTTTGGTAGAGCCTGTCGGTCAGGTTAAAGTGACCCCTACGATCAGTACACATCAACTCCAGTCCAATTTCTTATCGATGCGTATGAGATAATTGCGGTATTAATTGATTGATGTACATAATGGATTCAATTACTTTTAACAATCTAATTTCCGTGATGGCAATGAAATGCCGAGGGGCAAAACTTTTAAAGCATTGCATCACGTGAGAGTAAGGACAAAATCGGTCGTAACTATAGTCTGTATAACGATCTTTGTCTTCGCTCTAGGATTAGGTTATAAGCCAGATTCAACTTCAGTTTCATTATCAGGTCGTTGGTTTTCACACTCTTCTCTTTCCCGATTCCTTGTAATCCAAAGCTATTCTTGGGAATTTTACCACAAGTCATCCGCATGCTCGTTCTATTTCGCTTTTTATTCTCCCACTTCATCTGTAATGTGGTGTACATTCACCTTTCCTCCAAATTATTCCTTTCTAAATGTATCTACTCCGCTATCAAGTCATTTAAGGTGTATAAACTTCATGGTATCTAGAACTATTGTACATATAAATTAATATCTTCGCTGAATTAATCGTAAAATCTTTGTACTGACAAAGTAAAACTGTTGAGCTTCTTTTTCGGCAAAAATTGTCTATATCGTTTTCTTTGACGTAAGAATTTTGTCTATAATCAAGTGTACAGTCGCATTTTTGTACCTTGATATCCACTGCGACATGATGTTAGCTGAATGAGGAAAATGTTTGGTTAGTTTTGAATGCAAAGTGACGAAGCCATTTAACTTTATGTTCACCAAGTTGTGCGGGTTTTGTGAATTACATCAGACTATCAGTTGACGCGAGCGTAATCTAGGGGGGACGTACTTACATCACTTTTCATTCCGAGAAAATATTAGACGAGATCTAATATGACCGTGCCTTTGAACACCTATCAATCGTTCCCCATCAAGGCAATAAATCTATTTATATACTTTTATCTTCTTCAATATAAAACATTGTTATGATGGGAGAAATTTCATTTACAGTATTTCCATGCTATGATGTGGCGATGATTTCAATTTTAATCCTTTACATGATAAAGTCGACGATAATGTTAGTATTGCTTTGCCGCTTTGTAGGAGCTGCGGCAGTATTCATGTGATGTGGGAGGCACATTCCTCGAGAGACCGCACCCTTGCTTACGTCAATCCTCTTTGTTAGCCATCCACTTCAGCTTTCTTTTGTGTTCCCAACCCATCTTTTGTCTCTGTCTCTTTTGAAGCGCTCGTATGCGAGACCATAAAAACATTTGAGCGGACATGTTCGACTGGTCGACTGGAATTTGATAGTTTTGTATGCAGATGAGTCCATTCAATGATTCAAAGGTCAATGGTGTTCATTAATTATGGTTAACTGTAATTAAATTCACGTAACACTGTTCCTCACTGTATTTGTTTGCTCAAGTTTTACAGTATCGGCTGTTATGCCATAATTAGGTCCGATGAAATTGATTGACCTGTACCTGATGATGGCGTGACAGCCAAAACCAGTAGTATTAAGAAAAGTAAGCCGTGAAAAAAAATTAACAATCAAACATTTTCTGTGATTTTTGCTATGTGTACCAATCATTTCGACCCACACAGTCATAATCAGATACATTAGTCTTTAAGTCTAGAAGGGTCATTTTACTGATAATGACTCTATGGGTCAAAATGTGTAATACTTATAATTAAGGACCCCAAAAGTCAAGGGGTCTAAGTAACAAATTCGTTATTTTGAGAAAACTGAATTCAAAGTTGAAAATGTTTGGTAGGTTTGGTACAACCCACTAAGTAGTTAAGAGGCATTACCCTAGATAGCATCACCTGTCAATAAAATCACTTGGATCCCTTTACCACCTAAAAGATTTATATTTTTACATCCCATTCCTGTACCTAACTTATGTTTTTCAATGTCACTTAGACCCCTTGACTTCTGGGGTCCACAATTTTAATCGGGAAAAAATAACGGTCGTAATATCTTAACATGACAAACTCCCATCATGTAACGCCTGCATTTGTTTTACTTAAACAGTGGGCAACACTAAATTGGGTCCATTTAATTTTAGGAATATTCTTTAATCGAAATCTTCATGGTATGATAGTTTCCAACTGGAAATTAACACAACTGTCAATATCTATTTTATAATTTCCAATATATTTTTAAATTTTGGATTCCGAAATGACCACTTAATTTTAAAAATTTTCAAAACAGTGATGTGGGCTGCAGGGAGCTTTAAAGACTCGCCAATGTCGAGGAAGGTAATAGACATTTCTTGGTTCTGAAAAGAGTCACAGGCATGCCCCCTTGAAAAAGCCACGTAGATGCTGGGAAATAGATGAATTTATTGCAGCGTGAGCAAAGTTATCACCCGATGTCGGGTGTCATATGTATCGAGGGTCTCGGGTTTTCCTCTCCCACTCCATATTGCCTCGACGCTCTTTCCTCATTTTACATGCTGCTCGCACAGTATGCACGGCTGGGCCGCAAATTATTTCCCCGGTGAGCGTTCCCTTGACACTTTTCATCGCGAACATGTTTCCTTTCACCACATCCTTTATCTGCGTCTCTTATTTACGCTAGGCTGTTGAGAAAAATCAAACGTTAGACGAGGGAGTAAATCTTTGCGATATCTTATCAAGAAATTGTACATTTTATATGCATAGATTTTGGTGATTCTGATATCGAAGGTCGATAATTATGGTCGAATACGTCGATTTGTTTATTTGGGAGATTATTTCATTGAGTATCCTTGAAAATCATTTCCAGGCAATTGTTCTATTATAGCAAATTCTGTCGCCATTTTTCTCTCTCTCTACCTGTCTGTTAGCACTATTTCCTTGATAAATCTCGGCAGTGTGGCCAATTTTCTCCGCGTTGGTAAATCTACGTGATTTATGTGTAAAAAATGCAAAATATTCTACAGTGGATAACTGTGTGGATTATAACCTTACATCGTGGGATAATCTATCGATTATAACTATCAATTTGTCCTGAACGACATATCGTATACACATAACTAATCTACGCTGCAAAATAGTGGAGCAATTTTGCGCCGCTTTGTTCATTTTCGATGTAAATGAAAACGGTTAGTACAAGGCGAGTTTCAATTTCATTTCAAAGATCCGATTCCGTATACCTGGCGGACGCAACAATTTTTCCATCAGAGAGCTACCTATTCAGAATGAATTATACTGCGCGGTGGTAAGAGGATACAGGATGCGAAGGCTACAAACTCGCCCGACTTGATGCAGATTTCTGTCCGCTTTAATTCCCGGATTACTGCCGCTGGATTCCATAGAGCAATAAGCTGTGTAATAAATGTGGCGAACTTTCATCGCGCTATTCTTCTCAAAAGACGGAAAATTCTATAAATTTTGTATCTCGTAGTCCCTGCAAATGCTAATAGATGCATATGAAATATCCTGTTCATTGAATTGAACGACCGCAAGGGAACAATAAGTTATCATTATTTGAGTAAATTCTTCCCGGGTTACACACCGAGGTAATGCATTCATATTGCCAACGTTTTAGCAAGCGTCTTGCCTACCATTATCATTCCTCATTAACATATTCACAAATATGGTTCCTATGCAAAAACGGCTGTTTCTGGATTAAAGGTACGAGAAATGAGAGTGATCATTAGAATATTAGTCCCATGAGATATTTCCTGGCAGAAAAATTCCCATTATGCACGATTATAAACACATAGTTATCACTGTATCGTGGGTGCTCATAGCTATCACGTGAGCAATGCGTGGACGGTCGATATTTTTGGCCAAGAACTATGATCATTTCACAAGAAACAAAAATTTCGATAATCATCCTATAAATTGTGCCCCGATGCTTCAATCGATTGTCTATTTTTGGAGCTTTCGATTTTATCATGGTGATAGACGGGACTTGATTGGAACGTCGACGATCGCCAGACGACCAAACGAAATGGAGCAGCTGAAATTTGCTATTCAATCCTGGACGTATGGTTCATAGATTGGCCATAGCCGACGGCTGCGAAAAAATCCGCGTATCCTTTTTCACATGTTCGGATCGTCTCGGGTAAGACAATCACAAACAGCCAGAGACTGTGGGCTCTTTAATTAAATCTAAAGTTGTTTGTACAAGAACGACAAGTGTCGAGACGACGCATAGGCATCGCAGCAGTGTAAAGGTGGATTCACATAGGAGAATAACAAGGCGGAAAAATGGACGACGGAAAAGCGTAAAGTCAACCAAGAATAAGAATACTTAGTTTTGTTCTGGGAACATCACTCCTAAGATCATTACAAAAATTATCAAAAACAATATACAACAAAACAAGCATTAAGAACCACAAAGAGAGTACGAAAATGTGAGACAAGCTTATTCGATATTAACAATGAGAAGTCCAAAGTAACAAGTTCGGAACTACTTCACAAGCAGGTAATGAGATATTTTGGCTTTAAAAGCAGAAAGAGTTCGACTGCATTTGAAATAGTTCGGTAGAGAGTTCCTTGTTGCGGTGGCGCTGACTACAAATGATTGGTGGTATTTAGTGATACGATGCGCGGGGCAGTACATATTAGCAGGGTCATTCCTTGTAGACATGCTCCGAGATAGTGGAGGTCTACTAAAAAAGTCGTAGATATACCGAGGTTCTCTCCGGGAAAATAGCACGTATAGAAATGTGCAGAGCATGTATTGGCGTCTGTTTTCAATACTAAGCCAGGCTAGTTGTGCTCTATATGGAGTGATATTCTCGGCTCGGCGAATGTATCGAAATGCAGGAGTTCTGCAATCGTTGGAGTCTCTCTTTATGTTCATTAGTCAAGTCACTGAATACCAATGAGCAATAGTCAAAATGTGGAAAAACTAGTGTAGTGATAAGTAAATTTTTAGTATGAAAAGGTAGTATATGCTTGAAGAGTTTAAGTCGATAGACTGTGCTATTGATCCTATTTGAAATTTGAAGTACATGGTCGTGCCAAGTGAGGTTCATGTTCATTAATATTCCCAGATTCCGAACGACGTTGGAATATGGTACACCAACGTTGTCTAGAATGACATTGGGGACTTCACCGAAATTTATTTTATTTATGATCCTCGCTGTACCAATAATGATTGATTTAGTTTTCTCACAGTTTAAGGTAAAAAAGTTCGCTTTGGTCCAGTTTGCCACGGCGTCAACGTCCCTGTTAATTTGAGCGATCCCTTCATTTAGGTCTTGCAGATGACAATGATAATAAATTTGCAAATCGTCCGCATATAACATGAACTTACAATTTTTTATTACTTTTGGGAGATCTAATATGTAGATAGCAAACAACAGGGGACCAAGGACGGATCCTTGGGGGACACCTTTCACAGTTGGTAGCCAGGAAGATAGATTACCCTGAGAGTCCCGGACTGTCTGTTGCCGCCCAGTCAAATACGAGAGACACCAGTTAAGAGCAGAAGCACAGAAGTCGAGCAGCTTCATTTTACTGAGAAGGCAGGCATGATCAACACTGTCGAAGGCCTTACTGTAGTCGAACAGGACAAGTATTGTTACCTTCGACTGGTCAATAGCTAGACGGATGTAGTTCGAGACTTTGATTAGAGCAGATTGCGTACTGAAGCTCTTCCTAAATCCCGATTGATAGGTATCCAGTTTATTTTGACTGGTGAGGTAGTCGAGAACTTGTTGGTGTACTATTCTCTCAAGGACTTTTGAGAGAGCACAAAGTAATGATATAGGGCGATAGTTGCTAATGGTCTTAGGATTATTAGATTTTTTTATTGGTACAACTATTGATGATTTCCAAGTAGATGGGAAGACTGAAGTCAGAATGGAATGATTGAAGATGTCAAGAATTAATGGGAGTAATACGTCTCCAGCTTTAATAATGAAGTCTATGGAGATATTATCAACACCCACAGAGTTGGATTTAGAGCTGCAAAGAGCTTTTTGTAGTGACTCTAATCAGATATTTTCAAAATAAAAGTTATTGTTATTTAAAGGTATAACAGGGTCTAAACAAGCTAAATTACTTGAAAAATGGGTGTTGTTTCCGGCCAGACTGCCGGTGAAGTGTTCATTAAACTGGTCCAACGAGAAGTTGCAATTATCTATTGCGTCCCGTTGACGTACTAGACCAAGAGTTCGCAACTGTCGCCAACACTGTTTGAATCTTTAAGAGAAGAAAGGGCAGAAGCATTATACGAACGTTTGGCGTCAGTAATGAGCGATTTGACTTTATTCCTTTGAGAAAGCCCAATTTTGTCTGGTGCGAACGAAGGTAAGTCGAAATTTGTTTCTCGCGTTGATAAGAGTTTTAATTTCATCGGTTAACCAGGGCAACGAAGGTCGCTTGTAGAGGCGAGTTCGTATGGGTGCATGAGTTTTAATGCAGCTCAATACGTTAAGATTAAACGCAGCAGGTTAATTATCAATGGTACCAGAGGAAAAGATTATACTCCAGTCCTTCGTGAGTAGATCAGACTAGTAGTCAGAGGGTACGAGTCCTTTCAAGTCGGGTATGCGAAGGGACACGGGAGGGCGACGATGTGCGATAAATTTATAGTCAATGTGCACAACATTGTGAGAGGACAGAAAAGGAACAGGAAACTGATTCATGCTCACAGCTTTCTCAGGTTCATCGACGACACAAATATCGATGAGGGTGTGACTGGAGGCAGTATAGTGAATGGATTGAGATGTAACCAGGTGAAGATTGTAGCTAAAGAGAAGGTTCTTAAGATAGAGGCTATCATTATAGTCACGATTCATATCAATTCTTGTTTTTTCTGAATAATCTGTACTTCTCTTTTCTGCCTCGTATTTCGTACACATAGATCCAGCTTATTTAGTTTCCATGTGCACATGGAGGTAGTTTGCCGTTGTCGCTCATGAGACTTTCTCTGCAGTAAGCTTTGGATTTCGAAGAAGAGGGTACTCCCCGGAGAGCTGTTAATGCGGAAGGCAGTACAAAGAGACGTTTCCTGATAGCCTGTATCGTGTTCAGAAATCTCGCCAACAAAAAGAGGAGAAAGCATTGGGATAAGTGAGTTCAAGCCTTTTGTAGGTAGCATTTTACACGATCTTTGTGACTTGAGAGACAAAAGGGAAAAGTTTTAAAAAAACTATTTTCAAACAAATATCAGGTCCTTTGATGAATTGGTTGCCGAATTTAATGGCAAAATGAGGAGCGGAAACACCTTTCATGTTGCTTGCTATTCTACGGAAGAAAATGAAAGCTATAACGTGCGCGACTGCACGTTGCATCCATCAGTAAGTCCTCGCTTTGATTCGTTTCGATTTCGTTGTTTTGAATGACGTCTGATTCGATGAACCAAGGGCTATCGGAAAATTTTCCCAGTTTAATGCAAATTTGATGAGCGTTTTTCTTTTAATTAGACATATCTATCGTATCTTAATAACATGCTTATACGAAAGGCAATCAGATTCATCGGTTGGTTGATGTATTTACATTATACAGCGACATGTAAATACTTCAACCCTAAATGCGATAGAAAATATTATTGTTACTTTTGCCCCAAGTTTAATCCTCATTAAACTAAGCCCAAGCCCGGGTCGATGTATGATGTAATAATTACTGAATCGAGGACAGGACAGGAGGTTCAACTAAAGCGACCATGGAGCACATTTTCGCTGATTACGCTGCGCTTTTATCTAATGCTTATTTGGGTGGTCATAATCAGCTAGCTTATGTAATAAAGCAAAAGCTAGCCGTCAAGCATGGACCTTACAGACTTGCCAGCCACGCTATTATTTTCAACCCATGGCACTATTGTAAAATGAATATATGAAGATTTATTGGTGCAGAAACAAAATAATAAGCTGGATAGTGGACTATCTTAGGCCAGACATTATACAGCGAAATGTAAATGTCCTTGTTTTTTAATGAAGATTATAAACGAACTTAGAAATTAATGACTGGGTGACTAATTTAATTGAATTGGTCACGCATGTCTGGTTCCGTTTTACGTAGTTTCATTTGCGTCGCAATTCTTCAGCACGCATCTACGACGTCATTCGAGTACTTACTGTATTTGGGTAAATATAATGTCGCTAATTGGAGGGCTCAGTGTTAAAGTGGACCAATTAATTTTTTTCTATTTCTGAAATGACAACTTAGCAGATTTACAAGAAAGCATCACCACGAGGAGCCCCTAAAGACTCGAAGGCTACACTCTAGGCTTAGGTCGCTTGAGAAATTCAGAACTGGTGTGTTTCAGAGGGATTGAGAGAATATTATCACTACATCTCTAGGCCTGACAGAAGCAGTAGAGTAAGAGAGATACACTGCTGAACAGATTGGAACAAAAACTCGTTCTTTTCGCGCACAATATGCGACCACAATAAAAACTGAGCTCCACTAATTACACTCCCATAATACAAGTCACCATTTAACCTCCCAAAACCTTACATCTTTACACGGCTGGTGACCTAATACCCGCTGCCACACGCCCATGTGGCGGCTCGCAGGGCATTATGTAGATGTAGACGCAGAAATTTAACCCCTGATTAACTGACAACAATCACTCATCAGAAATGTCAAAATTTATAGAGCACATAATGCTGTTGTTTTTCTTCGTCAATTATTAATTGGGGACAACAGTGCATGTCGTAATATCCTCTTCTATTTAATCATTCAAAATTTGTATCTTCCATTTTATTCTATGAAAGTCTCCCACAAACGGGTTGTTACCCCTATATTTAGAGAGCTACTGCAATACTTTCGATTGCATTGTGATTTTGTTTTAAGCGTATCCACGACGAAATCAATGCGACAATCAAATCTGATGCTATAAAAATATGTAGATGTAGATCGTCGCTTCTCGTTAGCCATCATTGGCTCGCGCCGAAAATCTAAAGCACCATTTATTGCAATATTTTTTGCTCTTTCTCTCTATTTCTTAACTTCTTGTCTTTTCTTCCTTTCTCCCTCTCCGTCTTTGCGTGCGAGAGCAGGAGGAGGACGAGGACGACGAGGAGGACGAGGAGGAGGAAGAGGAAGAGGAGGAGGAGCGGGACGGCGGACTCGAACATTCATTGCCCTTCGACGAGGAAGAGGACGATTGCGACGGCTGCCACGTCATCCCCAACGACAAATCCACGGAGTTCATCCTCGCGACGGTCACGGCGGAGCGGAGGCGGCGCCGACAGCGGCAGCAGCAGCAAACACTCGCCGCGTGAGTACACGCGACCGTGCGATGTATACTCGCTTCCTCGCAATATCGAGTCAGCCAAGAACTCTTGTATGTGATAAATACAGAGATGGGCTCCTGTTAAAGAGAGCCACTTCATCCCCAATCATTTTAAATTTTTAATAAGTTTCACAACACATATATGTTCTTGTTATTAATTGTATACATACATACGAATCACACCGTTCCCTTCCGGGGTAGGCACAGTCACAAAGTTACACTCCTAAATACATATTTGTTCACCTAACTCTGCTTCAATAATTTCCTCTATACTGACCTATCCTTGCAAACCTCTTTTGCCTCATTTACCCCCATACACCGCTTCATGCACGCCCTCCTGTTTGTTAGACTCCTTATAATCTTACTCGTAAGAATTTCCTCAAACACATACAGCCACAACTTTCTCGGCCTACCTCTACCTCTCGCACCATTCTTTTCACTCATATATGGATGGATGAGAGTCGCTGTTTCGTTATGTGACTCTCATCTATTCTCTCAACATGGCTAAATCAACGAAGCACACTCCTTTCATGTATGTCTATTACTGGACCATCTAACCCACATTTATTTATTACCCACTCATTCCTGACCCTATCCATCCTACTCTTGCCGCAAACACTCCTCAGATAACTCTTACCCACGGCGTTTAGTCTACTCTTCTGTCCATCCTGACGTAACCATGTTTCACTACCATGCAACGAAGTGGGGAGAAGTACACTTTTGTACTCGGCGATTTTCGCTTCCTTAGACAGGCACTCATTCCTTGATATGCTCCACATGCTACCTACCACTTTCCTTCCAGCATTCGCACGTCTCTTTATGTCCTCATCTGTCCGTCCATCTTTTGGAAATATCTTACATAAGTACATAAAATCATCCACTTATTCAAATTATTTCACCATTCATCATACAGTTATTCTCCTTATCAAAGAATTACTTAATTCAGCATATGTAGCGATGTTTTGACTTGCAACGATTAATCTATGCAGCGAGAGACAATGGATTGGTCCACAGTCCTCACATGATCAATTTTTCAAGGTTTCAATTCAAAGTACTCTGGCAAAACTTAGGCAACCTGCCGACTGGTACCATATTTAGGTCTGCAAGAGTCTCAACCGACTTTTTAAATATATTTTCCGAATTCGTGTAGTTAATAGAGTTTCGTAATTTTCAAATCACTTATTTAAAAACGACTAAATTTGAATAAATTATGTTAAAAATATTTAAGATAATTTATCATGGACTCATAAAAGTTATTACATCGTACAAATTTGTCGGTTTGATGTTGAAGCACGTGGCACTATGAAATTGTTCATTGGAAAAACGAAGTTTTATTTTTCAGTTCAATCTATTTACCACTTCATTCTCACCCAGGCCTTCATTTTAAACTCTGACTAGTAAATAACTAACTACTGGCAGAACGCATTCCATCCATAGTTGTCCTCGAAAATTCTTCCTCTCCTTATCTCCTTACTTAATTGTTTACCAACTACTGCTGCATCGCAGAATGCGTCCTGTAAGTTTGCGCCTTCTACTTTGCTGAGTCTTAATCATACTTCTTTTCTCTCCAACTATTCAAAGCACTTCTTTCCTTATGGTTACATCCATCCATTGGATTTTTTGTAATTTTATACAACATTACATTTCTATTCATTTCAACATTGTCGGTTCGGCCGCATTCATCATTGAAGCGTAATTGACACATTAGATAATCCTCCATATATATATATATATATATATATATATATATATATATATATATATATATATATATATATATACAATTAAAGAGGAAACTTACAGGGGGTAAAAAGACGAAAGTAAAGAGAGAGTCTTACTTAGAGACGTTTCGGGTGTTATCCCTTCTTCAGTCACACAGAGAATGCACTGCTCCAATGAGGGTAGGAGAGGGGAGGTTATGAGAGGGGGGACTGGGGAGGTTAATAGTGCTGGGCCTGGCTGATGGGGCTGGGGGAAGGTTGATACAAAGTTATGATGATAGGGGACTGGGAAGAGCCAAGAGCTGGGAAGGCGCGGGGAGGGGGGGTTAGAAGCAACAAAGTAACAGAATGATCAGGGAGGTGAATGATCCAAGGTCTGGCTGACTGAACAGAGGGAAAGTTGCAACAAAATAATGAAAGGGGACTGGGAGGTGACTAACATGGAAGGGACGGGAGTAGCAACAATGTAATGGAGGGGCGGTGACAGGTAAGGGGAGGTAAAGACAGGCTAACTCAGTTGAGGGGAAGTGAGTGGTGGAAGTTGGGAATGGGGGGGGGGGGCAGGGGCAAGAAACAGAGAGGAGTAGAGAGCTAATGGAGAATATTGAGTCCAGGGGGGGAAAAAGCTTTGCAGAACCAGATTATTGCCATCTCAGTAGTTCTAAGTTCTGTATTGGAAGCATCAGCGGGGAGGGCGTGGAGGATGGTGAGGTGGAAACAGGAGTCGAAGTGAAGATTGTGAGTAGAGGCATGTTTGGCAACAGGAAAGTTGGGAGGAGAGGATCTATGGCCGTTCATACGGATGGATAAGGGATTGCTAGTTTCCCCGACGTAAAAAGAGGGGCATGATTTGCATTGCAGGAGATAAACTACATTGGAAGAGGTGCAGCTGCCATGGCAAGAGATAGGAAATGGGGTCGGGTTGTTAGGGCTTTGGAAAGTAGAGAGGCTGCGTATTAGGGGGCAGGTTTTGCAGCGAGGTCTATGGCAGGGAAAGGTACCAGGGACTTGAGGAGGAGAAATGGTGGGAGGGGATTGGCGGGGGCGTAGAATATTGCGCAGGTTGGCTTGTCTTTTGAAGGTGAGGGTGGGACATTTGGGAATTAAATCTGCGGTGAGTGGGCTGTCTCGCAATATAGGGAACAGTGATTTGAGGGTGAGGTTAACTCGATGAAGCCCCGGAAAGAATTTGGTGCAAAGGTTTAAAGGCGATTCGGAGGTGGGTCTGGGACGAGGAGTATAAGGTGTGGTGGAGGGTAGGATGCGACTATCAAGGAGAGGGGAGGGGTAGCCGCGTTTAAGGAGAGCATTTTTTAAATTTTGAAGGTGGTGGTCGAGAGAGTTTTTGGAGTTGCAGATTCGATGCGCACGAACAGATAGGGAGAATGGAATGGATCGTTTCGTATGGTAAGGGTGGCAGCTGCTAAAATGGAGATATTGTTGACGGTTGGTGGGTTTGATATGCAGGGAGGTAAGAAATTTGTTCTCAGAGAGAGAAATTTCAGTATCAAGGAATGTAAGGTGGGTGGAGGAGATGGTGGAGGTGAATGAGACAGAAGACGAGGAATTGAGGTCAGAAAGGAAGGTGGACAACGATTGAGGACCGTGTGTCCAGACGAGGAAGATGTCGTCGATAAATCGGACCCAGAAAATTGGTTTATGGGACTGCAGTGATAAAAACTTCTCTTCTAGGGCGCCCATGAAGAGATTGGCGTATGATGGAGCCATTCTTGTGCCCATAGCAGTACCATTGATTTGGAGGAAAATTTTGTCATTGAAGGAGAAGGCATTTTTGTTTAGGACATGTTCCGAAAGCTTCAGAAGGAAGTCAGTCGAGGGGACTTGAGGGGCGGGGCGGAGGGAAAGAAAGTGCTTTAAGGCATAGAGACCTTCACTGTGGGGTATTGAGGTGTAGAGGGAGGTGACGTCAACAGTGGCCATTAAAATACTACTCTGGGGGGGGAATTTGGAGGCTGTGAAGGCGTTCTAAAAAGTGGTATGTGTCACGAATAAAGGAAGAGCGTGCAGATACTATGGGCTGAAGGGCGGAGTCGACGAAGGCAGAGATTCTTTCAGTGGGTGAGTTGATATTGCTGACTATGGGTCGGCCGGGATTGTTGGGCTTATGAATTTTTGGGAGGAGGTAAAATCTAGGTGTGCTGGGGTTGGAGGGAGAAAGAATGGCAATGTCTGATTGTGAAAGTCCTTCCTTGGGGCCATGAGTTTTGAGGAAGGACGAAATTACTTTTTGAAATTTGGGGTTCGGGTCATCGGGGAGAGATACATAAAACGTGGCATATATATATATATATATATATATATATATATATATTTATTTATTTATTTTGAGTAACGAGTTTAATTTGAATTTTTTTCCTTGGAAACACAGAAATAAAATTCCCTAGCCCTAAATTACTCTCTTAGAGCACCTCACAAGGTGTAGTGTCGGTATAGGACGACTAGAATCATACATTTTTTTAGAATAAGATACAACATCGTCCAAAGCTCGAATGCTTACCTCTTAGTAGCAGCAGTTCTCGAGATTACTGAGTATATCTGATTTACGGGAGTTATATATATATGAAATTTTAAACCCGTTTACCTCTAAATTCCTCTCAATGGACTGGCTCTTGTTATCCTTAAATCTAACAACTATTCTTGTCACAGGGTTTTAGAAGACATTCATTCCTAAGTCATTCCTATCCTAGGTCATTCAATCCTAAGTTTGGTTGACTGCAGCTCTCCACTTTCCTATCTAATGCTAGTTCCCTTAACTCCTGGTATATTTCCCTATATACTGTCTTCTTTATTTGGTCCATGAATTATTCCAAGGTCTTTCTCTGGGGACTTTTCCCTCCATTTTACCTTCAATTATGTTTTTCACAAACCCATTGTGTCCCAGGGTGTGTCCAATCCATCTGATTCTACTTTTCTGCATGGTGTTCCATATGGTTCCTCTCCTCTTCTATTCTTCACTTCATCTTTTCTTATTTTTTCCGTCCATTTTATCTTCAGCATCCTCCTCTTCCTCCAGCACCAGGTTTCGAAGGCTGCTATATTCTATAGGCGTCCGATAAGATGGTTTCCTCTTCTTCGCTGAATTTTATCTCAAGAATATCTTTTTTCCATTTCACTCACATAACTCTGTCATTGCAGATTCTCTCCATAGATTTTATCCTCAGTGCTTTACATCTGTTGTCATCCAAGATCTACCGTCAAAAAAGGGCATTTTCCATGTTAATAATAAAATGTTATGCTCCCATAATTCCAGGCCTCAATTGTTTCCTTGTTTCCTCCTCACGATAGTCCCAGGATATTTTGATACGCCCGAAATCATTTCCAAGTGGTGCATATCGTCGGCAACCTCGATGTTGAGTCAGTAGCGAGGGTCGACACTGAAAATTGTATGTAGAGCAGTCCAGCGTGTGAGTTACTCCCCGGAGAGGAATTTCAGTTCACCTTCATCCACCTCTCTCTCGAAAACATTTCTTTCCTTTCCCCACCTTCTAGCCTTCCTGACACCGTGCCATCACATGCCGGGAGACGGAGGCCCTCTGTCGGCGACCCCGCTCTCCGAGGATATTTATATATCCTCGATAGCGACGGGGTCAGTCAGATTGGTCGGTGCCGAAGAGACATTGCGGCGCGGAGAAATCGCAGGCATTGCCTAAGTCCCACGGCTAATAAAAAAAATGTTCCCAGCGTCGAGGTCGTATTTCCGTGAGACGTCACATTACGGAGGGCTGTCCTCTGGTTGGAGCGACGGAAAATTGACTGGCGAAAAGTCCGAGACGACATATATGAGACGGAACAGCGCATGCAAGGGCAAGTTGGGAAGGATGGAATTCTTAAAGGGCTCTCCATTTTCTCTCCGTTGGGGGCGGAATGCTTTCTAAGTACCTCACTTACTTGGCGTGGGTAATTAAGAAACCGGAATGGCTGCTTCGCCGTGAATAAAGTTGGCTATCCCGACAGAACTTGGCGGCGAGGCAATTAGTGGTAATGATTGAACCATATTCTGAAAATTAAGGAGACGCTCTTACGATTCTTAAATAATAATCCGTAAAGTTATAAGCTAGTGAAAAAAAGAAAAAAAGAATTTTTTTTTGAGATTTCAAAGGAGTCAAAAAACTAGGATTTGGAAGATAATTAAAAGATTTTGAATATGAAAGGGAGAGAATATGGGAAAAGGAAGAAGAATTGGCGAAGAAAATGAATTTTTGACGCCATTGAGAGCCAAAGAAATCTGTGGAGTACGATGGAAGTTGGTTGCACATAGGTGCACCAATTTTCAAAGAGAGCCCAAACTAATCTCCTCTTGGTGTGCCAATTAATAAAATAAGCCAATCGACCGCAAAAAGAACTTTTAGCCTCCTAGGTTTTTGAGTCTAGCGTTTTTCTCCACCAGAAGAAATTTTATTCTGCGAAAGCCGAGAAAATAAGCCTTAGTTAGCCCATTGAGGCCAGAAATTACATTTTTCTTCCCGTAATCCAGAACCTTTCTGAAAGTAATTATTTTTGCAGAATCGCAGCAAAGCGTTACTCGGGATTTATGGATGCTCATTTAAATATTAAAGTTGAAGGGCATAAATTGCTGTGGGGCAGTTCGCGTGTTTTGGCAGTATTTTGGACGGAAGTAGTCCTAGGAATCAGGGCATCTCAAGAAGAATTGCGCTCACGAGATAAATATGTAAAAGGTCGAGAGAATATATTGTTGCGGAATGTTCCTTCTGACCCACTTCAAGATAATCTCTTTCAAACAATTGCTCATTACACATAAACAGCCGACAAGCTTTCTTGCTCAGTTTAAAAATAAGCTAAGTCAATTTTTATATTCCTTATGATATAAAAAAACCCAGAAAGTACAGATTTTAGCAGCTTAAAACCCGAAGAAAATGTAATCATTATTTTATATATGGTTACTATTATTATGGTCATTGTTATATATATGTTAAAAAAGTTTTTAATTATGAGAACCAATGGCTCTCCCTCTCATAATTTCAAAACATTTTTACTATTTAAAATTACATAAATTCGTAGGAATGGTCCATCTCTATTCTACAAATGCATTCCTTAGAAAAAATTGAAAGAGCTTTACCGGGATCGTTGTATTCTAGACTCTCTCAAGTTTTCATGCTTTTATTGCCATTGCATATCTACCGGCATTATTTTGCATCCAAAGATGCTAAAGAAAGATAAAATAAATTCTTTCCATAAAAATTCGATCACTGCCTGTCATTTCATTTTGCTACCGGGAAGTCTGTTGCTGCTATAAAATGTAAGACGTTTCCTGCAAGGAATTCGTCTTCAGGGCATAAGATCTTTGTTTCCCTGTTCTTAAGGCCCTTAGCTTTTTTAGTGCCGAGCTCACTGAGTGATACATGAATCTCTAGACAAAATGAGATTGAATACATGAAACGATGCAAATAAATGAAACTTCCATTTCAAGCTATGAGCTTTTTCATTTTATTCATATCTAGGTAAATGAATATGCCTGATAAGGATAAGTTCCTCCCTTTTAAAAATTTGTTTTCCAAAATAAACTCTATCGGAAAGCCAAAATTCTACGAAAAAAAAAACATAAAAGAGTTTGTTAGCTGCAAGAGCTCTCATTAAAAGCTATAACTTTGGTACATGCTTGGATTTTTAAACATTTTAAGAGTCATCTAGTTTAACAAAATACGGTCGAATAATGTCTTCCTTTATTAACGCATGTTCCCATGTTTGCAATTATCTTTTATTACACCAATTGGATTTATTTTTGTCGATAATACTTATTAATTGTAAAATCGGTTATAATTCTTTTATACATTGAAAAATAAACTTTCTGAAAAATATTTTTACGAGAAATATTTCCGAATGCAAAGAGTATTTTGTCTATGTCGTACTGAAATGGATAAAAAATGTATAATTTAAAATATGGTAAGGTATCTATTACGAAGAAATATGCACCGAGTGCAATGAATCCTACGGAAGGGCACGATAAACGTTTGCCCCTGCTTTGAATTTCAACCTGGTCCTAAAAGTACAACCATAGAAATAATCTATAAAAAGAGCTTAGAAATACCTGGACCAACAGTTATTCATCCTCAAGAGAAAATGGGAACTAAAGTTGTTTTCCAATAGATTTTTAATTCAATTTCGTTTCATTTATGTCAGCGAGGTAACTCAATTGGCATGGCGCTCATCCACATGCGTAAGAGCCCTGGACTTTTCATCCCTAGCACACTTTGGACAAAACTGATGGTTGGGCTGCTTTAAGAATCACAAAAGAAAATCACTCGCTTTTGGTTGGTTGAGCAAGATTTTTCCTTAGTCGTCATAGAATTAATATACAGATTATATATTTGAGTTTAAGCAACGGAAAGAAACGTGAAGTAAATATTGTAACAATCCTGGCCTTATGCTTTAAATTCCTGAAGTTCTCAGTAATAAATATATATACGTGCATGAGCTGCAAACTTGACTCTCTTTTGCTCTTCGCTGACCGCTGAACATGACATATCAATCGAAGATATTTCTGCTATTCTGTAAATATTACTGCTATGAGTAGTCGAGAAAAGATACAAACTACACAATGTAAAAATTAGAACGAGGTCTAAGCGATAGAAAAGTTTTACTTGCTTTTAAAATTAAGCTTATATGTTGAAAATACTCATACATTTCCCACGATTAGATTATTTATCCATAGAAACGATCGAATTTTACGTGAAGTGATATTTTACTTTAGCTATATTGGATGACTAAAATATTTAATATATGCACTGCTAGGCTGGGCTATCTATCTTCTCCTATTGAGGCAACTTTTTTTTCTTAGATGGCGGTCATTATCCATATTGCATGCAAATTTTGCAACTTGTTTATGAGGAATTGTCATTTTTCGAAATTTGTTTCACTCTTTATTATTAAGTTATTTTCACAGTTTTATACGAATTCTATACCATTCTCTGATTTTAAAAATTTCTCAAGTTTATTCGAAATATATATAACTTTTTTCCTTTTTAAGACTATCAAAAATATTTTGAAGGATATTCTTAGGAATGTGTCCATTAAACAAAAATAAATTACAGAAAGAAATGATACCATTGAATCAAGTAAGCAATATTTTTTTATAATTTTCGAGGTATACATGTACTGAAATTAATTTGTAAACATCTCAATTTCACCTATTGCTGATAATGGTAAATGTATTACTTGCATTATTGTAACGTGACCCTCTACTTGGATTATTTTTTATATCTAAATAACAATGTATTTCTGAAATATATATTCAAATTTTAAAAAATTATTTAAAGTTCCATCACTGTAACCAAAATAACCTTGCAGCACTTCACTGCCATATTTACAATGAATGACATACATGCATGCATAGGAGTCTAATTTCCACTGTTTTCATTCACGATTTCTATTATTTAAATATACTTGTAAATTGATCTCTACTTGAATTGGTTGGACTTAAAATACTTCAAGGTAAAATCACTCGTTACCTCATCCAGGAGGGCATTCCAATATTAGACAAAACAACCTAGAATGATTTTTCAATGCAAGATGTGCGGTGAGAGGCATAGTAATTGAAATTTACATGTGTTCTCTTAGTTAGCGCCTTCACTAACCATTTTTACCTTATTTTTCTCAAATTCGCCCGTCGTCCCGTCCCTGAATCGAAAACAGCGCGGGCGTTATGGTGGGCAGCGCTGCCCTCGGCGGTGCGGCTCCCAACGGGGGTCGCCGGCTGCGGTCTCCGGCGGCGTCGCCCACGGGACACCAGCAAACGCCCGTGGTGACCGGCTCGGCGGCGGCGCCAGTGGTCGCGTGCGGCATCGTGGTGGCCACGACCGGAGTGGCGGACGACGGCGTCCCGGTCGCCGGCAACCACGACTCGGGCTACGCGGCGTCCAACGTTGTCGACGAGGAAGGCGGTGGCGGCGGCGGCGGCGGTACCCACGGGGGAGCGACTGCCCCCGCGGCGACCAAGGAGGGAGGCGGCGGGGGGGCGGCCACGGGGACGGAGTCGGAGGCTGAGGACGGCCACAAGAAGAGCAAGAAGAAGCGACCGGGCCTCCTCGGGCTGCACCGAAACTCGGACGACGACAAGTCCAAGTCTAAGGTGAGAGGATAACTCATTAATCTCCTAGTGGAGGCTTCCATGGGTTGGTGGAGGTGAAGATGCAGGCCTTCCGGGTTTTGCACCACGTTGTTCAAAGTCTCCTCGGACGACAGTTACGCCGGCTATACAGTCGTCTTCTTCAGGTCAGTGAAGTGGACCATGCGAACATGGACCGACGTGGTGTAAAACCCTGATGAGCTGATTCCTCACAGCTCGATTATCTGTGAGTCCATGCCCGCGTCGAAATAAGAAGTAATAATAATAGGAGAAAGTGCAGGAGAGGTGGACCAACTAAGGAGACCATAGAGCACACTGACTGCACCGCGCTTTTAGCTTATGCTTATATTGGTGGTCATAATCAGCTAGCTTATGTAATTAACCAAAAGCTAGCCGTCAAGCATGGACCTTATTGACTTGCCAACCGTACTAGTGTCATCAATCCACGGCACTATTGCAAAATGATTACGCAAAGATCTATTGGTGCCGAAACACCTTAAAAAAACAGTATAGCTAACTAATACAGGTCTGACATACTACTGAAACAGAGAGAGAGAGAGACGAAAAACCATCTATGGTTGTAGATATTTCTGTACCCCTCTCTCATTGTATAGTCAAAAACAAATGTATTAAGAAAGTGAAAAAATCTGGCAGTCGAGATGAAGAACAATTGGCTAATTTGCCAAATAGGGGGGGTAAAAAAAGTCGGAAGAGGTTAAATATTTCGCCAAAGTACCTATCCATAGTAATGAGCATTTAAATCAGCTGGACAGGAGGAGGTATTACTTCAAGCATGTCATACAGTCCGCTAATTGATGGGGAATGACAGAACTACTCCCGCTCGAACTCCATGAAATTGACCAATAAGGTCGAGAAAAAAAGAAAAAATCAAATTAATATTATTTATTTCCATCGTTTACAAACACAACGGAGAAATCTTCAGTTTTGTTTGCGCCACAAAACAGTGAGTACATGCACAACCCAAATTACTATTTCAAAACGTTTGATGGCAAAGTATCGTAACAGCACCTTCTATGTATGCGATAAAATACCCTGAAAAATGTGCATTGAACATAAAGTAAATCACTAACACTTTATTGTCATGTACCCTCGTGTAGAATCCAAAAATCCTTTAAGTCCGCTTTTGAACATTGGGATTGATAACTTTATTTCTTGGGCATCGGTTGGAGATGACAGATGTAGATACAAAACCCTCTTTTGATAGTCTATATGATAATTTTTTAGATTAATTTTATTCTTGCATGGTATGGATTGATATTTTTATTTGATTACAATATAAGGAAGTTTTCTTAAACAATAATCGTTAAATTCAAACATGGTGGGTGAATTTTTTGAAGAAATAGCCATGAGAAAAATTTTTTTCTCATGGCAATAATCGTTACTTGCGCAACGGATAAAATTGTATTTTTTGGAATCAGAGATAACCTCGTAAGGTTCTTTACGACTTTGGACGACCATTCAATTATTAACGAGTCTTAAAATGACTTCCTCTCGCGTGCCGAAAAATATTTTCTACGTCATACTAGTAGTTGGGCAAAGACCTCTGTAGTATTGAAGAAAACCTAAATCCGAAATCCTTAGATTACAAGGAGGTTTGGAAAAGATGGAGGCCTGACCTTTCATAGCTTTCACCTGACTCTTGACGCTGATCCTGCCATTGCAGTCGGAAAAAAAGTCGGGGCTTACTCTGAAGAAAGTTTTTATGGAGTCTTTTTTGAGTAGGTATCTTTGATGTAGAAAGCACCTCCTAGTGAATAAACCCTGTCCTGGAAATAAACTGGGACGTTCAACTGTCGTTCCTTTGGTGCCTTTCACTAAGAGTAGGCTTATACCTACGCCAAGTTTCTCTTCACACATGGTCAATGCTTTTCTGTATCACTCAACCAACAAATCAATTATTTGGCCCAACTTTAAAATTCCAACTGCTTATATCACATCAATCCTTATGCTTTCAATAAAAAATCAAGCTTTAGCCCTCTTAGTGCCACAGGCCGATATATCGGCTTTTGCTCCACAGGCGAGAAGTGCCATGAGCCGATATATCGGCTGGAGCACAAATTATTTTTCAAACTAATTTTGTTGTAATAATTACATTTATCCTTTATGCAATGTATCAGAATATTATAAACAACAATTAATTCATTTTTTGTGAAATTTTAGTGAAACATTTTGTGAAACATTACATTCATATCTAAAATAGTAACTTCATATTGTTTTTTTTTCATAAGGTGTTACAAAACTCTCAAATTCATGCTGGCACTTTTCGCTAGTACCACCAAATTTCGGCGGCACTAAGAGGGTTAAGGATGATCATTGGTTGACCTGAGAGGGTATTTGAAAGAGATCCGTTCTGACAAGAGCCAACACTTCAAACAAACTTGAGTAGGTACTTACGTCAAATAGGAGAAAGGGAAAAGCCGTGAGTTTTAACGGTGCTACTCTTCTTATTTACATTGCGTGCTAGGCACGCGATAGTTATCAATTTTCAATTGCATGGTGTTACTCTATCATTAATTTAAGTGTAAGTCCTGCTATTGTTATGATGTTGTAATTTAAAAAAAATATCAAGCTTCATTTCGTTTGATTCGAATACCTTTGCCAAAAGCCTGTGGTCAAAGAAGTACTGTTGGTTTATTCTGTTTCAAACCACAAATTAAGAGAAAGAGATTAGGGTAGTAATTTTATATTGAGGCTCCTGCAATGGAGCAGTATAGGTGAATGACACGCAAAGGAGTCCGGTCATTACCAGTTCCCAGTTGGCCAGATTTTGTCGACCCGCAAGTCAGAGTATATCATTATGAAGCCAATAACAGGGTCACCAATGAATATTGAAGTCGTTTCATGAGGATTTCGTCCGCACGGATGGCGATAATAATAATCCTTGACAGAATTCCTGGCGTATCATATTGCTTTGCTCTCTAAGCTGCAATTTTCATTACTCCAACGCTTTTTTTTGCTACTTCACTTCCGCACGCGATAGCGTTATATATGCTCATCCTATGTCTATTTCCCTCTACGAGAGACAGCATTTTTTATTATCTCGTTGTTTGAACAAGTTATAAAATATTTTATGTGGTCCACACATGGCTTTCACCACAAGATCCTTTTTGAACCAAAAGAATGAAAATTCTATTGTATTGCATTGATATATATTTTCCAAATTTTGCGCGCGCAAAAGGCTTCCCGATTAATTGGAATAAAGAAAATGTATGAATGGAAAGCCAAAGTACTTCCAAAAGTATACGAGGAAACAATTAGATGAATGCACGCTCACTAATGAGTCTTTTTTTCCTCATTCATCAGTGACATGTTTAAAATATCACCTCTCATTATATAAATAAATAATGAAAGGTTTCTATTACCCTCATTAGTTTTACATTGCAGGATTTATTTACTGTTAAGTTCATGATCATAAAACCGAGTAGTTTAGGTCACCCCTTGAGATAATGAGAATATCCTCCCAGTTCAAAGGTAACATTCAAATGCAAGACATGATTTTTCTCTCGCTCAGTTGTGGTGGTAGGCTATCCCCTATGAGAGGTTAAGTAGTTAGTACATCATAAAAATGTTTAATTGGAAATTTCAATACGTTTCAGGGGAGAATCATGAACAAAATAATAACTGCTATAAATAATTCTATCTCGATGGGGTGGGAATTTAATTAGGGGTGCGGAAGTAACTAGAAAGCTTTGGCTTTCTTTTCCTTAGCTTAGACTTTAAAAAGTGCCTCGGTGTCCCAGAAATTCCTTCCCATCAGTACATGACCTTTTGATGGGGAGTAGCCGTGTGTCTATTTTTCGGTTTTTTTCTCCAAAGCGCATGACTGAGTTAAACTTCCTTGTTTGAAACCAGAAGAATATTTTTTATTTTTCTGATATGCGAAAATAGCAGTGCCTCTTCATACGTATAGCCAGGTTTAAGTGGAAAAAATAAACGTTGAGAGGGTAACCATGCCACCCAATAATTTTCACAGAACTTATAACGCATAGAAATTGGTACATTAGTAAAGTTGTCGTTCAGGATGAATATTTACGTAGTTGACGGCGATTTCATTCATTTCATGCTTAACTCAATCCGGGTAATGGACAACCGTAAAAAGTAGCTACGACGAAGATTCTTCTTGAAGAAATTTTTAGAATGTTTATCACTGAAACATTGTTTGGGTTGAAAAAATAGTCTACGATAATTTCTCTATAAATTTACTATTTTCACATTAATTTGCTATCACAATTATTTCATACTCTTTGTCAAGAGAGGATATTTTCTATTTTTTTCTGTGAACAATTGATGGATTCTTTGGCAAATTAAGAGCAAAGGTCAAAATAACGAAGTTAGGTTATGAACTACACAAGTATATGATCCAAACAATGGCTAATACCGCTGATATTTTTCCGTTGCGATTAAAAAATAGCCAAGGTACTTATTTTTCGCCAGTATTTTGCCGCGCTGTTCGCGTCTTCCCTCCTGTTGCCTTAATGGAACCGTCACGGAGGTTCTGCACAGTTATAATACGCAAATAATGAGCAATCATTAACGAACATACCGGGGACAAATCCGGAGGCTCGGTAGCAAGTTTCCATCAAGCCCGAGGGCTTGCGAGTGCATACGCGTCAACTTTTGGTATTGTGATATTCGCTGCATAAATTTATCTCTCGCCCAGATGTTCTTGCGGCCTCTTCTCCCCCATTCATCCTCTTCGCATATTTTTCCCGTGGAGCCAGGCACGGAACCCTCTCGTCTGAGTTGTCCGACAACATGAAAAGTTCGATGAAAAATCGCCTCAAACGCTCAGCCGACTTTTTCTCCATTCATAATTTTTTCCAGAATAAGCTAGTTTGTAAGTTATTTTCTTATTTTTTTGTTTCGTTCTCGAAAAGTTATTTCGTTATCGTCCATTCCCAATTAGCGCATCAGTGGGGAAACGAACCTCGTCGCTGTTCGCCGTGACGATCCACGCAAATGATGAAAGCGAACTCTTGTATGCACATGCTCCCCCCCAACCAACGCGCATTAGGCAGATCAGTCTAGATTGATATTCGCAATCCTCTGCGTCAGACGACGCTCCACAAACCGAGTTGTTAATGAGAAAAAAAAATTTTCTGGCCGGTTGCCCCCGTTTGGCAGCTCGAGGAATCAACGTTAATGTTTTATTTGCGGCGCCAATCCGCTGAAAATTTTCCACCGCGGAAAACTCGGGAGGCGGGAACCGTGTGTATGGTACGTATGGATGTTCACACGGCCGGAGAGGGAATTCGATAGACTTGGGACGTGACGGTGTTCTTCGATACGTTGCTCGCCCCAATTACCTCTCCTCCGTGAATGCCAACACGGTTAAGCGTTCACTCGTGGTGGTTTTTAGAACGGATGTGTTCGCAGGAGGGGCTCGTTACCTGTTATCAAATTACTTCAAACGTATGGCTATGGATAAGCAAATATTTTATTCGAATTTTTATAAATAACAGACTGCGAAATGACTTTATATGATTACGCAAAATGACCTCTCACTGCAATCACTGAGGGTGAAATATTTCCCCAAATTACTTCGTGCACTAAGCAAGCTAAAGACTATAGTAGAGAATAGTTCGAATTGGATGGCTTTATTTAAAAGCTTTAGCTTGTAAGTTCTACGTATTGTTAGCCTTCACGGTTTTCATCGAAATTTCAATGGTATTTGTCAGCTTTTAACTCGTAGTCTCGTGAAACCGTTGCAACAGTGAGTCAGAAACCTACGTTTTTCTTCTTAGGTATGGAGAGGACATTAGTTATATAATTTTATTGTAATATTTTTTTTTCGTGAGAGGATACAATTTGCCTGGGTTTTCCGCTGCGTCGAGCTTAGGTTACACTAGATCGTAAGATAGCGAAATTATAGGCAATTCATAGATTCATCACTGATAGTCATTGTGATCACATTACTACACAATGAAAAGTTTTATTATTTCCATTTTAGTAATCTACCAGCTGATTGGCAAGTCTTTGAACAGTGCTTACCCTTAGGCCCTCATATCTAGCATATAATTCCGTTTTCCCTCTTGTAAGTGTTCCACCTTTAGATCCCTCTAAATTTCTTCATATCATCTCCCTCTGTTGTTTCTTCCAGATTTTCTACCCTCTTCCTTCGTCTTACCCGCTTTCTCAGGGTTCTCTCTTCAATTACCCTCTTTAATATTCCCTCTGTATTCAAAACGTCCTCCATTAATCTCTTTTGCCTCCTCCGACCTCCATCTCTGGCTTCCTTTCCTCCCCTAACACATCCAATACCTCCTCGTTCGTCCTTTTCGCCACCCAGCTCTCTCTTTCTATCCCTCTCCACACCCACATCTCAAACGCCAAAAGTCTACGTTTATACATCCTCCCTTCGCAACGGCCACGTCTCCGAGCAGCACCACGCTCCATATTAGAGTTTTTACCAGCCATTACGTCTCTACTCGGATGCCCCTCATCAATTCTCTCCTCTTCGAAAATGCTTCTTTAGCCATCGTAATTATGCATCTTATGTCCCTACTGATCCCATTCTCCTCCAAAACACTACCCAGATACGTAAACTGCTCGACTTGTATTATTTTGTGCCCTCCTTCCTTTCTATTCAGCCCTGCCCTCTTGCTTCTAGAGAACCTCATCGCTTTTGTCTTCTAATCGTTCATCTTTTCCCATACCTCTCGCACTACATCTGTAATACATTCATCATTGACTGTAGCCCCTTTGCTGACTGGAAAACCAATGCTTGATCATTAACAAATCTCTCTAACTTTATCAGATATCCCCTCCTACCTTTATTCCTACCCACATCTCCCCTCATGCCTCCCCTACCATTTCTTCTAAATACACGTTAAAAAGGAACTGCGTTTGTGGGCACCTCTGCCGCACTCCCCGTCCTATTACAGCCGTCTCAATTCGTCATCGGTTACCCCATCCTGCCCCCACCTCTAAGTACGCATAACAATTCCGCATGAGACTTCTATCCCTCCAATCGACCGCTAGTTTCTTCAGCACATCCATTAATTTGGCCCAGTCCACCATATCAAACGCCTTCTGGAAACCTACGAAGGAAGCAAAAAACATCTTTCCTATATTATAAGTTTCTTTCTACTAGCGTCACCTATTCACACTTATTGCGTCCCACGTTCCCGTCCCTCTCCTTATTCTATATTGCTCATCACCCAGATATTCATTAGCCTTGCTATCCACCCATCTAAGGATTACTTCGTACGCGAGTAAAATTAATCTTGTTGTTCCATATTCAACAAAATTACTCATTTGATGGCATGCACATTAGTGTTTTTAAATGCACCAGAAGATACCGGTGAAAAAATATATACATAAATTTGATAAGTCATAATAAACAAATAATCTGTGACATCTTCTATATTAATTACCCCAAATCTTAGTAGAGCCGATTGATTTGGATAAGGAACGATTCATTTTTTTAAATTTAGGAACTAAGGAGCGATTTTTGGCCCTAGGAACAAACCACTCTGTCAAATGATTTTCTGTTTAGATCTAAGAATTCAAAAGTATTTTGAGTAGTTAATGACGACTCATTATTATTTTATTATAAAATTATAAAAAAAGCACTTGGCGTATTTGACAATCCTTTATTCTCAGGCTATCTTTTACAGATATGTTCATTTACGATAAAATTTCTTGCTGGATTTAGTGACACTCATAACAAAGATTCTAAAACTTCGCTGGCAAGGTCTTACTGAGAATAGATAGCGTTCTCAAGCTTATCTCGGTATAGTAATCCAAGTAAGTGCATTTTTTCGGCAATTTTCCACGCATGGGATATTTCTAAGAACCCACGAATGCCAAATATTTGCACGAAGTGAGCAGATGAAATTTAAGCCCGGAATAGCAAAGTCTCGATATTTTGAAGTGCAAAATCTGATCGGCGCAGCTATCTGAGGGAAAACACTGAGTGCACAGTTTTCCAAGCTCCGGCAAACTATCTCTCGAGCAATAAACTTCCGAGAAAGTTTTCCGTTCCGTTAGCGTAAGGAGCTTTGCGATTAAATACGGGCAGATTGGTAGAGAAAAAAACACATTTAATAAGAGTAGAACTTGGAAAAAAATCTCATCGGGACCCGCGAATACTTGGTGTGTGCACAATGGCTCCTGGTGGAATATACTTACCCGCAGAAAAATTGCCACCAACTTTGATGGAAGTGAGAAACTTAGGAGCCCTAAGTGACTAAATCTTATGCTGATAAAATTATTGCGCTGTTCGCAGCTTGTAAGACGATTAATGATGGTTATTATTTAAAATGACATTGATCATATGAATGGTCTGCATTTCCGTCCTTTGTATAAACAAAATGTAAGAAGGGAAATCAAACAGTTAATTCCATGTGCCATCAGGCATTATCTAATGAAAAATCACTAACCCATCAATTTCTTTCATAAAACGTTTCAACTGTTAGTTATAATTGTCGCTCAATCCTTGTTTAGTATTTGGATAATATTTTTGTGGAGACTTCCCTGAAATAGGTCATACGGTAACTTAAGAATAGGGCGATTCCACGCAAACTCAACCAAGGCCGCGGCTCGACCATCTCCTATTTCCACAATTTTTGGCACATAGCAAGAATACAATACTATGAGAAATGACAATTTGCCAAATATTAGCCTTCCGTAATAATGAATGTTGATGTTATGACACTTCAAATATCACAAATAGTGAAAATTGGCGAGCCGCCCGCAGCACCGAACCCTATCTCCAATGTATGATGATCTAGCCATCATATTTTTAATATAATGATATTATTGTAATGACAAGACATTAATATGTGTTTTCTATCAACGTTTGGCTAGCTAGACCAATGCTCTGAGCTCCTAGATGATTTTAACTTTTCCCTTTTTTTTATTTTGATCCATGTTTAGGGCCCAATATCTCCTAAATCAATGATAAGATACGTTCAAACTTAATTTTTCGAACAGGAAGTACACAGCACTGTACTTTAAGAGCATAAACTTTAATTTATAGCACGCAACCACGGCACAATGGAGCAACAAAAATGAAAAGAAGAAAAAGTTTCTTCTTTTAGCGCTTAAAAAAACGATGTTTGACAACTTATTTATGGTTGAAAATTATATTTCACAATAGCTTAAACCCTTATCTTTCAATAACAAAAGTAAAGTTGGTGGGTTATTCCGTCGAACAAACAAAAGGTAGGACGAACATAATGTCCTGCATCGCGCGCGCCCGCTTTGAAAATGGCCCGTTAGGGAGTTATGCTGGTGGCCTGCGCATGCGCCGTACGTCGAATATCCAAGAGAAGCAGTGGTACGTAAGTGATTTCTTCTAACCTCCACTTCTACCCATAAAAATATTTACCATATCTTGTAAACGGAGGTTGGAGGAGAAATGTATCTTCTGCACATCATCTACTGTTCGAGTCCGCGAAGGCAATATGTTTTCAATATATAGAACAGTTAGTCTATACATAGAACTGTTAGTTGGGTTCCATAGATAAAATAATTCGGTATTTGCATGAAATACCCTCCCGTACCGAAGCTGAGAGGAGCCACATAGTGTGTGCTTGACACCAATTTCATTGATGAGGTATCATATCAGCAATGGGTGCAAATAGACGGATACGTTTTAGAAATATTTAGGGAAACCTTGGGCAAATTCATTTATTTATTCATGGATATAGTTGGTGTTACCGGCCGTTACTTGGTGGAAACTATTCATGTTAAAACAATGAATAAACTTGATTTTTTCACAATTTTATTTTCTTTCCACTACCTAGGTCTCGACACTCAGGTCATCATCAGGTGACTACAAAAAATTTTAACACAGTGAGTATATATACACATGCATGAGGAAGGAGCGGGTTAGGATTTTTCGGGGGGGAGGGTGGTAGAAGTTAAGGCTGGGACACAATCGACGTGTACGTGTAACGTGAGCCGTTAATGGGAATACGCGAAAAGATGGCTGACAGGAAAGTATAGCGAGCGGACACAATCAACGTGTACAGGGAGTACGTGTACGCGAGAGATGGGCAACATTCATCTCTTCCCGTGTCCCGTACACGGAAAACCAATCAGAATAGTACTGAGAATCCGGGAATAGGAGCCATCTGTGGGCAGATACATCCAACTGTTGAAGATTGCTCTTGGCGACAACTTATTTACTTCCACACTTGTTTACACCTGATCTCTTAGCTGCGTTAGTCAATTGTTACTCCGGGCCGCGTTAACGTCGATTGTGACCGCTGACTTGCGTTCCCCGTCTCCCGTTGTCCCGATTACGTCTCGCGTCACACGTACACGTTGATTGTGTCCCAGCCTTTATTCATGGAGAAAATCCCTAATTTGGTAAGACAGTATTTTGTGTCAAAAAAGCAGAATGAAGTTTTTCGGCGTACTAGAGAAAGCTCAGTAGTGGGGGAAGTTCTGTCGTTGCTAACTTCTCCGAAAATCATTCCTATGTTCTTCAGGAGTGCACTGAAGCAACAGGCAAGCGACAGTACATGCGTTTGCTTGTTACTATTGTCCAGTAGAAGGATAGGAAGTCCTTCGTCGGAACCGTGTGGTGATATCGGACTGTGCTACTCATATTACTGCGACTGTTTACGATTTTCCACATTCCCTACTTTCGTTTTTGAAAAATAATATTGAAAGATCTGAAAAAATTACATAATTTTCTAATGGATCCACTGCTAAATATAGAAATAGATTTAATATCTTCGACCTCATCTGTCATCAGGAGGATTTTAATGTAGTAGCTTATCGGCATTACTTCGCAACATCCAATGGAAAAGGTCCAACTTACGGGTTGGGTGGCACAGTGAAACGGTTGGCAGCGCGTTTAAGTCTGCGATCAACTTCCAGTCTTCAAATCCGGCACCCTCATTAACTATATAAGTGCGTTTCCAAGATTATCAAGGGGATGACCTTCGTACCTAATGTGGATGTAGAAGAGAAGAAAAGAAATATCATGATATTTCAAAAAGCTGTTGCAACCAAGAGAATCCGATCATACCATAAAGCTATGCCTACAGGTGATGGAGACCTTATTTTAAAGACACTATCATCAGGAGCAAATGAGAATTTAGTGAAATTAGGAGGGAATACAAAAATCATCTTCGTAGAAGAAATGTCAATTAAGCAGATGGAGCTCGGACAAGTTAGAGATTTATAGGTTATGACAAAACCATAAGGGATAAAATATCACCATTAAACTAATTGTACGCCATAAATGAATGTTCCTAAAAAAATTTTTACTTGATAGTTAACTAACTACTTCATTTTAACCTTCCCTAATATTTCAGGCTACATGCATAACCTGGAAGCAATGACCAAAAGAAAACATTAAAGTAATTGTTTGATATTTTCCCATCGAAGTAAAATTCATGCGTTAAGCTTCAAATTTCATACACAGTGTAATTAAGGATATTTACATTTTTAATCCCCCATGTGTAATGAATAGTCAAGGCAAGATTAAGGCGAATCATTGCGTAATTTCTTTTCGTCATCTGTGATGAGATCTTTCTTCAGCGGACATCATCTCCCGTGCTTTCTTTAAAATATTTCAAAAGTTATTATTTTTATAAATTGATCGATATATGTTTACCTAATTTTGAATTCTCTTAGGTACTTTACGCTAAAAAATGAAAAAATAGACGTAAAAGCAAAGAAAATGATTAATAACTCCGTCTATCGGTATGGAATGGCCGTTACGGTGAAAATTTCAAAAAAAAATTCTCCCTTTTATGGAAGAACACACTCGCAAAATTTTTATATTTTATACATAATATAACAAGGTATGTCAAGTAAAAAAATGAGCACGAAAATATGTGAAGCACATAAAAAAATTTAAACAATAATATGTTTATTATTAAAATGTTTTAACAAATAGCAGCTTAATTGGTATTTTTAATTCAAATCTAGTGTAATAAATACTTTTTGTTTAAAAACAAGTCATTTAAAGTCTTTTTACGTTGATTTTTCCCTGAGATATGTTTACGAAAATCTAATGGCAGTGAAAATCGCCATATTGAAAAACAGCCGTTACTCAGCTGTTTTTCAGCTGAATAACGGCTGTTTTTCGCAAAACACTTGAAAGTGTATTTATTATTTCACAAGCCGAACGTTTCTTGAAATTTTCGTCAAAATCTGAGAGGCCAAGGGTCAACTTAGGTTCGAAGTGGCGTGGAATGACCCATCCAATAATGACTACTGTCGATAATTCATTCTGAAGCTCTCTCGTACAAGACCAGGATGACTAAGAGATTTCATCCAGTAATTCACGAGTATTTTTTTTTAGTTTCGTGAAGTAGTGCGCAGTGTTTTCATTGTTTTTGAGTGTTGAGCACCGTAAATTTCTCTCACCGCAAGTTCCGTTGTTTTGTAAATGTATCCCTACTCCCATCTAAACCTTCCTTTGCGCCATATAGCCTTGCTACAGGTAAAGCAATCACCTTTGGGCATTTCTCCAATTTTCCTTGAGCTATCCCATGAAAGTCCATATTCTAGGGCATTCGCAAAGAATGTATGATTTTGGTTCATCCTCTTCCAACATTTAGTGGTGTTAATTAAACCCAAGAGGTCCAGATGGCTGCTCACGCGATAGAGACCCCTCAGTAGTCCCAAATATCGTTCTGAGTTGACTCCTATCCAGAATCAGGAGTTTCCTCGCCGTGCTACGGCTTGACTTAGTATTTGTGTGGAGTCCCAGATCTTGAAGTACTGACTGGGAATCCGCTCTCTGATCTCGGAACTCTCTGTAGCAGGAGTTATCGGTAAGACTGGCTAAGGACCAGTGGGGTTGAAGTTGCACCAAGCTCTGGATAGTTGCGGTAGCTGGTGCATTACCTGCCGCCTAATCTTCACTTTCCTCTCATCGCGACAGGCGAAGAAGAACGGAGTCATCCTGGAGGCGAAGCCGCAGGCGGGGAGGGAGGCTGCGGACGGCGCTAAGGGGACGAAGATGGTTCTGGGGGGACTGGCGGGGGCCGTTCTGCCGTCGCAGGGCATGGGGGCGGCGGCGGCGGCTGCCTCCGCAGCCGGCGTCGGCCTCTCGGCGGCCGTGGCCTCGAAGAAAGAGCGAAAGAGCGGCAGTCGCTTCACCATCTACAAGGTGCACAAGGCCAGCCGGAAGAAGAGGGAGAAGTCGTCGGCCAAGAAGGAGCGGAAGGCAACTAAGACGCTCGCCATCGTGCTCGGTAAGTGCGACACGAGGACTGTCGGCTGGGGGGCTGTGTTTGAAACCGCTCGCGATGGATTCCGAGCTCTTAACTAGCAGTCACGTGATATGACAACGAACGTTCGGAGTTTCTTACCACAGAGTATATTACTACTCTATGGTCTTATCCACTCGGATGGATAACTTAATGGTATGATACATTGCTTGTTGGGTCTCTAATCACGGTATTCAACGCTATCAAGAAAATTCCCGCAACTAAAGCTCTATCCTCAGGGCTGCGTGAGATTTTTACGAGTGATCTGAATGCCTTAATGTATCTCACTCTCTCTGTGACTGTACCTACCACGTGAATCCATAGTTAGGTACGTGCTTGGAATTATCCCGAGCGGTTCCAAACACTCATCTCCCTGGGATCGATGACCTCGCAGAGGGCCATAGTCGTAAGTTGACAGTCGCCTAAGAAACCCACTGCTTTAGGCCAACAAGTGATCAATGTAACCAAATTAGCCCAATGTCGTGGTGACATATGAAGAGGCCAGGGGGATCTATGGGTTCAGATACCCTCTCCTCCTGAAATTTCGAGTTTATTTTTATAAATATTAAGATAAATCCGAATTGTCAATGGAAAAAGGAATTCGACTTCTAAGTATTCATTTCGATCATCAAGGTGCTCATCCACAAAAAGAGCAAAAGTCTCGTGATCATGTGTTGCATGAGGTTCAAAATCCCAATGTGGCTCGAACTTAGTACCTCGGACACCTCGTACGAAAATATGAGATTTAAACTTTTTCCCTGGATAGTCACCTGGATGATCGAAATTCATGCAATGCAGTGGAAATTCCTTTACTTTCATCGACGATTTACTGTAATATTTCATTTGAATTTGCTTTTCAGTTGCTCTCTTCTGGAATTATTTATATAAAGTGGCTCTAAATGACAATTTATATTATTTATTTAACTAATACTGTTTTATTTTTAAGTGGAACACATTTTTCAAAAAATATGTTCGTAATTTAAAAAACTGTTTGTTTTGTATTCTTTTGGAAGTTTGAAATGTAAAATTCTTTAAATGTTTGCCCTAACTCACCCCAACACTCTGAATTGCACTTTGAATAGCCGAAACACGCATTTAATCCCTATTCTCATAAATTTTCAACTCACTCCCTCTCCCTCGCCATTTGTTGTTTGTTCTCAATATGGACCCCTTTCTCCCTCAACCCTACGCCTAAGCAAAATTCAGGTTATGTCACAGGAATATCAGGCATTTCTTCACCCGCTATGTTCCGCTAATTGGGTGCAAAAATCCTCTAGCACCTTGCATAGTCAGTATCAATTGTTTACATGATTTTCCATAAGGTTTTGATGATGCTGTGCGGCTGTAACAAGATGGCCAACAAGAATGACAAAATCGCATCCCAGGGTCTGATTAAAGCCAATGCTTTGGAGGGTACATAGCTACCATACTAGCTGGTATTGAGGACTTGCTGATGTTAAGTAGGCACCCAAGTTTTTGGGGGCAAAATGTTGAAAGAGAGGTTCTGTTTGGATTAAAAACTGCCAATGTCAATGATGCACAGTAATTTTGAGAGACTTATTTAAGTAAATTGGACTGTGTCCTCAATGCCCACAAATATGGTACTTTGTGGAAGTCCAGCTGAAGGATTACTTTGTGCTATCTATTTTTTAAGAAACTTCAGAGGCAGCCACCTCTCATCACTCTCCTCCTCAATCTGCCTTTTGAATGCTTAGGAGCATACCCTGTCACTGTGCAAATATTTGTAACAATCATCCAGTAAAAATCAGTATTAGATTTTTCAAGAACTTTACAGCCCACAATCAGTTTTAGAATTCTCAGTTAACATTAACTGTATGGTGAAGACATTAACTGTACGATGGTGAAATATTATCATTAACTTACCTATGTAACTGAGGGTTAAAGTTATTTGTACCACATCAGACTGCCGGTTAGTTGATATTATTATTATCAATGAGATTATTAATACTAAGAAAATATTTTATCAATAATACTAGAGGTTTATATGGCCAAAAAGAGTGACATATTCATTTTTTTTTAATATTTCAGATTATGGAACACACAGCTAGTAAAATATGTTCTATCAGTTCCATGAAATGATTTATGTTCTTACTTAGTTGATAGTGAATTGTTTTATTCACTTCAATTGGTATCACACCCAAGAGTAAGCTAATAAATGGCATCCTTACTATTTAATATAATGTTAGAAATATGACACTTTTGATTTGATGGATAATTTTATAAGATAACTGTATAGAGGAATACTTAATTAAGATGTTGCTGAGTAAAATTGTGATTGACCCGAGATGAGGGAAAAATTGAATAACCTCTGGAGTTTTCTTGGTGAAAATGATTTTGTTTGTACAATCTTGTCTTTTCTCGGTGAATTATATGAATAAATAATTCTCGGGCTTCAAGTCAAGGTTTCACTTCAGGCTAATCAAGTGGTCTCTAAGACCCATATGTATTGGGATCTGCTCCTTAAAGAAGCCATTGAGATCAGGCTGGAGAAGAACAACTTAAATCGCGACTCTGGGTATGTACTAAGCAGGGAATGGAGACCGTTATTTCAAAAAATAACGGAAAGAAGGAGACAACAATGCCCCCCGGATTAAGCGGCTATATAAATGCAGGAAGGAAGGCCTGGATTTCATTACTGCTCTGAGGACGATGGAAGTGTTATCCATCGAAACGTCAGCCACAAAAATTCTTACTCGGCTAGAAGCCCAAGAATTATTTATTCATGATTTTGTTTGTTATAAATTGCTTAACTTTTTTTGAGACTTCTCATCTCCAACTTATCAATTTGTTATATTGCTTGGCATTTAATTCACTTTTGGAATCACACTTACGCTGTTAAGTTCCAATACACTGTAGAGTTTCCAAGGCTATTAAAAATACAAGTTTTCTAGCAGGAATTAAAATTGATTCATGTGCCCTGTACTTCATTCACAAGGTGTCTTCCTGTTCTGCTGGGTGCCATTCTTCACATGCAACATAATGGATGCAATCTGCACCAAGGTTGGCTCAGACTGTCAGCCTGGTGTCACAGCATTCATTCTGACAACATGGCTGGGATACATGAACAGCTTTGTCAACCCAGTGATCTACACTATATTCAATCCAGAATTCCGGAAAGCATTTAAGAAACTCATGTCTGTAGGAACGTAGGCAAGGTGCCTCCTCTTCTCACCTAACACAGGGTTCAATCCTATTGTGTCTCTCTTGAGATTTAAAAAAAGCACTGACAAGGGTTTCTTCCTCGAAGATATCGGACTCCAGTTTCAATGCCCGGAATTCACCCCATGCCACCGTCCTGTCTTAAGGAAAGGGTTCAAAAGAAGAGAATTCTGGCTTGGAATGGTTTTCAAAGTACTTATTTCATACCTTTTGGGTTCCTTTTCCACTAGTTCACTGATGACCATGGATTTGGGAAACAAATATTGCTTTCAACAAGGAAAGTATAGCCTAGAATTCACTGGATTTGAGCTGTAAATATGTAAGAATTTGGAAAATATGGATTCGGGTGTTAGTGCTGGGGAAGAAATCCTTTTGTAAATTATGTAAGTAGAAAGGTATTGTGATCAGTTTCCAATGATCACATCCACATCAGTAAATATGTATAGTCTCAAATGCTGTTTCTAATCCTTAAGTATATGATACATTTATACGGTGAACAGGGACTTAGCCAAAGATGAAATATCAAGTGTGTTGTGAACATTTTCACAAGACATTGTTAGAAAAGAAAATTGACATTGAGCAACATTGTGTCAGCCTGCCCCAATGACCACTGAAAGCGGGCAGCTGCTTATGATCGAATGTTTTTTGGAAAGGATTTGGATAAGAGGCCATCGGTGCAATAATGGCAATATTAAAATAATGAATAAATTGTGTGGTTGTGATATAAAGGAAAGTCTTCTTGTGTACGCACGTGACTTTAATAGTGAGTGAAGTGTCTGTTATATAAGTGAGTTCATTGGTGCTTGAGAGAGCACTTCCCGGTATTCCCCTGAGTGTCATCAACGTGTCCACTTATTCGCATGTTCGTGTGTGAGTGCATCTGTGAGTGCTACTTATTATGGTGAAATCACCACAACGATTGCAATTTTATTTCGAGAGTTAGGTCTATGCACTTCCCTTCTCTATCTCCTCCCAGGGTATGTGCAGCCACTTTCTATTCTACCCATTTAGTTCTCATATTGAAGCAACATTGTCTTCAAGAGTCCATCAATATGATGTCCCTTAATGGCTCTGATACATACATCCCGGAGTTAATGACTGTATAACCTTAACAAATGCCAGATATATCATCAAAGGAAATAACCTATAAGAGCTTGACTTCTACAGAGATGTTTGTTTTTTCTTCAGTCAGTGTGTGGGAGACTAACCCTATTTTTTAGACACCAATAGACAATAAGTATTTTTTAATTGAAAAATGACCAAGTGAGGATTGGTGTCTGCTGACATATGCCATCAAAAATGAATTTATTCTATCTTCACGTATTCTGTATCTTGATCCATTTCATATTATAATCCAGACAGAATCCAATCACATGTGGGAGATGAATAGGTATATTTAAGACGTTCAGTTCTCACAGAAGCTCTACCCTGTGCACTTCCATGGTAGATGCTATTTAAACAATGTAGCCCACCTTTCTTTTTTATACACAAATCATGAATAATATGTATTACTCCTTATCTTGCTCCTTTCCCAGCTGTCTGGGGTTCACGGCCTAAATGTCCTTTGGCTGGCCTACAGTTTGGCAACAAGACTCTGAATGGCTGGTCAGACCCATGTTCAGTGGCTAAAAAAAACATCAGCTTTGGAGGTTATTTTTACTTATCACTCTTGATGAACTTTTTTCCTTAGCCTTCAGGGTGTACACCAATTTCACCACTGTTATGAAACATTGTTACATAAAATATGGATAGACCTTCATTTTAAAAATGTTCCCATTAAAAGCCCCACCTTTTTGGATGGTTGCTGAATCATATATGATGTCCAGCAATACTTCTTCATTAACAGATAGGGTACAATGAGAACTGTAGATTACCTTCATTACATACAATCCATGCATAATTCGATTCAACTTACTTTTTCTGTAAGCATTAAGAATTCATTTTCAATGGAATACCTACTCTTTAGAAAGGGAAGGACACACTTCTCTTATCTCCTAGCCATGAGAAGAAGACGTTACAAATGCAGAACATGGAAAGTGATAGAATCTTAAAGTTCAAATGTAGGTAAACCTTGGAACTCAGACTCATAATGCATTTCCCCATTCAACCCAAAGAACATACCATGTTCTTTATCGCACTACAAAACATATCATCAGGAGCCCTTTTTACCCTCAACACAAATAGATATCATTTTAATGGTACATTCTAACGAAAACATCTTGGTATTAGTCGAAAATTCCATTTTTTACTGCAATGATTATCAATAGTTCATGCTTATTAAAGCTAAAAAGTGATAATATTTTCTCTAATTTTCCGAGGTAAATGAGGGTGGTAATTGTGAGGTATGCAGGAGACACAAGTCTACATGGCTCTTCCTCATGTCGCCCTGTTCCAATGCCCTCTTTCCCCAGGGCTCGGGAGATGAGCCCCCCCGAACCCTGGGATGGCAGTTGGATAAGGACTGTTTTGAGGGTCTGTCTGCCTGATGTCCTCACACCTGATTAAGCAATGACTGTTCAAAAGATGAACTTTGCAATTGCACAAGGACTACTGGGGATGGACATCATACGCATAACTGGAAAAAAACTTTTGCTTGTGCACACATAAAAGGAGTTTGTTTTCAATGTTAATTTTGAACTATTCAAATAACTTTTTTCAAAAGGAAACTATGAATTCGTTGATGCAGTTTGTGAATAACTCCTATCAACTTGAGCTCTTTTTCTTACTAATAAAAGAGCTATACTGTAAAAATAAAAAGACACACAGCATGATACATATGTGTCTCTAAGATGATTAACAGTGTAAAAAAAATAACATCTAATGACAAAAATGCAGGATCTTATAGGCATTTGAATTTATGTGATAGATGCAGTGTACTTGAGAAAAAATATTTCATTGGTCATCAATGAATTATTACATGTTTGAGAGCTGATGTCCAAACCTCAAAATTTCTGCTCAATTTTTTGATGCTTTAAATGAATGGATATCATGGTTATCGATGAATGGACTCCAAAGCCGATACTTTGGGACACATAAGTAAATCAATAGTTTATGTGTAAAATACAAATAACAATGTTTTTGTCATAATCCCAGTAATCTGCACAATATAACCCACAGTAAATTTCACGTCCATCTCAAAATGACTTTGGAGTGCATGGGTTGCCAGCCATCTTATACATTTTGTCCTCTCGAAGAGGAAGGATCAAAACCATACTGTAGTGGTTTAGCTGACCACCTGCTGAAAACCTGTGGAAATTGCTAAATTTTATCTGAGATTCTCAATAAAAATCAATTTCTTATAATCTTGACACCATTAGGTCAATCACTCCTTCCAGCCAGTAGATGTTAACAATAATTTTTACTTCATGTACACCATTTCAATGGACCTTTCATCTTCTGGGCAACCATTATGTAAAACCAAATCAAAGAAAATAAAAGTCATCCAAAACAAAAGAGAATTTGGCTTCAGCTAAATCTGTCAAATATATGATTCCACTCATTTTGGCTACAATGTTTCTACATTAGGAAAAATGTAATTATGTGGTACCTTTTTTACAGCATAGTCAACTCATTAAAAAATGCCAAATGGTTTAGGAGAGATAGCCAGCTTTATAAAATGTTGATAAAAATCGAATGAAAACCTGCTCGTCTTCTTGGAACTATCAATAATTGTATTATTAAAATGAAAGGATGTTTTAAAGTATGTAAATCTCTCTGAAATTATGACCTACCTACATGGAAAACTCCTTTTGGCAATGTTGTCAACAAGAAACTTTTATTAAGAAATTGATTATTTGTATACCCTTATTTACACGTCTCATTGAACATTGACAAGTCAGATATTGGAAGTGGATGCATTTCCACTCGGCCAATTTTTTCACTGAACAATGAGTTAAAAATTATAAGGACCATTAGAAATAACTATGTTATTGATGTGACCTGTGAATTTTTATAGGGCAAATGTCCATGTAGACATACATATGACACCTATACCAATCCCATAATAAGGACGAAATGGGATGAGACACATCTTTTCATGAATGTTTCCAATGGTCATTGAAAAGTCAATGATTACAGCTGTTTAGGAGAGCTTATTGGTGTTATGTATTTGCAAAATGATTGCCATTTTTTGTCTCTGTAGTAAGCTCAAACCCACAAAAGTTTAAGAATATGTTAAACCAACATAGCCGTAACAATGTTGTCCAAGAAATGTGTATTTTAAAATAAACTTCTTTGAGATGAGCAAACTTGGTAAGTTTCTTTTGCCAGTTATTGCACAGAAATTGATGCATGTATTTCTCTCTAAGCTGTAAAATGATAGCTAATTGGATGAAGATAACAAGCTCTTGCCACTTGAAAATGTATGAATCTGCTGTTATGTTGGCAAGTTATCTCACTTATTTGGAAAAGCTCTCAGATTTCCTACCAGGTAAGGTTTTCTATTTCTTCCAATACTTTGATAGGAAACTCATCAATCATCTTCAGGAATCCTAGAATTCAGTGCTATGCCATCATTTTTTCCCAGTGGCAAGGTGATTCTAAATTTATTTCTATGAAGCCAGATCTCAACTGCTAGCAGTTGCTACATGGCAGTGAAACAACAGGGATTAAAACATTGAACCCAGATCCATAAAAAATGTTTAAGTGTAAAACAGCAAGTAGTTCTTTTGTTAAGCCTCATCAGTCATGAGATATTATTTCTTCTTTCACAGCAAAATATCAGCATCCCTGAGATCACCACAGATATCTTGTAACCTCTCATTGTATAGAGAGGTCTTGACCCTGGTTAACCCAGTCACAAGTGCCTCCAGGAGGAATGGAGGATCTTATCTAGTGAAAAATCTAAAAGATTTGCAAACAACAGATTTGCTCCAGCAAGCTTGAAGTCATACAGCCTTTCAAATTTGGAAAATGAACTTCTAATATGGTTTTAGAAAATAATTAAAATAGTATGATCACTTTCTAACTTACAGGAACAATAGTGGTACTTCTTTTTCATTTATTAATACTTCCAGTGTCACTAGAAAAGCCATGTGCTTTTCACAGCAATATAAGGTCCTAGTACAATAGACTCAGTAAGCATACTACCCAAGGATATTTTCAGGAATGTCAAAAAAGAAACCTCACACCTCTGTCTAAAGAACCACCACAGAAGTAAGAAGAAATGAGAATGTTTCTGATCATTTATCCCTCATAAAGAGTAGAAGTAATAAGTAGTTATGACCTGTTATTTATGAAATATATATTTATTGAAAAATCCAATCTTACTACCAATGTGCACCTCTCAGCATTGTCACAGCTTCGAGAAAGTCAGAGTGACTAGCATACAGGGAATTAGTTTTACAAATGTCTACCCATACAGCTTCGGCAGCATCACTTCCAGCATTGAGGGATGGTAAACAGCTGTCGGCGATCTCTGAAGGTTGATGAAAATTAACTGCCATTGTTTCCATCCATGCATTGTCAGTGTTTCTTGGGTCATCAACATAGCCACTGTGAATCAGATGCCTAATAGCAATGTCACGGAAGAACCTAAAGAAGGAAATGCAGACTTAGTGGTTATTTGATTATAAGTGCAAAGGAAGCTCACCCAATGACAATGAACCTCATGAGCAATGAATCATAAGAATTGTTGAAAGCAAAAAAAGGAGCCGAAATTCTGTTCAAAGTGCAGAAGCATTCCTCTACAGGGTCTATCTCATAAGTTCTGGTAATTTTTTTCAAGAGTACAAAAATTTATTGATTGAACAACCTCAATGGAACTTTTCTAAGTATTCTCCCCCTGACTCAATGCACATTTTCCAATGCTTCATCCATGCTTTGTAGGCTCCCTGGAAGATCTCAACAGAGATCTTCCAGGTGTAGACAGGCCGTTGAAGCTTCTTTTAATGCCTTCAGCATTCCATGGCAGGGTCCTTTCAGAGTTCTTTTTATCTTGGGAAATAAAAAGAAGTCTGGTGGGGCCAAGTTGGGGCTGAACGGTGGCTGGATCAGCATTGTCACACCCATTTTTGCAAGCAACTCAGCAACAATGAGTGTGGTGTGGCTCAGTGCATTGTTGTGATGCAGGATCCAGTTGTTACTAATGTCCTTTCAGATGTGTCACATCCTGTTTCATAACCATTTGAGCATTTCACAGTGAAACTGGCTGTTCGTTGTTTGTCCTTAAGGTACAAACTCACTGTGAATTACATCTTTATTGTCAAAAAATACCAGAAATTCACTACTGGAACTTTTGGGAGAGACCCTGTATGTATATTCTGTTTTGCACATCAGCAGCGAGAGTCTACTTTCAGTTTTCTATTGTCTGGAAAGCAGCACTCAACGGTTAGTTTTTTTAATTTTTTTCCATTTTAAGCCTCATTTGTAATAAGTATGTGACAATTTTGACTTAAACTATTCTTGCTCTCAACCACTGATGGTTTGCAGGCAGTTTGAGGAGGATACCGACAACTGAGGTCATTTATGCCATTGTTGACAAGAGGGAAGGTTGGCAAGGGAAGAATTACTCATATGGAAGTGTGACGAAAAGCCCAGAGCTCATTCACCTGCTCTCAACAAAATCCATCAAGGAGACAACAGTTTTATGCCTTTTCCAGCAAAGAGGCACTGCATTTGAAGACCTCTACATGCAACACACAAGCAGGGATAAGGATGGCCAAGATTCGAATTGGCTTCCTCAGGAAAAGAAGACAGTGCTCTAGCAAACACACCGCACTGACCTCAAACACTAAACATTTCCCATCAAAATTCCTAGCTTTCACGATAGGAAATATGTGATTTTAGCCATGAATCTCACAATAAATGAGTCACAAGTCTTCATATACTTATTGGCTCACCTTGCTTTCCTGAATTTTACTTTGAAGTAAGACTATTCCAATAGTTTCAGGAGATCAACTCTACTTCAGAAACAACCCGAAACTCTTTATTAATGTTCTTGACTCTTTTTAATTCCTTTACTTTGCATAAATTAAATAGCAAACAGAAATTATCACTTTAATTTCTATACTCATTCGTAATAAAAGTAGATGGAAGCAAACATGTGAGTTAGAGAGTTTGCATCCCAGAAACTGGTCCTTGAAAGGCAAAATAAACGCTAAAAGTGGCAACAGCTGTTTTTCACCAATGATTGATTTCACGAACCTTGAAACTTGATTCACAATGGAATGTCGTTCTTCCACAGCAGATGTCTCCTCAATATTTAGGGCTTCCTCTAAAAATTCACGCAAGAGGGTAGATGTTGAGTCTTCCCCAGGATCAACCATCCCACCAGGTATGGCCCATTCTCCACAGTCTTTTCTTTTTATTGCAACAAACTGCAGAATTGGCATTGATGTTTCAGGATGAATAATCATTTTTGAAGAGCCTGAAATGGAAGATTTTTCAAATTTACTCACTTAAGATAACAAACTTATTAAGTTCAAGTTTTTTGTTAGTGACTGTTTTTTTTAATTTCACATAGCTCTTAAGGGCATTTGAAAATGGACACTCATGGAAATTTATTATCAATTTACTTAAAAGCTAATTATTATTAACATAAATAGAATTAGATAACTTTACGAGCCTCTAACATCTTTCAGAGCCTTAACATCTTTCAGATGTTAGGGGCTCGTAGTTCAGAGTTAGAGACAGATGAGGAAATCAAAGTATCCAAGGCAGAGGACAAGCAAAGTGTGTGATCGTCATGGGAACATCCAATTGAGAGACGGTTTATTCAATGTGGATGGCGATCGAATAAAAATAGTTATAATGAAGCACCAAAACCAGAGCCGTGCCTCTCAAGTTTCATTGATCTTTCCCCAGTAAATGAGCCCTATACACACACGTAAAAAAATTGGGTATCCCGCAATAAGTGTAAGAAAGGTGTGTGACGGAAGCAGACATTTACCAAAAATTGTAAGCGCCGTATCCTTACCCCCATTAACTGTAGCGAGAATACTGAGATACATGAGTAGGTATGTTTCCTCGGAGCTAAATTATTACTTTTACCGTCAACTCGTTAAGTCTTCGCAAAGCAATGATGGATCGTGCCAAAATTAATGCATGACACTAACCATCCTCTTCTTTGATCGTTTTCCAGCGTGTCACAATGGGATCAGCAGCATGATTTGGTCCCCATCTGCCCAAACATCCTCTCCCTTGTACTCCTGTTCGGCCTTTAGGATTCAAAGGCTTGCAGTTAGCCACTGCATATACACCAATATGACTTTTTCTATTTATGTTGCCATCAAAAGCATTCCATTTAGGATTGACGCTAGCGATATCTTCTGGATCCGCCCAACTTGGAAGCTGGTCACCTGAAATCAAGGCACGATTTTAGCAAGCAAATAGATCGATAATTTATCTAATTTACAGTACTATATGTTGTACTATCTACCTGTCTTCAAGAGATAAGGAGCAGTATACGTCACAGGACAGTATTCCGGCCATCCTACATCCCATGAAACTTTCTCATCGGGGACTGGTGTTCGCAGGACGGTATTGTTGGTCCGTGGGTAAAATTTTCCCCGACATTTGACATGGGTTTGCATGGTTTTAATTAAATTATGGCCGAACTTAGTATTCATATAGTCTACCGCTAAAAATGATAGGCATTAAAATATTAATCGTTGTCTCTCACACACGTCAAGAATTAACGGCTGGCGCTAATTTACCTTTGTACCTTTTTTACCACAACTAATTGTACCTTTTTTACCTCAAAAATAAAAGCAATTATCTCCCCAGACGATACTCTGAATATTTCTCGAATAAATAGAGACTCAATAACTTAATCACGGAACTTCAAATGAGAAGACCATGAATACATGGAAAAAGACTTCACTTCCTTCTCTCAAATGTTTGTTTACCTTCATGAGTTTCGAGCGTCTTTTCTTTTTCCAAGTACGCTTTGGTGCACTCTGTTTTCCGGCGAGTACGTCCTACAGCCCGTGCGTTTAATCGCTTCCATTCCTTCTAATTTTGCTGGTTTCTTTCAGTTTGAGGATAAAAAAATCTACTTATCGCCCAGAATGTTTAGTCATTTGTTGAGTTCTGTAGGAAAATTCAGTTATTGTGCTGTTGCAAAGAATGCAGCGAATATAACCCCGTGCTGGACGTGTGGACAGCAAATAAGGGTAATGTTTTACTGCATATTTTTATTTATAATCAAGTGTGGATTCTCCTCATCGTAGTGGATGAAGTAATACTTACAAGCTAGTTTATCATACTGATTGAGAAAATATTCGCCTGACTTACCCATACATCTTGGCCAATAAAAAAATCTACTTATCGCCCAGAATGTTTAGAAACATATATTTACATAAGAAACGTATATAAACAAACATATTTACATAAGAAACCAAACCTTGGTTTTTTATGTACTTTTACTATTTTATTTTTTAGACTACTTTCATTTTGAAGAGAAGGCGGCCTGTAGAACTACACAAAAAGGACAAGCCGCCCAGGTTAAGGTCTAGGCATTATGTCTATGACATGGTGGAAGATACGGTTCAAAGGAAGCATGAGAAAATCAGTTTCGTTTTAACGTCCTATGTGGAAGGTATCCGTCCATATTTTTCTCAGAGCTAGAGAGCATTTATGTATAATGTGCTTCTGCCTTTTTTCTATTGTGAATACTTGAAAATACTCTTGTTTTAATTATAGCAACTTCATTTTCGACCTTTTCTTGTCACAGGGCTTGGGAATAGAGGGGATATTGTTTCAGTGAAACCAAATTTTGGGTATAATAACTTAATTCTGCCTGGTCTTGGTGTTTATTCTACTCCAGAAAATATAGAGAAGTATACTTCTGAATCTCAGCCTAATGATGCTGTTAAGCACAGTTCTCCAAATGCTGAGAAAGTAAGTTTCGTTGAATAATCAGTGAAGTTTATATGGTCAGGTATTTTTAGTGTCTCAACTCAACTAAGTAATCAAGAAGTAACTCAACTAATAAATTCACTGTTTAATTTTCAGACTGCTAAATTTCTTTCAAGACTAATTCTTGGAGTTGTCATGAATAAGGAGATTTCATGGACACTGGAACCATGGCATATCAGCATGTCTTTCCGCAAAGCCGGCGTTACTGTGCCTGAGAAAGCAATTACTATGCCAAAGTACCCAATTAAAGGTCCAGATTTGAGCTTGGAAGCCAAGGAGTTCCTTGTGAAAGTAACTGTAAGATTATCCTAATATATTTTTTTTACATCCTTTTGCTCTGATGCTTACTATTTCTGGCTAAATCCTTAGTCAAGCTAAAGCCACCTCAAAGGTGTGCTAGGGGTGAAGTTTTTATTGTTACAAGTGAATAATTTATGTAGTTTTGAAGTTATGGGTATTAGATAGGTTAATGGGTCAAGAACATTCATACATGCGCAAAGATATGTATTTCGAATCATGAAAGTCAAGCAAATTTTCTGCATTCTCGGAAACTCTTGTGCATACTGTGCTAAAGTACAGAATTGGATAAGGATGCATCATACTCTGGTTTTTTGCTACTGCTAAATAGATTGGTGGGCCACTTCAATTCCTTGTTGCATTCAGTATGTTAGTGGTGCCTTAATGTGGTGTGGTATGTTTTGGTTCATAAAATATTTTTCACCTTATCAGAAGAATATGGGTTTGTTCACTAGATGTAAAATATTAATTTTCTAAATTGGTCTTCAAAAAACACTGTGGAGTATTTGATTAAAATACTTTGGTGTAATAATAGTAATTATTACTTAAGAAAAGGTTGACGGTTGTCATAGTTGGACAAAAATTGATCATTTTAATTTTCCATATCTACAAAATTAGGCCACTTCACACAAGTAATAATTCTCTATTAAAGCATCATGTTTGGAGATGGGTATATTACTATAATTTTCATTTGAGGTAAATTATGGTAATTTTAGAATATTACTGAAAATTTTCTGTAATTTTTACTTTGCTGCTCATAGTAGCTATTGAAGACTTCACCAATAATTGTCGGACCCGGTGGTGGTGGGGTAAAGTCCTCGCCTGCTAACCCAAGGGTCGCGGGTTCGAGTCCCACCTGGGTAGAATATTATCTGCCCAGGACATGGGTGTGTGTGTTCGTCTCTTGTTTATTTTAAAACACCCAATGTAAAAGGCCTTAGTTGTGCTGTTTTCGGGGTTGTGAGTAGGTATAAATAAAAAATAATAATAAAACCAATAGCAATAGCAAGGGGTTAACTGCATTTAAACCATCATTATTGCTTCATTAATGTATTAGAAATAAAGAAAACTTTAAAATATAAATGAACATGGCAGCCCACACCCAGTTCACCATTCTTTTGTTTGGTATGAGTAATTTTCGTTCAAACTATTGCCAATGATATCCCCTCAAATATTCCACAAATGAGTTGGATGTGCCTTTATTAATAATTAAAACTAGTAATATTTATAGATTTGACTTAAAATAATATGTTTGTAACATATTGATATGAATTAAATCTGAGAGTCTGGGAAGTGAATATTACCGAAAATCATTGTAATTTTCAGGGCATAAAGTATGACAATAAATTATGTAAATTACCATGGAAATTTTCAGAATGGTCCATCTCTAATCATGTTATTGTTGGGATAAAGTATCGCCATTGTTTTTTTGTTGCATAGCATGTCATCCTGTTCAATAATACAAATAAGCCGAGGCATAGTAAGCTGCCAGTTACTGCATTTCCTGGCCCATAAAATGCTCTTCCTTGTTTTTAAAATTAATTCTATAACTGCACTGTTTATTATGGGCCAAGTGTTAGGTCATGTTTCCATGCATCATATTTTTCATTGCCATTGGAGTTTCCCATCTCTCTAATTCCACCTCTGTTTGAGTACTGGCATTGAGCTAAAGATGCAATGCAAATGCAAATCTCCATCATTCATTTGTTTCTTGGATTCTATGATGAATATCACTATATTTCATGTTTACATGCCATCATGCCTTATACTTTCAGGGCAGGGAAAGTCTTAGTAATTGGTAATTTGTTGTTGTCCCTAAAAGAGTGGCTCTCTATTAAGGTAGTTTGGGCGAAATATCATTTCACGTAGAAATCAATGAATTTGGTCTCATTTCAAAGAAAAATATCTCACCCTTCCAAAGATACCAAAAATACAACCTCTTACCACACTACTTTCCAAGATATTTGCCAAAAAATACAGGCCATTTTATATGGGAAGTGGTACATGTTTGTACTCCAGCGAGAAAATTGAGGGATTTCAAACACCTCAATCTTGTAAAAACATGAATAGTGGTTAGTTAGTATGTTTTCTCAACCATTTTTGAAAATTTAAATATATTGTCACTGCAGTTAATTTTTTGGGATCACAGAAAACCTTCTGTTTTGAAGGAGTTCTAAACATACCATGCAAGAAAATTGAGTCAGATTAAAGACTGATTTTGTTATTTTTATTTCATCACTTAGAATTCAGTCGTACATGAGTATATAACTGCACCATGAAATTTAAGTGTACTACGGCTGCTGTAAGTAAAAGTATAATTCGAATATGGTCTCTCTTATGAATAGGGAACTATCTCACTCAAACTGCCTTAATGACCTCTATCATGTATTATCCTAGCTATGGCTGAGCAGTTTTCTGGTTCAATGGTTTGGTTTTTTTCAGAACTGGCAGGCCGGTTCTTATTTAGTAAAAGAAAACGGGTGCACCGGGGATTGGTTCTGAAACACCGATGGTTGTTCGCTGCTCGGCTTACACGCTGCCACTGCTGCTGCCTCACAGCTATGCTGGCTGGCGACCACGTCTGTGAGCTTTCCTTTCCGAGTTATAGGTTGTCTACCCGTCGTCTCACAAATAAATGGCCATTAGAGTGCAGAGCAAGCAATCGCCCATGTAAAGCATTGTCACATATGTAACTCTACGGGATTTTGTGTATTTATCATGTTGTTTTGTTTTCTCGACAATTACAATGAATAAGAAAGAGTTCATAATCCTTCAAGTTAGTGCTGTAGCAATTTTTATTTAACCAATGCTGTTGGTTTTGGGAGACTTTGTGGAGGTAGGAACATTGCTACAAGTTCCTATCTTCCCCTGCCATAGCTAGCAGTGAGAGACTGATGCAGATGCTTATGATAGCCTCAAAATTTGTATCTGGAATGCAGGCATGGATGGGCATTATCATACGTAAAATGCTCCAAATGCAAACAAAATTTGAACATGTTGACGTCGATCATTAATGTACAATATAATAATATTTTTCAAGAATTATTTTATGCCAAAGGATGGTTAAGACTTTTTTAAATGAATATTATTTTAAATAATGGTAATTTTAAGGAAAATATGGTTACCTAAGGCAAAATGTGATGTGACATCCCGTGTCGCCGGAAATTTTCAGGTGGTTTGTGGGCTGCCTAATTCCAACAATGTTTATACATTCATAGGCTCCTAATTATCAGATATTTCTTTAATAATATTCATGTTTCACAAATTTCATGCAAAAATGGTCTTCTTCCACTTATGTCGGTATTTAAATTTCTCAGTCTCTATAGACACTTGTTTCCTAATTGCCCCAGAATTTCCGCAAATCTTTAAACTTTTTGATTCAGGCAATAGTGGTTTATATCATGATCTTAGAATAACACCGCCCTTATAATCTAAGTTCTTGCTGGTGACACCATGCCGGAGTCGACTCAAAATATTTCAGGACACTGAACTGGCACTTTATTAGCCACGTATCACAGGTGAAGGGCCCAGGAGGATGGCAAGGAGAAAGGAAGGGCAAGACATCAGAGTCAGACCCTTGCGACGTAATCGTTGCCATGATGGAAAAGAAAGCAAATGTCAACTAAGAAAGGCAGATAACTATGAACCACAGGCGAAAGCAATCAGCCTCTCCACTTATATCAGCTATCTGGAAGCACGTGAATCAGGCCTTATGTGGAGAGATTTCTTCCATATGTAGACACCAGTCGCTCTGCCTCTAGGGAGCTTTTAATTCACCAGGCATGAGTTATTAACTTAGCGTGAAGCACTTTGTTGTTACGACAGTATTATCATAAAGGCACTTGATAATGCTGTTTAAACAATGAAACGAACAACGATCATGCTAAGTAAATAAATATCTCTGGAAATTTAGCAATGCCTTCCTTCAACAATAATGTGAATTTCATCACCGTTCACGCAGTTCGAATTCGGCAGATCAACACATTTAGATGTATTTTTTGACACTTGAAATAGCTAATTTATATGTACGCCGTCCGAACCGGATTTTTCTGCTGAACCGGTGTTTTCTTTTGAAACGATGTTTTCTTCTGAACCGGTGTTTTCTCCTGAACCAGTGTTTTCTATTGAACCCGTTTTTTTGATGAACCATTTTTTCTACTGAACTCTTTTTTCTAGTGAACTGAATTTTTTCATCCAAAAGGTTTTTCTGCCAAAAGTTTTATTTAACCTATTTTTGAAGAGATGTTTCTGCATTGATTTAATAAAAATTGCTACTGCACTAACTTGAAGGATTATGAACTCTTTCTTATTCATTGTAATTGTCGAGAAAACAAAACAACATGATAAATACACAAAATCCCGTAGAGTTACATATGTGACAATGCTTTACATGGGCGATTGCTTGCTCTGCACTCTAATGGCCATTTATTTGTGAGACGACGGGTAGACAACCTATAACTCAGAAGGGAAAGGAAAGCTCACAGACGTGGTCGCCAGCCAGCATAGCTGCGAGGCAGCAGCAGTGGCAGCGTGTAAGCCGAGCAGCGAACAACCATCGGTGTTTCAGAACCAATCCCCGGTGCACCCGTTTTCTTTTACTAAATAAGAACCGGCCTGCCAGTTCTGAAAAAAACCAAACCATTGAACCAGAAAACTGCTCAGCCATAGCTAGGATAATACATGATAGAGGTCATTAAGGCAGTTTGAGTGAGATAGTTCCCTAGTCATAATAGAGACCATATTCGAATTATACTTTTACTTACAGCAGCCGTAGTACACTTGAATTTCATGGTGCAGTTATATACTCATATACAACTGAATACTAAGTAATGAATTAAAAATATCAAAATAAGTCTTTAATCTGACTCAATTTTCTTGCATGGTATGTTTAGAACTCCTTCAAAACAGAAGGTTTTCTGTGATCCCAAAAAATTAACTGCAGTGACAATATATTTAAATTTTCAAAAATGGTTGAGAAAACATACAAACTAACCACTATTCATGTTTTTACAAGATTTGGGTGTTTGAAATCCCTCAATTTTTAAAATAAGCTCTCGCTGGAGTACAAACATGTACCACTTCCCATACAAAATGGCCTGTATTTTTTGGCAAATATCTTGGAAAGTAGTGTGGTAAGAGGTTGTATTTTTGGTATCTTTGGAAGGGTGAGATATTTTTCTTTGAAATGAGGCCAAATTCATTGATTTCTACGTGAAATGATATTTCACTCAAACTACCTTAAAAGTGCCACTTTTTTGGGATAACACTAAATTACCAATTGCTATAACTTTCCCTACCCTGAAAGTAAAAGGCATGATGGTATGTAAACATGAAATATAGTGACTATATTAGTGCTATTCAACATATAACCCAAGAAACAAATGAATGATGGAGATCACATCTTTAGCTCAACGCCAGTACTCCATCAGAGGTGAAATGAGAGAGATGGGAAACTCCAATGGCAATGAAAAATACGATGTATGGAAACATGACCCAACACTTGACCCAACACTTGACCTATAATAAGCAGTGCAGTTATAGAATTAATTTTCTAAACAAGGAAGAGCATCTTATGGGCCAGGAAATGCAGTAACCGTAGTGTAAACATTCATTTTATATTCGTTGACAATGGGATGTTGTTAAGTACATTGTGAGTTGTTGATCTGGCTGGAAGTCATTCTACACAAATTGACTTATAAGCTATGATAGATTTGATTATTTTGAACATGCATTTGCAATCTGTTTGTTCCTCCTCTTAATAATCCTGTTTGGTATTATACTGGCTAGTAATAGAAGGGAGCTGAGGATGGGGACATTGGGTAAGGATGTGAAAATGATGCTGCAACATAAATTTTAATAAATATAAACAATATATAAATCATTTACTTCATGTCCAATGAATCTCAAGATCTTACTCAGGAGCTTTGATCCACTTTTTTCTAGATTAATGGTTTGGAAACTGCTTTGGTGAGATGTCGAATACATCACTGGAGCACTTCTCTGGCTGACAGAATGCCATTTGTACAGCACCATTGGCGACAAAAAGCTGAGCCACTTTTTCCTGAAGAAGCAGAAGTTATCCAGTCTCTTCCACCTATTGCACCTCCAAGAGTGGCTACTGGACCATGAATAATGTAGAGAATGTTCATTGATGCATAGTACATCAGGTGCCTTTGCTTGTGCATTTTATTGTATGAATATTGATGGGTAATTGTGTTAACAGTCCCTCTGGAAAGACACTTAGTCTTTGACACTATGCACAGTGGTGATAATAGTGAAGTGATGAATGTGCACTATTCATTGAAATTCTTGGGAAGTGTTGTATTAATTGAAGGTGGACTCTCATCGTCTGTCAAAGACCCAGTTTTGTTTCTCAGAAATTTTTTTGTGTCACTTAAAGAGCTGTGCTCAGCCTTCAAAGCAGTCATTGAAGTTGGAGTTCATTCTTCCATTCTCTGGCATTGGGAGATAGCTGATGGTGCTTTCCTACATTTCTTCTCCTCTAGTTCTCTGTTGTTATACTTCTGTCTCAAATGGCATAATGAACTCAGTGGCTGTTAGAATACCAAGTGGTATGCATTGTTCAATTCTTCAAGATCTGGCCGGAAAGTGTGGCTTCATGAACAGTTTGCCATTTGCCACTGGCGTACATGCCTTGAAATGTGAGTGCAATTTGTGCCCATTTGACCTGTTAGAACCCTTGCAATGTATTTATAAAACATCTTTTTTTTATTCAAGATTTGAGATATTGCTGATATATGAATGAAGTTGACCTTTCTGTAGTCATATTTTGGTTGTTAAAATAAAACCATTGTTTTATATTATCTTCTTGAATTTCTCCTTACTTATACCAAAACAAGTTGAAGAATATCTGGGCATATATACTCCTGTCCAAAAATAACTTACCACCTCAGAGCCGAAAAATTTCTAAGTCCCGAGTTGATGTCGATGTGACAATGCCGAACCACACCCCCTTGAGCGGCAAAGCAATAAACGCACAGGATGGAAAAGAAACCTTCAGAATTTAGTTGATGAGAGGGAATACCCCTCGGCAAAAAATTTTGACCTGTAAGGGATTATTTCTTGGTGTCAGGGTGGGGAGGCATGAAGAGAAAGGTTGGTAGGAAGATGAAGTCGCAAAATCGCCCTTGTTTTCGGAAGCTACAGGAATGAAAGACAGAACTCAAATATCCATATTATGTCTTCATCGGCGCATGGGAAACCTTTGCTGAAATTGATGGGTCTTCCTCTTATTAGGCCGCAGAAAGTCTATTACTGTCGTGATTAGAGGTTAAATCAGGTCAAATCGAATGTAGAAATCATTTTTACGCTTATATATCTGATAGCTACAAGTTGTTCTCTAACAAACGATAGAGGTTCCATTATCTGTTGTGTTGGTCAATGTGGCATCAGAGAAGGTAGCCCGTTATTGCATTTTCTGTTTCATGAAGCATCATACAATTCTATTACATACAGATGTGTTTGGGTCCACCCTTCAGGAAGGAAAGACTGCAATACTAATGAACTTTGGTTCTTGCCTTTGATATTGGGAACAAATTTAACACAGAAGTTTGAGAGTAAAATAGAACTGCATTTACTCTCTCTATTGGTGGTCAGGGGTCATGCAGAAACGAGTGGTGCAGCTGAAGGCAATTGGCCTGAGTGAAATGGTCAACAGGATAGAGGCTGTGTAGTATGTGAGCCAGAAGGCAAGAAAAACTTATTGGTGTCAAACTAACACATGCAGAAAAATACCTCCTCTTAAGGCAAGTGATAGGTACTTGATACCATGTGAGTAAGGGTGTCTCACCTGTGAGATGAGAGATAAACTTTTTGTGCGGGTACTCTTGAGTTAGAATCTGTTAACACCAGTCTCACCTGTAAGGGAAAGAACAGAAGAGGAAGACTTTTGTTATTTTTTAGCTAGTATAAATTGCATTGTAACCTGTGAGACACCCTTTTGGGGGTGAGGGGTGAAAGGGTACCCATGCCATGATGAAGGGATGGGATGAGGGTGAGGATGAAATTAAAATGATAACATATTGCTGGAGTACCATAGCATCATGCTCTTTTTTATTGTATCTATTATTGGTGCATAGATAGGGGGAATTTTAGGATGGATCAACTTGGATGTGTACCTCTCTAATGCAGTGGAGTCTAGTTAAGATGGGAATGTGGTTAAAGTTGTTAAAGGTTAATGTTACCATTAAATTCTCTAAAGTTGTACATATCACCTATTGTTGCCCATATGATCTGAATTTTTCAAATAATCATAACAAAGCATGTTGCTTTCGAGTCATTATTGACTACCCAACATATTCCACCCATAACCTGTTAACCTTACCATATTAGCACTCAGCAATTTTTAATTTAGTTTTCAGCCATACATTTTATTTCTTTGTCTCCTTCCTCTGCTTTTTCATATGTTACACTCTGCCTTCCACATTTTTGGAAGAATGCAAGTGGTTGATAGCTGTATGCGCTCCATTTTCCAAATTTCTAGCATCATGTGTGCTAGTCTTTGAGTATATTATCTGATTCATCAAATGGAACAATTAACTGTGGACCACTATATGCCCTTCATTTAAAGTATTCACCAATACCAGGGTTTTCTTCACCCTTCTTACATTCCTCATGCCGTTTATTTTTGTACAATTATCATTCTATCCACCTATCCCACAATGGGGTAAATAACCTGAGTTGTTGGGTCTCCTCCCAAAAATAACCAATTCATTGATAGATTAATTACTTTTTATTTTACATAAATTGAATATAAAAAATACTCTGGGTAGGATAAGATTTAAAACTATTAAAAAGTAACTACAAAAATGCTCGACGCGCATTTGCAATAATTGATAAATGTGATGAGTTATTTGGTGCACACAACTGGCTGTTTTTCACTTGTGACGTTCACTCCATCTTAACTTTTTGTGAAGGTACTCTGAGCTAGAATCTGCTAACACCTTTAAATTTGAGGGAGAGAATGTAGAACCAGTACTGCTGGAGGTGGCTGATTCGCAATTTACTGTTTTTAATTCATAACATGAAGATTCAAGAGGGAAAATCAGTCCTGACTGAGAGGAATTTGTGGATGTGGCCGTCACTGGTATTATAATCTTGCTTTCTCTTTGTGAAACCTTACCTTCACTGGGAGTGGAAAACATTTCTGGTATAGGCCTCCAGATTTTCCTTTTGATACCATCTTTGTGTCTTGCCGTACAATGCCTCTGCAGGTTTGATTTGTGAGAAGATGAATAAGGACACAGGTGACATTGGTGCTTGTGAGGAAGGGGTCCGTGGATACCGTCCATGTGTCTGATAACCATACTTTTACGTTTAAAATACCTATCACACAGTTTGCACTGGAATCCACTTGAGTGAACTTTCCTCAGATGTTGCTGGTATTGTTGTTTTGAAAAAAAATAATCACCACAACACACTTTCATAGCCTTGGCAGAATGATGCATGGTCATCATATGTCTTCGCAGGTTTGATTTGTTGCTAGTAGAATATATACACCTGAGATTTTCACACTGGAATTTATGGGTGGCTGGTTTTTCCATTTCTTCCACAGAATTTTCCATAGTTGAACTGGCTCCTTGTTTTGGCCTCCTGGAAAGTATACAATAAATCACCATTAAACTTTGTGGCATTTTTTCACCTGTGGAGTGGTCATGCTTTCCATGAAAGATCTGGTGCTTTACCAGTGAATCTGTTGCATGAAGAGTTCTTGGTTCTCCTTCTAGGAATCATTGCAACTTAACCATACAGAGACCCAAGAACTCTTCAAATGACATGCATTCCATTTTTGTATTTACATTAGCTAAGATCTTGAAGTTAACTCTTCGGTTACAGTGCAAGTTTTTTCCCCCTGCCAAAACATGGAAGTAGCCAAGATTTATGTTTGGGGGGGACAGAACACGCACTTGTGGCGATAGATTTATATTTGTAGAGCAGGACATCATCCTACCCAGATGTATATAGCAGAGTTGGAATGAAATGTCTCATTGAAAGGGGATGGCTTCCTACCTCCTCCCCCCAAATGGTTATGCCCATGTGCCTGTCTGATACATGGCATGGAAAATATTCCACCAGCACCGGATTTCTTGGCAACCCTTTTTTCTTTATTCAATTGATTGTTGTATTTTAAAGTAATCACTAATCAGAGGTTGATTTTTATTCAGGTAGGGGTATCCTGATTGTATATGGTGGTACATATTTGGGTTCAAGACAAACCCTTAACAATTCAGATTCTGTATTCTCTGGGTTGCCATGACACTCATTGCCTTTACCATTATATAATGTATAAAGCCTTGTTATAGTTTCTCCATAATGGAATATTAAAACTATATAAAAGTTAATACTAGGGATCTGTGAATAACTCAAAAACTAGAATTTATTTGTCATCTCGAATAATTATGCCTCGGGTAGAAATTCAAATGTCTTAAATATTTCAGCTGTGGCACTACGTTCGGCAATATGAGGAACTCATTATATTGAATAATCAAGTCTTGATATCATGCTGTCCTTACAGATGTCTTGATACCATGCTATGTCTATGGGCTGTTAGCATACAGGTTATGATAGTGTTGTTTTGGCATATTCTTTATTTAGCTGGCAATATTACTACCTGCATTCCCTCTTTGAGTGCCTGTCAGCACTGCCCCTTTGTAACATGCAGTTATAGCTCTAAGAAGGCAAAAAAGACTGGAATTCAGATAACATTCCATTGGTAAGTAAACATGGTCTTACTTATTTTGTTGTACAATATTTTTGCAGGAGAATCATCTTGATCCCAAGGCAAGTATACAGTGAATTGCATAATAAATATAACATGATAGATATTCAGTTGAAATGGATAGGTTCTGTTGGAGAATATATGTTCTTATATTTCACCTGCTTGATGAAATGTTAAGTTAGGATCAGATCTGTATGTATAATCCTGTCCAAAAAAAATTTACCACCTTGGAGCCATAAAATTTCTTAGTCCAGAGTTGATATCGATGTGAAAAGAAATCACGCCCCCTGTGCAGGAAAGCAATAAACAAATAAAATGGAACAAAGGTTTTCCTCCCCATGGTTGGCGAGGGAGAAGATGCTTGAGGGGAAAATTTTAACCTGTGAAAGGAACTTCTTAATGGTGGGAGGAGGTTCCAGGCTTCTGTTTGCTTAATGTGTCAGCGAGAATGAAAGGGGGATGGCTCATTTTGGTCGCTCCAAGAGACCAAGACCTCTCATTGATGACGACTACTGGAAGATGCGGGACGCCCAGCCTTTATCTTTATCCCCTTAGCTCAATCCGTTTCTTCTGAATAATTTATTTCATATGTATATTTTGTGAACATGCAAAATTTTTGAAGAATTGAAGTGTTTTTGCAATTCCTTGAGACTCTAAGTCCAGTTCAATGGTTATTTACATTCCATGATTGATTTGGTGATAAGTGAAATCGTGGGTTGATTCAATTTCATAAATATTCCCTTGATTTAGCAACTTTTTATGGAAATGTGTAATGAAAGCTCACGAAGAGCACTCATGTGTCTATTTAAACTCACATGCTACCCAATTAAACATGTACATTGAATCTGAAGATGCAGTTAACTACTCAAATTGACCATACTCTCAAAGAGAAAAATCGATTGCCTGGACTAAGATTTGATTTTCAAATAAAAAATAATAATTTTTTAGTGTAGCCGGTATCATTAAAATTTCCATCGCTGTGTTTGGAACAATGCGAGTATTCGTCTTTGATTTTTAATGTGGTATATTTTCACACAGCTTTACAGCTCCGTCTTAGAAACAGTATTTACTTCAAAGTTGGATTGAAATAATTCTATAAATTATTCTTGTGCAGCATTCACTTAATTTTTGTTCTCCGGTATAAATTTCTTGGGATTAAATACGCGGTTTGCCAGACAGAGACATCTTTTCACCACACATTGTCAAGACTTGGTCTAACTTTGTCTCATCGGTGTTTGTTACACTGCAACCTTTTACTTCATAATAAAAAAAAACTTGTCAAAAGGTAGGGACTCGATCAAAATGATTTCCCAGGGAAGCTTTCAAATATCAATTCCTAAACTTTTCACAGTCAGACCAGATATTATTTACATTGAAAATCAAAAACTTTCAAGTAAAATAAGTAAAAATATTAGTGGACCATTACTTGAAAGTTTTTGATTTCCGATATGGAGAGGTTCCACAAAGTGAAGCCTGAATTTATTATTTATATTTACATCGAATTTGGAAAACGGAGAATAGGCCACTGGTGTTCACACCGCACTTTTCTGCCTTGGTCATTCTAGGAAGATGTGACCAAGGCAGGGTAAATACATTTGGACCAAACACATAACCTTCACACTAAATCCCTCTGGTTAAAAATAACTCCATGTCACTTATTTGACTCTTTTAAGTTCCTCAATTACTATCTTCAGTTTACTCAGTTTGTGAGTTCAGTCTCCACTCCATTATCCAAAATAAATTCATTGAGGCAACATCCTGTCGACTCCATTTATACATTACTAGGAGAGCAATAAACGTGCTGCACAAAAGAAAGCCCTCCCCACAATCCTGGAGTGAGGAAAGGCTGCACTCTTCTGAAATGACCTAAACGGGGCTGTGGTTTTTTTCTCAGATGGGAGTGTGCATGTCAGAGTATTCTGTTTGCCTATTAGTGAAGGAGAAATGGGGATACCTGTTAGACAATGCCTCATTCGCAACTACTTGAAGGTGAAGAACGGATATGTCCATTCAAGGAAAAATACTGCTTTCTCTAACACTGCCCATCTCTGGTCTCCATCTTTGTATATTATTCTGCGATAATAATCTCATTGTATTCTTAAAGGTTGAAAAGTATTTATGAGCTGATCTAATATGTACTGAATTTTATTTTGTTAGTTGGAAGACCTCCGCCACACCAACAAAAGTGCTCTGAATATGGATAACGTAGATCAGGCTGACATCACCACAGAAAACCTTTCTGTTGAGGATTCCTACAAGTTGAGCAATGGCCTAATCCTTATCAAGTCTAATTCTTCAAATGAATGAAATTCATGGTTTGCTTATGTAATGCTGTTTGAATTTTTAGGGGACACAATCATAAAAATTACTTGGATCCATCGTTTCGTGTACCCTGCTGGGAACTTCAGCAGACTGTGCTAATGCCACCCTTTGTTACCTTGGCATTGATACAGGAAACCCCAAAGAAAAAGCTGGAAATTTTATGTTCTATATTTTAAATTTTACCTCCATAAAAATCTTTTAATTAGGACTTTACCATGACTCACAGTATGCCAACACTTAAGTTTTCCTCGCATAATGGCAAGGACGCGACAAGGGCTGAATGCAATGTAGATGGTAATGATTTTCCCATCTCTGCTTATCTAAGAATTCCACTTCGATAGGCCAGAGGCAATACTGAGAACCCCAAACCTCGGTCCCCCGAGGGAACGAGCCTTTATGGACTTACAGTGAAAGAGTCTGACAAATCTCTAGACCGCTCCTCCCCCAACCCACTCCAATCTAAAAACATTGTTGCTGCCCCATTCCAATTCTCATGCAGGCCTCAGTGGGAAGAGGAGTGAAGGTGGCAAAGAGGCTCTCTTTCATTTTGGTGTGTTTACAGTTCATAAGGTTAAGTTGGTGAATGTGCAATTACAACCAGCATGGGCTTTCCATTGCCTGAGGGGTGGTCCTGTGTGTTCTTTCAACCAGCGGAGGGTGGCCGTCGAACTTGAACAGGAGGGGAAAAAATATTGATCATTACGTAGAGAATGCAGCCGATTCTACCAATATCCTCTCAATTTTCTTCTCAAAGCATATAAGCAGGTGTGAAGTAATTCAGGAGAGTTGGCAAAACAAAACCAATTGCTGATTTGGGCTTGAATAATAAAAAATGTGAATTCATAATTCTGTTTATATTAAGCTAATTTATTCTAATTGACAAAAATGCTGTCCTGTACAACAAAGAAGTACCGTAAAATGATTTCCTTGAGGCCCATATATTGTGGTTTACATGTTTTTATTGTTTCAGATGTCAACGATGAGTCAAAAAATACTAAACTCAAATGTAACCATACATCAAGTGTAATATGTAGAATGATTTTTGTATCCACATCAAACCCTCGGAGCAATGACAATCAGCGATTAATGCCTAGATAATGGAACCTAGGAAGGAGTTGGCTGGCAGTAAAATTAAGATGAAAACTTACAATTTGTTCATTTCTGTTGTATTTATTTCTTGTATAGCTGGGCAAATAATCCAAAGATGTAGAAGCAGTGGATAGTTAAATGTAAAAGAGATGGTAAGTAGAATTCATGTCATGTGTTTTCAGAGTAACTTATACAAGAAGATTATTAAGACGGATTTAGAGGCAGAATTGTTGGAATATCTGCCAGTTGGAAAACCAGATGTGGATTTCCTAATTATAGTGCATTGATCTTCAGAAGAAATAGCCAAGTCAATTTCTCTTCTCTACTTAAGTAAGAGAGTATACATACATCTGGCCAGGGAAATTTAATTTAATTTCCCTGGCCAGGCTAGCTATGTTGTGGCATTGTGATTAAAAATTAAATTCATCAATATGCTCCATAGATTTGAGTAGTAATTATATGCTCTTTTATAAAGGAATTTCAAGCCTACAGAGGTGGGCCTCAAGAATTCTTATGAGGCATTGGGTGTACTGTTGTAATGAGAGCACTAAAAACATCCAGGCAGGCGATGGATAAATCACAATCTTTTACAGTATTCATATTTAATGAGTTTAAGGTAGCTAGCAAAATTGAATAAAGTGGCCTGCAAGATGAAATTCTGTGACCCAATTACTAGACAATGGTGGTGATGGCAAGAGGTCTATGTGGCAAATGGAAACAGTTGGTTTGTGTGGACTTTGATTTAAAAAGTGACGAAGATATTTAAATATAATCACTGAGTTGCACAAGTGTTAGTGCAGAGGGGTCAGCTGTATTAATGAATGCAGAGGAGGAAAAGTAGGATTATGGAAAGAATTAATTTTAACTCATTAAATCTCTAACTTTCTCCATCCAGCTATAAGTGATAGCATTTTTTATTTTCCTGATGTATACCACATTCACTGAAATTGTTTAGGAGCTGGTTACTTAATACAAGATTCATATTACGAAGTGGAAAATAATCAACAGTCATCCTTGGCATACTCTACTGAAAGTGGCATCTTCTAAAGTGAGTGTCTGCTATAAATTGCAAGATTCCCATCTTTCATGCTTTCTCGTTGTACAGCTACAGCTATGATCCACTATTAGCATGGCCAAATAAGGATGTTAGTAGAGATACTGGAGTACTGATTTACCTGATCACTGATTTGTTTGATATAATGAATGTTTACACCCCCACAATTCTCACAGACCAAGAAAGTGTGCATCTGGCAAAGAAATTGATGACCAAGGAAGGGCTTGTGCATTTATTGTTACGTGTAACCAGCAGAGGATACCTACTCAATGAAATGCAGAGAGGACGGGGGATTAAAAAGTGAGCATGACGTAGAGGATAAAATCAATATCCTCTGAATTTCCTGTTCAAAGCATATAAGCAGGCAACAAGCAATTCAGAAGACTAAAATTATTCGCTGATTAGGATGTGAATGGTAAATAAAATATTGTGAATTCATAACTGTGCCTACTTTACACTACTGACTTCTAATTGACAATGAAATTAGTCCTGTATGACTAAAAAAAACCTTAATACCATCGAAATTATTTCCTTGAGGGCCAAATTGCCAATTAAAAATTTATATGGTTTACATATATTTATTGCCACTGACATCAAGAACGTGTCACAATATGTAAAAATCATTGAAATAAGCATATCAAATCAGTAGGTGATGGACTTCAGACTTTTTAATACCATAGAATAATTAGAATTTATGAGGAAAGGACTTGTTGGTATCAAAACTCATTTAGTGTAGTTGAATGATTTTTGTATCCAATGCCACACAACTCAACCACTCTTAGCGACAACAATCGGCAATATACGCCTAAATGATAAAACTACTATTATTTTTTTGACAAGGACTTATTGCTACCAAATTGTATATGTCAAAGAATAATGTGTATATTCGATTTGAGACATTTCTACCTCTTTTAGCGGTGGTAACAGACTTTATGTGACCTAGGAAGATGAAGGCCCATCACTTTCTGCTTAGGTTTCCTGTGTACCGATGAAGACTTGAAATGAATATTTCAGTCCTGTCCTAAATTGTTGTAACTTCCAAAAACAAGGACAAATATGTGAATAAATTTGCCAACCGACCTTTCTTATCCCCACCCTTAGCATGCCCGTACAGACCGGATTAGACTGACACAACAGACTCCCCCACCTCTCAACCCCCATAAATTATCCCTTGGCAGATCAAAATTTTTCATTGTGGGGTGTTCCCTCTCGCCAAACAAGCTCCAATGAGGGTTGCTTTTCCATTCAGTATGTTTATGGCTTTCCCTCACAAGAGGGCGTTGCTCTCAGTTGTCACATCGACGTCAACTTGGGACTTAGAAATTTTTCAGCTATGAGGTTGAAAGCTTTTTTAGGAGGGGACTATAAATGTGGTCACAAATGTAAGTTTCATCAATCCCTCAACTACCAGGTAAATTTAGGTGGGCGATGCAATAACAGCCGAGCCTATTTTTTCAAATGTTGTAAGCATCTTTAATTAAAATATTTATAACACTTAATTTTAATTAATAAGGCTCATATTTAGCTAGTTAATTACAGAGCTTGTATTTCAGATATATCAAGAGTTTAGGGTGATGACAGGTGAGGATGATTTATGGCTATATTGTCGCTCAGAATAATTTAATAAAAAAATTACAATAATAGTTTTACATGTGAATAAGTGGCAGTAACAAATCATTGCAGTTTTCCAACTGGCAGTGAGGGCCGATATACTGGCCTGCTTTCTGTTAAAGGGTTAGTGATGAAAGCATGAAATTATGCAACAAGCTGGTGAGGTAGAGTTGGAAGATTGTAATAGTCACTTCCAGCCACTAATGAGAGGCTGAGACATGCATGTCACTTACCATGCTGAAGTTTTTATGCTTGTCCTGGGTTGCTGCTTCTCCCTCATTGGATTGAGTGGGTCGTCCCTTGAAAGTTCACATTTGGACATCATCTGAATTACAACAGCATCCAAACCTTGAAGAGTATTCACAGCAGGTGGTGGTCCTTTCAATTGGTACAACTTATGGGTTGAGTACCTTCAAATAGTTCAAAATGAGTTAATATAATATGAAGCTCATTCCTGGATTCTTTCCATATTTCATTTTGGCAGGGTGAGCTTTGGCTCACTGGTGATGTTTATACTGTGTGAATTTGCATGTAATAATATTCATGTTGGAAACGAAAAAGATTTTGATTCACCGTGTAATAATGGAGAGTGTTTTGTAGGAAATGAGGAGGGAACAATAAAATTCAGCTAATCAACTTTTCCACCATGATGCACCAGATGGTTTAGTTTGCACCGGGTGCAAACTAAATTTTTTGACTGAGCCTAATCTGATGGGAATGGCTTGTATGCATTTAAGAGTAAGAGAAATCTAATAGTTCATGAAAGGCTTTCCACAACATAGATCACCCCACCTCAAATGTAGAGAGAAGTGAAATAAAACTCCTAATTCATGATCAGTTTGATAAATTAAATATTTCCAGCCTTATTTCAGCTCTTATCATCAGTGTTACTCTGCTGGAAAAATAGGGTGTATTACATTAATTGGAAGTCTCAGTGTTCATGAGATCAGCTCTATGTCAGAGGTCTCCCCATTAATGCAGAGGGAGATTAGTATATGTAATTACAGTCTAAAATTAAATTGCCATCACATCTATTTGATTGAAAGAAAAATATTCTGACATACACTAATTTTCATAAACATATGGGTACTTTTTTAATTCTAGATTGAGACCAGCCACTGGCCTCCATCAGGTTTTTCTTAAAAAAAATAAGAGGAGAAAAATGGTTATGAACCTCCAACACGAGGAAAGTTACCGTTCCATTTCGCTTGACTTATTCAAATAGGTCCTCTGGCAAACCATATCGACACTGAGCAGCATTGAAGATAAATGGGAGCACACATTAATTAATGGCAAAGAATGAATATTTGTCCAGAGAATAAGTTTACTCCTCCGAAAACCTTTGCCTCAAATCATGGCCAAATGTAAATGGAATATACGTAATATACATGGAATTCACGTAATAATTAGCTCACATTAAAAAAATGGGTTTTTGTTTTTTGATGTTTTGAAAAAATAATAAATATACCAAAAAATAGCATTTAATCATCCTAGCGTCGAAAAGTCATGCTGAATAGGAAAATTAATATCGATTATTTGATCCATTCTCAAATTTTAAAGAGGGATGTCCTAAATGGACCTCTTTTTGAATTCCTAATTTGAATCTCCCACATAAAATCAAGGCTATGTAGTGCTGTTTGATAGGTAATCTACAATTTTATTCTGCGTGCACGGCTTTCAAACTTGTGACATGCGAAATAATACCGAGAAGAGAGCTGTGATATTGAGTAATATCAAATAAGTTTCACGTAATGGCCTATGAATTATTTTGTGATTAGAGGTCCGGTGCCACATCGCTCGCATATGCCGATGTTATTCATTTATTTTAGGTTGCCAAATTCGCAAAGCCTAGGTCGCTTACAAAGATAGGAAGGTAATAAATTTAACAAGTAGCCGATTAGGTGGTGATATGTTTTTTTTATCAATAACAATGTAAGCAGATGGAATCTAATCGTGGAAGGATAAACGATGCGAGTCTCAAAATCTTGACAGTCGAATTATGTTCCGATTCTGGGATTTGATTGGCTAAATGGTTTGAGGCTAAGTAGCTGAATGGCAAGGCAACATCAAGTCATTCGGTGGGAAATTACGCTCTATCCTGCGGCCATTGGTGGTCCGCAGTTCCGCGACTTGATTACTTTGTATCACTCTCGATCTACTCACCCGCCTCCGGCCGAAGCTCCCGGACGATCGCGTTTCAATGCCGCAACGGCCGCCAACCTTATTCAAAACAAGACTCCGGTGCAGTTTCTCCAGGGCAAGAAGATGACAACTGGCACGAGAGCGTCGCACGAATGCCACACCTCCTCTTTTCTGTCCGAGGGCAATAAACGGCACGTGGTAGTGCAGAGGGGGAGGAGTGGGCGGGAGAGATGCTACTTGTCGGCTAATGTGAGGAGACCCCATCCCGAGGATCAGACGTTGGGCAGGAGAGGGGACCTCGGAGAAGGGAAAGGATGTGCCGACAGTTGAGAATTCATACGAAGGTCTCCCTTCTCCGGCCCACCCACGGCACCTCGGGTTGTCTTCGAGGATCAGGCCTCCCACCCCGCCCTCTCCTTTGTCCTCTTCGCACTCTCCCCTCTGTGAGCGGTCGCAGGAGTACCGGAGACCCAGGGAAGGGCAGAGGGTGGGGGTGAGGGAAGAGTGTGAGGGATTAGTCCTCCATCGGGCGATGGTCCGTTCCCTCCCGATTCGAAGAAGGGACGTACGGGCCTCCTTCCATTTGTTTTGGGGGTTTTCCCGCACGCACCCCTAGTCTTAAAAAGAAGCGGAGTCCCAGTCGTAAAGAAATCGCTCGAAAAAGGGGATTTAAACATTTAAGCGTCGGCGAGCGACAAGATTTTCCGTCGCCTAATTTCTCTCCCTTCAAGCAAGTGTGCAAGTGCATAGAGCTAGGTATACAATTCGTTGAAATGTAGATTTATGAAATAATACAACGATTTTATGAAAGGAGAATGGATAATATGGCTGAAGTAAACCGGTCTTAAGATTGATTACTGATGATGATGAAAAGTATTGTAGCCTCATATGTTTTATTTGTGTATACTTTAGTGTGAAGTGTTTCCATGTAATTTTTCAAAATGTGAATTTGTTCTCGAGACATGCGTTTACCCGGTGGCTGGAGGAATTGACCGTCGTCCTGAGGTCATTGATGCGATTTCAGATGAGATCTTCTGGGTGCGAATAGTTGAACCAAAAATGTGAATTTTTTTCCGTCATCAGACCTTTGTGGGATTTGTGCGGCTCAGAGAAAGGAATTATTCTCACCCAGTCCCTCCGTTTATGTCAGTTAGTGGTTCGTATATTCATTGAATAAACGGGGTCGAGGAGAATAATTTCATGTATTTAAATTGCTATCGCCATAAATAAGGATAGTTATTTGCATTGGCTATTGTGTTGTGAATTTGTGCGGTGGACCCAACCAAAGTGCTGGGGATGTCACTGGCTTATAAATACCGGAATATCTTCTGAGCATCATACTGCGCTCTTTTTATGTCAATCGTTCGATTACACCCGCAAAAGAATTTCAGTCTTAAATCTCGCCACTGCTACAAATCCTGGAACAGCTTCTTTTATGCTTGTCTACTACCAAACTCAATAAGCGCGAAATTCTAGGCGTCTGGGAGGATTTGTATTATTTTTTCTTGTTTGCCCTCAACGGAGCTTTCGGCTTTCGCTGCCAGTGGTGAGACGAGTATGCTTTCGCGGACCTCATCGTCAGCATATCAGACATCTGCTCAAGATTCAATTTTCTCCGACGCTCGAATCAGCTACGTGGCTGGTTTTTATCATCACACTTTCATGCCATGATTTGTGGACGCAAACAAGTGGTGATGGCTCATTTGAAAGTGATCTAAAAAGCTTGCCTCGGTAAAATGATTGCTGTTTCACTCTGAGGGACGATGTCAGCTTTTTTGGGCCAACAACAGTGGAGATAACGAGTGGTGAGCGGTGTGGGTGTCCTGAGGTAGCATTTGACTTGCCTCTTCTCTCTATGATCACAGGATATCTGTGACGCACGGTTTGTCCCCAGAACTACACTTAGTTAAATCTAAGCTTGTCATTAAGTATAGAGAGAGCTGATCTCAAAAAGCTACATTCGCGTCCATACCTGAGGCAGGGCTCGAACCCGCGATCTTTGGCTTTGAGTACGATTCCGTCTTGAGTGAACTGACTACCCAATGGGATATATTTCTGTCAGAGCCATTCGCGATTCTAAGCGAATATGCTCGGAAGTGATACATTCACCTAATATATTTATTTATTACATCACTGAAAACAGCTCAAAGACCTTCTATATTAACTGATGTAGTAGGTACATTAATTAATGACTAATTGAATAAACAGAAGGTAAACCAAATTGAAACAAAACAGTAACAGATACATTGCTCAAGTAACAGTAATGTATTTACACCACGACGTTGTTGAAGCAGGGAGCTGAGGAGAAAAGGTCAAACGAGGGATTTTCCCCGCAAAGGAATAAAATATTGAAAGACGTCCATAGAAAAGGGAACGTTTGGTTGTGAAGATTGCGCGCAGAGAGACGGAATTTCGGAACCTGTTTGGGGTTGGTGTTACGGGTGACGCGAGGAGGAAAACGGATTAAGAACATTGACAGAGGGTCATTATGATGAAAAGAACCATCGAGAAAGTTAACAAAGAGGAGGTAATAACTATGGACGGTCGCAGTCAACATCATAGGGGATTAATTATATATTAGTCCGTAGGTAAATAGTTAACTTTAATTCACATTTTAATCATGAAGTGGAAACCTAGGGCGAAACAAGAATACTCCTTGAGACGAGAAATTGCCGGCCCCGGTGGCGACAGGGTAAAGTTCTCACCTGCTTAACCGAGGATCGCGGGTTCGAATCCCGCCTGGGCGGAATTATCACCATTCAGGGCATGGGTGTTTGTGTTCGTATGTTGTTTTTATTCACCTGAAGTAAATTGCCCAAATGCGCTGTATTCAGGGTGGTGATGATAAAATAAATATATAATAAAAAATTCGCCACACAGATGTTATGGAAAATTCGAACGTGCCTCAATGAAGTGACTTTGTACTCCTTGCAGGTGTGACCGACGCAAAATATCTTAGCGAGTATGAATCTGGGGTTTTAAAATTGGTGGGGAATAAAAATAATCCTCTCTTCGACGGTTCTTTATTTCGACGCCTGTTTGGATTGGGATTTCAATCAGGTAAATTCATGTAAAGTTCGAGATGTTTCATTGCATTTTGATTTGTTTATAATAATATACAATCACTTCCCTAATAGGCAGTTATAAAAATACGAACGCCAATCATACTTAATTGATCTGTTCACGATGCCGTAACTTGATTTGAAACGCCGGCAAATTTAACTACCATTTGTTCCACCTTGACTTGAAGGAATCTTTTATTTTATTCTATTTTGTTTCTTCACTGTTTTATCCACTGTATCAATAAATATTGCTTGAATTTTTTGAGGTATTTGGCTATTAATAAAACTAAATTGTGTTTTCCAACGTTTCCAGTTAATTATAATTTTTTCTTATTCATGCTTTAATATGATTATTTACGAAGGTTGAGTTAGATATTATGGTTTTTGTGTAATTCGTGTTTTACGCGAGTTGCTGAAAGAAAGTTTCATGGTTTCCTCATCAGAATTTTATGCTCTGGGGAAGTACTATAAATAATTCGAAATTTTGGCAGTTAGTTTAGTTTTATTAATGGCCAAATGCCTCAAAACACTCGCGTAATTTTAAATTTATTTTTAAACAACAGTTGGTCGGGGCTCGCGATTAATACACGATTGAATTCAAAGTTTAATATCTTAAAATATTACCGTTTTAGATGTTACATCATATTTTTTCCGATTTGTACCACGCGCCTTTTTCAAAATTATGAGCGCCTTTCTAAGGCTACACAAACTACCAACATGTGCATTCGCGACATATGCGCTCCTTGGGAATTTTGACGTCGTTAACACCACTCAAAAATGCTTGATGAACTTTATCCACGCCCCCTATTAAGTTAGTTTTTGCGAAATTTTCCCCTCGTCATCGTGGAGACCATATCCGAATTATGAACACTACTTTCAGCAACTGTGAGGAGCTTGACATAAATATTGTTATCTAAATGGTTCTGAGCTTTAGTTTTGTCTGACGGGATTTTTCAGTAACTAAATAAATATATCAATATATGGCTTTCAAATGACTCATTTTTTCAAGCCGTATGCTAGAAACACCTTAAAAACTGGAGATTTTGCAATTCTGTATGGCTTAACCGCGGTGAGTTATTGATTTGTTTTGGAAATTGTTGAGGATTCATACAACTTACACGCTGTAAAATTTCTCACGAGATCTATGCGTTAGCAATTCCTCAATGTTTTATTATTCTGGAGTTCTCTACTTTTTTCATTCTGGAGTTCATGCTCGTATCATTTCCCGTTTCTACTTTTTGGCAAACATCTGGAATAGTGTAGTGGGAGAAAGCTAATAATTTGGCCAATCTCTCCATTTCTGCCGAAGTTTCGATGTATGTAGGAGTCTTCCATCGCCATCCGGGCATTTAACTTCATTTGGCATTATCACCTGCTATCATTAAGCCATGATGATGATGGACATTAGTCATACATCGAAAAGTCGACAGAGATGGAAAGTTTGATCCAGTGGAGAAACGCGAACAGTCTTCGATAACCTCGTACGCCAGGAAATGATTAGATCTTTCTGATATTTTTTGTATTTTAGGAAAGCTGAGACATTTAATTTAAAATGAGGCCAAATTCTTTGATTTCCTTGTGGAATAACATTTCTCTTTAACCACCGTAACGGTAGTATTTGTCTGAAGCCCGTTTTACAAGGGGCTCGACAGTGCACAATATAAAACTAAGTACGAGGTGTGTTCAAAAAGTAAGGTGACTTTATATTTTTATGAAAAAATATTTATTTATTCTTCAATATTCAAGTTGTCCCCTTCAAAGTAATCCCCCCCAGATATAATACACTTGTGCCAACGCTTTTTCCAATCCTCAAAGCAATTCTGATAAGCACTTTTTGGTATAGCCTTGAGCTCTTCCAGAGATGCAGTCTTTATCTCCTCAATCGTTGAAAATCTCCGTCCTTTCATAGGTCTCTTCAGTTTTGGGAACAGGAAAAAGTCGCAGGGGGCCAAATCCGGTGAATATGGTGGCTGAAGCATGATTGTGGTGTTGTTTTTGGCCAAAAAATCTCTCACAAGCAACGATGAGTGAGCAGGTGCATTATCGTGATGCAAAAGCCATGAATTGTTTTTCCACAATGCCGGACGTTTTTTTCGTATTGATTCTCGCAACCGGCGCAAACTTCAAGGTAATACTCCTTATTGACCGTACGACCTTGTGGTAAGAACTCCTGATGCAATACGCCACGGTAATTGAAGAAAACAGTGAGCAAAACCTTGACATTTGATCGAACTTGGCGCGCTTTTTTCGATCTTGGTTCTCCTGGGTATCTCCATCGGGACGATTGGGCTTTGGTTTCGATGTCATAACCATATACCCATGATTCGTCACCAGTTATGATCCTTTTGAGCAAATCAGAATCATCATTGACGTCATTCAACAGCTTCTGAGCGATGCTCATGCGACGGTTCTTCTGATCAAAATTAAGCAGTTTCGGAACGAACTTCGCTGACACACGTCTCATGCCCAAAACATCCGAAAAAATTACGTGGCACGAGCCAACCGATATGCCAACATCCTCAAAAACTTCTCTAATAGTGATTCGACGATTTTTTAAAACAATATTCTTCACTGCTTCAACGTTTCCATCTGTTGTTGACGTGCTGGGGCGTCCAGGGCGAGGTTCGTCATTGGCATCTTCTCGGGCATCTTGGAAGAGCTTGTACCACTTATAAACATTTTTTTTACTCAAAGCAGACTCATCATACGCCACTGTCAACATTTTAATTGTTTTGGAGCACTTAATTCCATTTTTTACACAAAATATTATGCAAATTCTTTGATCCATTTTTTTATAGCAGAAAATCGCCGAGCACACCAAAACACGTCTAACATTTGTATCTGTCAATAGCAAGCTAAATATGTTGAAACTGTAAACAAATGTTTGGAACATGTGTACCTACACAACAAAGCAAAAAAAATGGAAAATAAAATGTATGTTGCCCGCGAAATTTGAAAAGTCACCTTACTTTTTGAACACACCTCGTACATGGTTTTCCTCAATCTGGCGGGTAATATTTATTGAATTAGAGCGAGGGCTATTTTTCCATCTCGCGTTTAGGCAATCATGCCTGCGATCTTGCAGTTCACCGCATTGCACGACGCAATTTGAAATGCGCGTTTGTGGACACATCAGTTATACGTGCCCCGTGTAAAACGGGATCAAAAGCTGCCGTTCAAATTTGACAGCAAGCTGCATGTGATCGGCCGCAGGAGAAACAGAAGCGGTATTCCTCAGTGGCCACTGCGTAGACACCTCCTCCCTCCTACCTCTCCCTCACCCTCCGCTCACAAACATCCTCGGTCGACCGTTTGGCATGCGTCGGGCCTCGGCGGTGGGGCCCTGGTGGCCCTGACTCACGCTGGGACAGAGGGAGGGGGAGAACATTCAATAGGGCCCACTTTCACCCATCCCCCTACTCTACCGCTAGCTTCTCCGCACCACTCTTCCTTCGGCCACGGGTGTATGGGGTGCATGTTTATTGTCATGTCAGGGGGAGGTCCCACCATTTCCACGAATCGACCGAGCTAAGAGAGGCACGCGTGGAAAAAAACACTGAACTACCCTATGTTCCTGAAAACTGTTAATTTTCGACCCTTTGATTAGTACGAATGATTACGGTGGTTGAGAAAAATATTGATTCTACTAGAAATCAGTGAGCTTGGTCTCATTTTAAAGATAAATATCCAAAGGTACCAAAATATCAGCCCCTTACCTCTCTATTTTACGAGATGTTTGACGAGAAATATTAGTCATTTTACTAGGGAAATGGCACGTGTATGCACTCCAGAGAGACATTATTTTAAAAATGAGGTATTTCTAACTCCTAGATCTCTTAAAAAAATTAAATGCGTGTAATTTGTACGTTTCTCACCTATTTTAAAAAAGAAATCATATCATCACCGCAGTAATTTTTCCAGGACCGTAAAAAAAAACTTCTGTCGTGAAGGGTTTTTTAACGTACCGCGCGGAGAAAATGAGTCAAGTTGAAGACTTACATGGATATTTTCCCTTATTTAAAGAAAATTTCAGTCAAATACAAGTATATTATCACATTCTCAATAATGCAATATTTAATCCATGCATCCTACAGCTGCTGAGATTAAAGCAGAGATTAAATCATATCACTCGAACATGATCTCCATCATGACTAGGGAACTTTCTCGCTCAAACAACCTTAAAGATAGCTGAGTATATGTAAATAAAGGATGAGGTCGAGTATCAAATAGTCATCTTTTCTGCCCATGAGTGCCTTACTTGTAATGCGAGAGAAAATAATAGAAAAAATGATTCCGCATCAAGTCACGTAATTTTAAATAGGTGTGTGCCCGCGTGTCATGGATCTTTTTATCTCGAAGAAAAACATTAACTAAGCTTGAAGTGATGTTTTCAGTTTTTCGACGAAATGTGGTCTCGGTATATTTAAAAAAAATTATCTTTGCTTGCCAAAGACCCTCTTTCCATTTTCACTGTGACTGCTAGAATTAATTTGATTCTTCCTATTTTGGAAACAATTTTTATATTAAATTTGGTATCATATTTAAGTCAATGGTATGAGATTTCAAACATTTTTCGAAGATCGCGTAATGAATAGTTCTTGCACAAAAACTTCTAAACATTTCACCACTTAGCAAATCTTTAATTTTAATTTTTGTTCGAGTTCGAGTTAACTGTTGATTGCTTGAAAAGTAGCGCTTTCTTAGCCCTTAAAATGTCTGTTAGTTCGATGTTATCATGGTTAATCCGGACACCAAATCATGAAGGTATTTTTTATTTCAGAAGAAATACTAGAATTATTTTTTTTCATTAGCTCTAGAAAACTCTTCAGAAAGTTTCCAATAGTAATGGAAACAAAATGGGAGAGGTTTTAACTGAGTATTCTGTAATACAAAGGTTGGAGGTTGAGTTGAGGCGATAAACCTTATTAAGAAAATATCGGGGCAAGTGGTAGTTTTAGCTTGCACATCTCCACTTTCAGTGTAGCATAGACCTATTCAAAATTTAGGGACAAAAGAAACGAATATTTCCTAGTTGCCAGAATATGCAGTTAATATAAGCAGTTCAAGCTAAAATAGAAACAATCAGGAAAGATATAAATTTTCGTTACCAATATATTTACATCATAAGCCTAATACAAAGTTTATTAAGCGTTATTGCAGATAAAATAACCTAAGTGAATTTATTCTCACAATAGGAAAGAGAAATGAAGAATTCGTTTTTAATCCTTGGCTCAAACACCCACCGAGATTTTAACAGAGAAGCAGAACGCAGTGAATACGCGCAACAGTATTTTCACAGCAAAAAACATCTTTGAATTGATTGGAGTGAATTGGTCAAATGGAATTGTGCCCCTATGAAAATAACTGTGAATGCTATCATCAAGTTTTCTGCCAATAATTACCTGAGTTATTCAGAGCTAAAAAGTGTGGCTGATGACAATTTGGATGAGCCTACCGCTTTTACTGATTTTCGCATCAGCCGGGCCAACAATAGGTTAAGATTGTAGATCAGATTCAACCTCTGGCATGGGAGAAGTGTTTCTGTGAAGATTTAAAGCCCTTGGGGTAGGGGGAGAGAGATAAATATCGGGGTTGTAACTCCTAAAACTACCGTATCTTATTCCTTCGGTTTAAAAAGAAAATATTCCATACGCTTTGACGTATGTTTTCACGGATAAATTCCGGTATTTTAACGGCCATAATTTATACTAATATTCCGTAAAAATGCAAAATAGTCCCAGAATTTCTTTTTAATATATTATAGCTTTAGGTTGAAAAGTACGAATAAATTAATTATTTCTTCCAAAATTGCCACTTACTTGAGGAAGAATGGGTAGCGTCGTGGTATTGGCCCAGCGACCTATAGGTTCGCGTATCATTTCCAAGGCCCATGTCATTTTTTTCTTCTCATGGTAATAACTATGTGACCATATTTATTTAGCGAGAGGTTAACAATTACAATGAACAGAGTTTTGCGCCAGCAATACCACCGAGGATATGTAATTTTTGCTGCTTCTACTCTTCAACATCAGATTTTCACTCCACTCTCCTATCAGTCAATCGCTTCATGCCGTCATAATTAATACCTTTCACGTCCTTCATGATATGCCCAATGTATTTCATTCCTGCTAATCCTCTCTAATTCTTCCTTCTCATTTCTCGTTCCATTCTTATTTTCAACTGGCTATTTTTCTTATTGCTACTGGAGAAAAATACTCTTGAACTTCGTCACGGGAGGTCTTCACGCTCCCGAAGGATTAGAATTTTCTGAGAACTTACGTCAAATATGTTGCGAATGCCTTTTTGTTGCCGCCTCACAAACCGGGTGTAGGCGGATTGAGGCGGACGAGGAACCTCACCGCAATTGAGAGGCCCCTTTTCGCGGGACAAACGTCCCAGAGCCTAGAGGTATTACCATATATGTCCCTATATACTGCCTCTACCCTAGCCCTGCTAAGTGTGCCACCCTACACGAGCCAGCCCTCTCCTTCTTGCCCACCCCCTCCTCTCTCTTCCCAACCCCCACCACTCTGCTTCGAAGCAAGCCGACGTCGATATAGGGTGGCCATCGTATACAGTAAGTCATCGATTTACGGGGGAACGGGTTGGTGTGGTACAGGCTAACCACGCGGACGGCCAGGGTTCAAATCCCTGCAGAGGATGTTTTTCAGAGGAAACCCGATCCCTACTTGAGTGTCTTGTTGTGGAGGGCACTTCAAGTGCAGTACTCCGTCCGTCGGATGAGACGTTAAACTGTGGTCCCCTTGGTGCCTTTCGTTAAGAGCAGGCTAATGCCGACGCCGGGTTTCTATCCACCCTCCCTCCCTTAGCTATCCCCTATGGCGCAAATGACCTTAGCTGTCGGTCGCCTCCCCGAAAATCCAATCCAATCCTCGATTTACGTCGGAGATGCGTGTTGAAGGAGAGCGACGTAAGTCGAAACAACGTGAAACGGATCCAGATATTCGTGACCTCTTTAGTCCCAAGATAAACTAAGGCGTTAATTTCAAAATTCGTTTTTTGCCGTCATATAGAAAAAAAAACTAGGGGTCGTGGGCCCAGCCAGTGGGGAGGGTTTTCGTAATACATGATTTTTAGAAAAGAGTAACATGTATTTGAGAAATTAGGAAAGAGAACATGCAATATGTAATATTCAGTCGGTGCAAGTGACCAAGGTCGCCACGCCAGGGTAGACGTGATTCTGAAGGCAGCAGTAGTCTCCACTCTCGTGCACTGGATAGTCGAGCACAATCTTGATCCCACCGCGGGAGGTCGTCCTAGACAGCGCTTCTAGAGGCCGCTCGCTGTTCATCGTCTTGCTGCTCTCGAGCCTAGCGCCGTTGGTCCGTGTTGCGCACTTGCTCCTCGGCGCGTTCTTCTTCTGTCATTTTCTGATGGCGTCGATACTCCGCGTCACGCACCCGTACTTCCAAGCCACGGAGTAGGATACTACTCCGTGTTCCAAGCGCTCTTCCTCAGTCATGTGCTGACGCCGCTCGTGTCCGTGCTCAGTATTGCGTGCTTCCTCTTCGACTCGCTCATCTTCAGTCATACTGCGACGCAAATGGCGTCGGTGCTCCGCGTCTGGTGCTTCTTCACTCATTGCTTGGCGGCGTTGGCGTCTCCACATCGTGAGACGAAAAACACTCACGAAGCACTACGGAGTACCACAACACGGTGTCGTAGACGAAGAACAAATAAGAAAAATGCTCAGTTTGATCCAGCAACGGCACTACACGTCGCATCCGCCAGCCTTAAGAAAAGCAGTTCCACCAGTATCTTTGGTATTTTCGCCTAACATCTCCGTTATGGCTTCAGGTTATCATCCGAGGTGAGCCACTTGTGTCAGACCGCCATATTTAGTAGCGCCTCTAAACAAGGCGAGAGAGTGTTTAAGAATCAGCTACTAAAATAGTGGCTCACTTGGCGCTGCTGAGCTTAGTAGCAGTCTATGAATACGATTTTGTTAGTTGGCGACTAGTTAGTGCGCTACTAAGCCGATAGTAGCTCACTAAGGAATCTATGAATACGGCCGCAATTGTCCAGCATAGGGTTACTATGTGGGTTTTTCGGCTCTCGAGGGGCCCAACAAGTTTGGCCTTGGCACCAGTCTCTCCTTCCTGGTGTCCGTGATGATATATTTGACCCTCAACTATAACATAGGTATTCTAGATTTGATTCTGGCTGGTTCTCCAAGCTCTTGTTCAATTCTGAATACCAAGGATCGTCGAACTTTTTCCCCTACCATTCAGGAGTTCCGATAAAATAGATGTGTGAATGAGCGTCTGGGACGACTTTCGATTTACCTTTGCTTTAGGTGATTACGAAATTTTATTGCTGGAGTTGCGTGACCTCGAACCTCGAGGTAGGATAACCTCGAACGGATTCAATACGCTTGGGATCAGCTTCGAGTTTCCCGCTACCTACCATGTACCTACCTAAGGAATTTCAGCTTTTCCATAAAGAAGCTACACTTTTGGTGATTGACTTTCAATCCGGCCTCTCGGAGCAGAGCAAAGGCGCGGTGTAGCATTTTCTCGTGGTCCTCATGCTTTACTGACAGTTACAATGCCATCCAAATACGTAAAACAGTACAGTTCTAACTCTGCCCCGATCACCGTATCCATCAATCTTTGAAAGGTTGCCCGTGTAATCCGAACGGCATTACAAGGAACTAAAAAAGGCCCTGCCCAGGACTGAAAAGCCTTACAGCCTCCTTACCCAGGATGATGGACGCGGTTTTGTCCCTACTTCCTGGTATTCGCGTCCTCGCCGTTCAAAGTTTCCCCGGGTTCGAGGCTAGCAGCCGGAAATTTTTTCGCTGCTTTTTACTCCTTTTTTAACTGCTTCGAATTATGTCTTATAAGTTCTTTATACCCAAGAAATCGAAGCCTTATTTGGGAATGAGACTACCTCTTTTTTTGGGACCAAATTACCTCTCCCACCATTGGGCCGAATGAATAAAAGTTGAGCAAATGCTTATGAGCATGGATTATAAGCATTTGCTCGGAGTAAAAGGTCGGAACATAAGCATTTGCTCAGTTTGGTATGAATAAGCTTTACCTTATGCTTCAGAGTATTTGCTTCAGTTTCAATACCTTTTGCTCAACATTCTGCCCAAGGTCCTCGCTACAACATTCGATGTGTCCCGCTTGGCGGTGCAGGCTCATTCGGGACCGCACGAAGCAACAGTCGAAAAGCGATAAGTGTAGTGAGCACACGCTAGTCCAGCATTCAAAAATGGAAGACAAGTACGAAAGTGACGTAGACAATTGCCATGTGGAGGGAAACTTGTCAAAATTGACGTTCATATCGCAAAAAATTGTTAAATATCCGGAGATACTCGAAAAATCTCAACTTCCGCGATTTAAAATAAAGAAAGAGGAAGCGCTGAAGATTGTTTCGACCAATCATGAAAAGAACTTTGGTGAAATGCTTTTTGTGGGTCAGCTTCCAAAAAAAAAGTCAACAAAATGAATACGAGGCTTCGCAAAAAACAGACTTAAACAGGACCGGGAATAAGCCTATCAGACTTCAAGAATGGGAGACTATGTTGTACACGGCGATGGATGGCAACATCAACCCAGCAGTCAGCAAAATCTCTGATTAGTTAAAATTCCGTTCAAATTTTTATGATGTAATAATGGTCTCTTACTATTCTAAAATAACGACGTCTTAAATTCCACAAGTATTTTTGCTACCCCTGATAAAAATTTAAAAGGTACGGCCATTGAATTTGCAAAAAGGCGCTTGTGAACATATATTTTGCAGGCAGGCATCCAATAATTGCCTAGCGAATGTAACTCAATTATAGTTAATCATCTCCACACTTTTATCCTCAAATAAACAGTCAGTTATAAGCTTTACTCAAGAATAAGAAAATACTTGGATTAAATTTAATTTGGTACCACGCTTAATATTCACAAAAGATAGCATGGCGAATGAAATTTTCTAAACTTGTGCCTCGATGTTTACCAGCACTGATATTAATAAATTCACTTCCTTCGTGTCAGATAAAATCAGTCTCCGCTTCAAATCTTATCATTCCACGATGATTCTCCCTTGTATGCTTCTCAATTTTCAAACCTCAGATGCTAGTTCTCAAACTTTTTCATATTTATTAACTTTGGAAGTTATTATAATTCTTTACTGTATTCTATGTGATCGTTCTCTCAAAACTTAGAATTACGTTAAATTACTAAATTTTCCCCTCTCACGTATATATTTTGTCAGTTGCCCTGAAAATGACTAATCTTATTTTTTCCGGCATTGGAATCAAATAGATACCATACTGCAATTCCTTAGGTAACAGCTCAACTTAGTGCAACTACCGGTTTTGACCATCTATCTAAAATGTATGACTTTTCAACTAAAAAAAGTGGATTCACTCGATACCCAAGCTCGCAATTGCTACTTTACGCCTTTGTTATTTAAGAAATGGCTCCAATAAGACACCCTATGAAAGAAAACATTGTTTGAATACGCTTTCCGGCGATCCGCTCTGGCAATTACTGCCGCGACCGTGCGTCGGTAGACTTGGCGGATCGCGGATTCTCTAAAATGACATAAATATCAATCAATATAAAATTAGCCATTTATTTTGCCTTATTAATTATCGGCATTGCAAAATAAATTACTAATGCCGTGCTGATAACAACGCAACCAAGAACGCTGTTATATAACGTCCCGCTCCGAAGAAAACGTTGTTATAGAAAACTCGCATACTAAACTTTTTCTAATAAGATATAATTCTAAAATTTATAATGTACATAGGCAATAGTCTTATGTACAATGTGCTAACGTTTGGTGCCGATACTATGGCGATGTTCTAAGAAAATCAATTTTAAACTTGACCCCTTTAAGAAATACGCCGAAAACGGGCACTTTTTACGTTCTCGCATTTATCAAAAATATCATTTTAAGTTTTAAAAAAATTTATATGATATCGTTTAACGAATTGAGCTTCAAACTGGAAAGCACATACTTTTGTGTCCGACAATAGATTCATGATCCATGCGTGATTCTTTCGGAGAAAAATTGCTATAAGAGTTGTATTATATTATCTTTCTGTTTAATAATACAGACAATTCCACAAAATGGCATAAGATGAAATTAAAATGATACATCAAACTAACTCAATTTTTTCAGGAGCCCTGAGCTTCGGTAAATGCCAAAGTCGAAGAAATGGTCCATGCTCTGAAGCAAGCACCGGTGAAATTTCAAGTCCTCAAGGAGCCAGCCAAATTTACCGGTTGATCCTTTGCCAACAAGGACAACATCATCTTCAAGCCTTCAAAAAAAGAACATTTTACATTTAGAGCACTTAAATATTAACATCACAAAGTTTTAGCTAAATTGGATTCAATGGCCGAGTTATGAGGCATGACTATATGATCACACTAGGAGGTTATGTGGTCAATTTATTTCCAAATGAAAAAGTTTTCTTTATTATTTGGAGGTTTATTTATCTTTTTTACCGCCCTGAGTTTGTGTTTTTATTCCTGCCTTTTTGTCATTGTTCCACCTCAGTCTGGTTTTTATGTGAGACATCTAAGACGTAAGATGGCATAAGTTACCAACATATATTCTTTACCGCTGGTATCAGACTTTTATTTACGTAAGACTGTGAGACCAAAACTAATACCTTGTTCATCCTCCAACCTTCCCCAATCTTCATATTGTGACCCACCCACAAGCTGCCCTTAGGCCTTCCACTGATGACGTGCACTCTTGGCCCACTTGAAAGCTAATATTTCCACATCACTGCTCTCATCGGCATGGCTTCTCACACCCCAACCACCTCTGTCTCCCTTGCAAGTAAATTCATGATAGTATTTTTCTTCTAATACACTCTTACTGTTATCACGGTGGTGGGTGGGTGACCAGAGGGTATCCAATAGAAGCAGAAAAGTGTGACCAATTCCTGTGATCTCCATACTTAAGGTTCCCTCTGCAACACAGGAGCCCATGTGCTTCCAATTCAATTCTCTCCAACGCACAGCTCAAGGGACTTTGGTTCACTTCCTGGGAGGTTTACCTATCCCCCTCAAATTTACTTGAGCTTCAAATGTTGCCAAGATTTCATACACAGATGCATAATCTCTTACTTTCCCAGATTGGTTACTTAATGATATTGTGTCTTTTGAAACAGGATGATGTTACATACTCTTTCGTGAGTGATCATTACAAACCATTTCATATTCATGGCTTTCTGTGAATGACCTCTAAAATGTTAAAATATCGGATATTTCCATTCAGGATCACATCCCTGATTGAAATTGATCAGGTATGGTTGGTAGTCCAAGTGCACAAGAGTTTAATCAATTGTCTTATTCCATTATTCAATATCAAGTTTGTCGATTGAATGAAAATTTAGCATGAAAACTACCTTCAAGACCATTTCTGCTCCTATTGAAAGAGGCAATGGAAATGTGCCATCCCTATGACAAATTTTAGACACCAATTAACATTACTGATTGTAGAGAACCTTGTGATTATGAACTCAAAATGCTTATAGCTCCTGTATAAAATTAGACATTCAGTTTTCATACTTTGGTCAGAGATCCAGGAATTCAATTAGGTGCTGCATGTGCTGGTTAACTGGCTGGTTCCACTTGACCTAGAAACTATTTGCTACTCATATGATTATTCAAATTACTTTTTTAATTATTAATTCTGAAGTTGGATGTTAAACACGGATTTTTGTCATTAAATGTTGTAGAAGTTTGCAATACTATTACTTAAGGACAGTGACCATTAAAGTTTTTTTTTACAGTCTCAGTAAATATCCATTTATTTCAACACATCCCAGTAATTAGCATTATCAAAATTCAATTTATTTTCCGTAACAGTTGAATGCTTGTGTACCAGATGGTTGTGCTGTTTGAGTATTTTTACTTTCAGTACTGGTACCTCCATCAATACAGATTTATTATGGTACCCAGTATTATCAAAATAGAAAAAAATGTTATCTGTTTGCGTCAAATATCTGTAGTTTTGCCCATCCCTATTCTCTACCATTACACTCAGGCAGCATGTGGCTTCCTGGTGCCTCTGTTCTTCATAAGTCTGAATTTGTTTACTCAGAAGTCGTCTTCAATTTTGATTTCCATCCTTTGGGTTACAATTAGCAGGACTATTTTTTGGTGCATGTGATATCAGACTTCAGGTGCTCCTCACATTACCCCATTATATCTTTTTTGATATCAAAATCACTCAAATCCACTGAAAGTTCTCTGGTAGCCTGTCTGGACTTCTTCAGAAGAAGGACGTTGTCCATCTGCCAAGGAATGGGTAACTGGGAAGAAGGGGAAGAGTTAGGAGAAGAGTAACCTTGGGAATATACTCAAGATATCCTCTGAGCAATATAGTGTAATATCCAACAAAACTTTTGAGGGCCTGTTTCCTTATTTTAACAGAGTAGTTGCTTTTTCAACCTGAATGTCCTCATTACCTGATCTTTGCTTGATGTCTGTCATACTTTTTCCATTCATTTTATTCAGCTTAAAAGGTGGGTGAAGGATTCCATCTCTTCAAACACTTCTAGTTGTGGAATAACTGTCTTCAGCTTCTCTCTTCCATATATGTACAAAGCTTTACTTTTTCTTCCTGATTCATGGTGGGTCCTTGTACTTAATCTTCTGTGTTCAAGGATGCTTGCTGGTTTGCTATCTTTTACTCCACAACTGCAATGTCCTCAGACAGCCTTAGCCCTTTGTTTTCATCTCCATCCACCTTAAATCCTTTTATTCCCATTTCTTGAGCTTAGAGGACCTATAGAGTTGGACTTGCAATGTATAGCCTCTTCAAATGTCTTTATCTCACAGTTTTTTTTGCAAATAATCAGCTAATTCTGTGGCAAGGTTGGTTACATTTTGCAGGCTTGGGAACACCTGCTGACTCATGTGTTCCTTTTATTCCTTATGATTATTCTTGTCTCTCAGTCTGATTTTTTTGTTATCTGCTATTCTCCATCCTGAATGTGATGTTCTTATAATGCCCCTGAATGAAAAATCTCTTCCTCTATTTCATAAACAATCTTAAACTTGATGTGACTTTCTTCTACTGATGGAGAGCCTCAATCTTTTTCCTTAATAAGTGAACTGACTAATTTATTTAGAAATCAGTTACTCAAGGCAACAAAACATTAATTTTCACCCTACAATTTTAAGTTAACTCTGCCGACTACATTTGATTGAACCAGTACTGGTGCTTTTATTGTTCTTTTCTCATCAAACTCTCAGGAAATTTGTTATTTTTCAACTTTCCCAAAATTCAGCTGTCATTCTCCTATTTATATCCTTAGAAAATACAGAGGTTTATAGAAATGTCATGCAATGTGCTATTCCCCACTTTCCTCTTAATGTATATTCAACATCTGGTTTCCGTGAAAAATGTGCATCTCAAGTCTGTACGTACTGTAAACCTTAAAGCCTCCTCTCTGTACCTATCCTTTGTCATTTAATATGGTGACCTGATGGCTGTTAAAGCTGGCATGAAACATCTGATCATTCAAAGCTCTTATTTACACAGATGATATGGAAGGTCTGATGCATTTTGAACATCAGTCACTATAACAGCAGTACCTCTAAATTATCCTTTAGTTGCATCTTGAGTGTTCCGGATCCATTGACTTTTTCTGATACTCCATTTGAAACTTCAGCCTCATCTATGACCTCAATAAAATTGCCAAACAATTTTACTCAGGAATACACATGATTGGTTGAACCTGAATGAAGACACCATCACTTCCCTTTAACCTCCGCTTATCACACATGGCATTATATAATTCTTAAATAGCACCATATTTGCGTTCCTTTTCTCTTCTGCTTTTTGACATCTCTTATCTTTACGCACATTTCTACATAAATTCTCACTTCTTGGTTTACAGCTGTTTTTAGCTATGCAGCATCATCCTTGACAGTTTCGAGTATTGTCTCTTCTTCGTTGACTTCTAAGATTATTTATCCTATTCTGATCATGTTTTAATTCATCTCTAAAGTGCTGTTGTCTATAATACATGCTAGGATAATGATTTTTGGTCTCTGCCTACTGCTATAACTTCAATCGAACATACTATCACTGCAAATTGTTCAATATTTCAAAGTCCATATTCAGAAAGGTCTGTCTGTCTGATGGGATTAGCCATGTCTGGATTTTAATATGCCAATTCTTCTTCTCCTTGGAGAAAAAGAATTGGCATGTTAACCCCAAGGGTGTGTCTGGCCAGGGAGGAGAAATATTGGCATTACGTAATCCAGAAATGGATAATACCAAAGGACAGAACAGTGTGTTACTCTATCCAATCCTCTTTTTCAGTTTTTCTTTTTCTCTTGAAGGTCACATCATTACTGCTATTACACTTAAATCCACTTCTTTCTTCCCAAAGCTTCTGACAAAACCCTCACTGTCATCCAGAAGCAAGATTCATAAATTACAAAAGGAAAAAGGATTAACATTGCAAATCTTTTGTTTCTCACTCCCCCATGGATGCATGGGCGTAGCCAGGGAATTTGGCTGGGGGGGGCCATGGGACCACCTACCTTCCGGGGGGTACCCCCACTTCAAGAGAGGGTGCTTCTCCCCCAGAAATGTTTGAAATTGAACCTTCTCAGAACTGAAATTAAGCCTAATTGCTGATGACATTTTTGTAAAATACTGAAAGGGATTGTTGTAGGCTAGAAAATGATCACACCGAGTTGGAAAATAAAATAGCTTTTATTTTCAACGAGGATTTATACATTTTCAGAGGGATCATAGTAAATTTTGGGATGGTTATCTGCTAATAAATTAAATACAACTTCAATATTAATTTAAAGTGAAAACAAAGAAAAGAAACAAAATATTTGGTTTAAAGGAATTTTCTGTTTTTTTGACAAAAATGTTCAATGATGGTAGTGCTGGGAACCCTTTCTTTAACAAGTTTTTTTTCGATGTGAAGAATGGATAGATTTGAAAATCTTGATTGACCGGTTGTAGACCGAATCCATGACTTGATTCTTCGCATGACTGAAAAACTTCTTTCACATCCACCCGAGCTGACGGGCAGGCCGATTGCTACTTGGAGAAGTCTGTAAACATTCGGCATGATATCTTCATTTATTTCTGCTCTGACATTTTTAAGTTTGACCTCTAGTTCCTTGTTTTTTAATATATTTCTCAATACTGTAGCCTCGGCATTTAAGGAATGGGCATCAATATTCAAAATTTCTTTGTAATTATTAATGAAATCTTCAGCTTCAGTCAAGTTCAACTGAGTAAAGGCATCCGCTGCCTTTGCCAGGGGAACGGACTCAAACCTGTGCTGAAAATGTGAAATAACGTTATCCAAAACCCTGTTGTACACATTGATTTTCCAGTAATCTCGAGTGTTGGGGTTGGTGTCAGATGGTAGATCGGTCAGCTGGCTTTTTCCTACGGTAGTTTCAACATAGTAATCGCTCATTTTTGCGGGCGGCTGCTGCCTTCTTTTCTTTGAGACAGACACAGGCTCTAGCAAAATGTCGTTATTGTTCGCAAATTCTACTATCTCGGCCCATAAACCATCAAAATTATTTCTGCTCTCTGCCAAAGTAGTTTGAATGCTGGCAATAACTGAACTTGCTCTCCCGAGCGTCGCATCTGGGCCTTGCAAATACTTACTCAGCACGTTGGGCACCGATAAAACTGAATGGATTACGAAAAGATTAACAACGAATTCAGGTTGTACGATAGATCTCAACAAACCGATGGCCTCCACCATACCCCCATCTCGTGCAGCGTTGATTTCCTCCTCAAGGGCTTCCTTGATTGCGTTGAAGTTATTTTTTACAACGTTACAATTTGTGTAACGGCAGCACCATCTTGTACTACTTAAGCTCCCCATTTCTTTCCCACCCTTAATGCCTAGCTTCTTTTGGATCTCTGCTAAGATGGCATGATTACCAGGTTGTGAATAGTGCATATGGAGGGCTTCAAGAGTATTGAAGAAAATGTAAGCTGACTGGATATCGTTGCAGGAATAGACAACGGCCAAATTTACTTTGTGAGCTAAGCAGTGGATATAAATTGCCTGTGGGTGTAACTCTTTCATTTTCACCTGGAGACCTGCGTTCTTTCCTGACATTACGCTGGCACCATCGTATGATTGTCCAATCATTGGTATATCGTCCAAGCTGTATTTAGTTAAAAAATCTTGAATCATTTGGCTTAGCGACTCGGAATCTCTTGCTGTGGAACAATTTAAGAAACCGAGAAACCTTTCGATGGGCTCCAATCCTCTTACGTACCTCAAAACTACTGACAACTGTTCTTCTTTGTAACATTTGGCTTCATCAACCATCAATGAATAAAACCCACACTCCCGCACTTCCTTTACAATTTCTTGAAGAGTTAGACCGCCTGCAACTTCTATTATTTCGTTCTGAACCGTTGGGCTGCAGTAGTTAAGGCACTGCTCAAAATGTTTGGCAAAAAAGTCATCATACTTCGCAAAAAGCTTACACAATTCAACAAAGTTTCCTCTATTCTGAGATTCAGAGCTCTCATCATGTCCTCTCAGTGGCATGCCTTGACAACTGAGATAGGAAATAATATCAGCTACTTCTGTCAAGTAACGTTTTTTCTCTTCAATCTCTTCTTTACTCTGATTTACGACTCTCGCGTGTACAGTACCAGATGCGTTAGCCATTTGGTACCCCAGATACTTTTGATGACAATCCAAATGAGATCCTGATTTTTCGTGTTTTTCGATCGCATCTTTTAATTTTTTCCATTTGCAAAACCCCGTTTTAATAAACTTTTCGTTTTGGTCTCGCACAACCCCGGTAAAGAAAAGTCTACACACAAAGCAGTATGCTCGATCTTTTTCCACACTGTACTCCAACCACTGGTGTTTTTCATAGTAAGCGTCGGAAAATGATCGGTTTCTGTCACCAAATAGTGTTTTCGGGAAATTAATTTTCAGTTGTTTCGGTCCAGTTTCCAAAGTACCAAGATCTGTCGGTTCAGATGCTCTTTCCTCGATTACTTCCATTTTTTCATCTGCGGCTTTCGTTGAAGTTTCAAACGTTGACGGTGCAGAGGAGGGGAATGTGCGGTCGTCTCTGGGAGGATCATCATCTTGACGTTGATCATTTTTTGGAGGGGGAGAGAGACTTTTCTTGAAAAATGATCGAATATCTGAAACTTTCTTCATCTTGCACCTAAAGAAAAACAAAATAGAAGGGAAAAATCACAAGATTGCGCGAAACATAATCAACTGCACAACACTATAGTGCTTTCCACATTTAGTTGACAGTATGGACTCTTATGGAGATTCGTTTCCCATGTTAATCTCCATAAGGGCGGGCGTGCGCTGTTATCAAATGCAGCATAAAAATTAATATTGCACTATGCACTGAATAAAAATGTGCCATAATGCATAAAGAGACGTTTCATTTAATGGTGTCAATAGTTTTTCGATTAAGTTTATAAAAAATATTTCCATAAACTTCCCCTACAAACGCGGTTCTTTTCACTTTTTTTCACTCGATTGTCGGCAAACCGTTCCTCGTGCTGGATTAAAACTTTTACATAAAGGTTCCTCATACCATTTTCTTCGTAACAGTGCTCATGTTTTTTGTGGTTAATTGAGCTAAAATGTTGTTATACTGATGTAAATATCTTAAGGACAAAAAATTGAATTTTTGCAAGGTAAAAAGTAGCCGCCTGCTAACTTACGTATTTTACATTGTAGGTCCATTAATGCTGCATATGAAATGTGAATAAAAGTATAAAGTTGTTTTTAGTGCTTAAATCATATCTTTATCTCAATCGTGAAGGGAGTTACAACGTTTTTATCTTAAGAAAAATGATTACGGCGCCGTCGAGGCGCGATGTTTGCTCAGTCTGCAAGTGAAGACAGGAGGCAATTAGCAACGGCAGCATCATATATCATAGTTGGTGTTTTGTGACTTGACTAAATTGCTTCGAGAGAAATAAAGAACCTTATCTGCAGGATGAAACCCTCACGTCATCCCGATTCCCTGTCACAAGACACCGGCGTCATTTCATTTGGAAACTTACCTTTTCACTCCGCGCGTTATCACGTAATCCGCAAGATGCACCGGTTTGCTGTCACTGGGAGCGCCGCGGGAACCACACTTTTAACACCACACTCACCACAGTGGTTGAAGAAAAACTGGCCAACTGGCGCCAGCACTCCAGCACAGCGCGACGTACGACGCGCGGCTTGTCTGTCAATGTAAACCAACAACAATCCTGTCGATGCTTGTTGAGGCGGGCGAGCCGGCGCGGCGGGTGGAATGGTGAGGTGAGGTGGCAAGGGAGGGGGGAAGAAACAGCCAGGCAAGCGCGCTGCCGGACAGAGACTAGAGGTCCTACGTAGGGTAATATAGTAACTCTTCTGAAACGAGTGCCGAGCACCTCAGCTACACCGCTGGAGCCAGACGAAGCAGACGAACAAAGCAGCAGTGCCTGTCCGCGGCGCACATTTTCAAACTTCGCAGTGCTGCCCCGGCTGCTTCAGTGTAAATTGTAGCTTACCTTCGGCCAAAATATAGAACCAAAGGGACCGCACCGCCGTGCTGTGGCTCGGCCGCTAGCGCGCGGTTGCCAGCGCTGTGTGAAGCGTGGCCACCACAATTTAGATTTGTCAAATTTTTCTGGGGGGGGCCACGAGCCTTCTGGGGGGGGCCGGGCCCCCCCAGGGACCCCCCTAGCTACGCCCATGCATGGATGACCAGCCAGGAAATTATTTGAATCATACCTTCTAAACTCTCTTATGGGTAAAGAAAAAATTTTGTCAATTGGAGACATCTATGAGAATGAGCTTGGTATGTGGGATTTCATACCTGGTGTGCAAGGTCAACTATTCCCTCTAATCTTTTGCAGTCACAGAATTTTGTATATCATCTAAATTAACTTCTCACACGATGAATGGGAAGGATGGAGCCTTCTGAACTATCTGCCATTAAACTTTTGTGCAGTTCCTTGTCACTGCTACTTGGATCTATTGCTTCCCAGCATTGGTTTTATACTGGAGATTCCTTGGCTGTAACTGAATAGGAAAGGTAGCCATCTTCTGCTAAGTTTAGACTGAAGTTGGCACATGTAGATACAGCCTTTAATAATAATAATATTTATTGGCCCCACAGATCTACTTAAGATGATTTAGGGCAAGTCAAGTATATACATGGGCATACATTTGGTATACAATATAAAACAGCAACAATACAAGATACTACAAACTATTCACAACATTGATCATACAAGAAATTACCTGGTTGCTGCCAGAAATTCATTGACATCATAATAGCACTCTCTTAATAACAGTGAATGTGCCTTGTTCTTAAATTGGTTAAGGTTGTCCAGGCTTTTTATATTTTCAGGAAGTTTATTATAACATTTCAAGGCCATTTTGTACAGTCCCTCCAGATGTATCTTGATACGACTCTGCGGCATATGTATATGGGTTTTACGCCTTGTGTCGTAATTATGAATATTGCAGTTTATACAAAAGAGATACATATGTTTTTTTGACAAAGATTACCAGTTGTTCAATGAACAAGGATGGCAGTGGCATAATACCTAATTTTTTGAAAATAGGTTTGCAGTGATCCCTGCTCTTGGCATTTGCTTTGAATCAAACTGCTCGTTTCTGTAAGCGGAGAACATCACTACTATGGCTGCTATTGCCCCAGAAAATTAAACCATATGTTATTCTTGAATGAAATAAGCCATAGTAGGCAGTTTTCAAAATGGTTGTACTTACTTTTGATCTAAGTTGCATGATTAGGTAACAGATGGAAGTCAGTTTTCCTATTAGAATACTTGTGATAATTCCATGTAAGCTGACTGTCTATGTGGAGATCTAAAAATCTAACAGTATTTACCTGATGCATTGATTTACCATTTATTCTTACTAACATACTTTCTGTAGGTGGCCTTTTAGTAGTTCTGTAATTGATCATAACAGATTTATCTACATTTATATTCAGTGCATTATTTTCACACCATTTGGCGACTTCGTTTACAACCAGCTTAGCTAGGTCTAGAGAAACATATTTTGAAATGCCTGACACAATAGTGTTTGTGTCATCAGCAAAAATAGATGATTGCACCTGTTCGGTCTGCTTATTGGCAAGGTCATTAATGAAAATAATGAAAAGGATAGGTCCAAGGATTGAGCCCTGAGGAACTTCTAAGTTAATTTCTTGAATACTGGACTTTGCTTGGCCTATTGAGACATTGCTTTCGGTTTGACAAGAATGATTTGATCCAGTCTAAGGGAATCCCACGTATTCCCAGAGATTCTAATATTGTGATCATCCACCATCTCAAATACTCGTGTTAAATCAAAATGTAGGCCTAGGGTAACATAATTTTTGTTTAGAGAATCTAGTTCCTCTTATACACTGTTACAATAACACTGCTTACTTTTCCATTTGAATTGTCATTTAAGGTTGGGATGACTCCTGTTTTTCTAATGATCTAGCCAGTGGTGTAGCTACAGTTTGAGCCCCTTGAGGCAGTTCTCGATCACTTGAACAAAATTTTTGAACATGTAAACTCATTTCAATATAAAATTTAAATGACAAGTAGTGAAAAATTGTCAACATCGGTCAGCCATGGAGAGATTAAGTAAATGTCACAATTGTATTTCCTTTGCTTACCTCAGTTAACTGCTCTGATTGTTTATGATGGTTCATGGTAAATTGTTGTAATGGGTAACTGATATGGATAAGCTTTATGTTTAATAAGCATTTCAGTACCAATTTTTGTACATACCAGTACCAATAAACATGATGCCAATTTCACAAGGGCCTTCATTTTTAAACAATATTTTTTCAGAGAGGAATGAGCATGTGAAATTTTTATTTCGATGCACAAAATAATAATTCTGTTAAATTTACCAATTAAAGTTTTATTTTGATCACTAACAAAAGCCAAAAATTGTACCACCCAGGCCAGACTTTTCTAGACATTCCTCTGGGTAAAACTTCCTTTTCTCACATTATTTTTACATTGATTTATTTCTCTATACTAGAGAGGACCTCACTTTAATCAGAAGATATTCCTGTCAGGGTCATTGCTGGGATGAGTGACCGACCACATCACTCCTACAAGATGCCTCCTCTCTATGCTGTCATAAAGTGGTGGGATTCAAGCAATCTGTAGATGCACAGACCAGAAACCAAATTGTGGACCGACCACATCACTCCTACAAGATGCCTCCTCTCTATGCTGTCATAAAGTGGTGGGATTCAAGCAATCTGTAGATGCACAGACCAGAAACCAAATTGTGGACCATCCAGGATGAATTTTCTGAAAAATCTCATACAATGTCAACTTTACTCCATGTATGGCAGCTACTGGGTGTTCAGTGTGATGTGGAGTGTAAGTCTCTCATTGCAGTGGGAATAGGGAAAGCCTTATTCTTTTATCTAGGAGGGACTTTTACTCCATTTCACTCCGAGTACCCAGCAGCTACCATACATGGAGTGCAATTTTTAAAAATTTTGTATTTATTAAATACAAAAAATAAAATTTTCTAATAACCTATCCAAATTTCAATTACCAAAGTTTCAACGTTGGACAGAAAATCCTTAAAATTGAGTTGGGCTTTTAATAGTATTTACAGGAAATTTTGAAAAATGTAGCTAAATTTCTTCCAAAACTGCACGTATACACATTGTAAGCCGATTCTGAACCTGAAAAATGGAAAATTATTTTTAGAGCAAATAACTATTATAATCTAGGTTTTCATGGCTTTAATTTTAATGTTAATTTTCATCAAGCACCTGAAACGTGACTTAATTGTATCTTGCTAAACTAAGGCCGGTATTCATAGACGGGATAAATAATCAATGATTGCTGAATCTACGATTATTCGTCAATCATTGATTATTTGATTCATGTATTCATAGACAGTAAACAATCTCCAATTCATGAATCACTGATTCATGAATCTCTAATTATTTGGGATAATCTGTAATTGGTGAATTACAGATTGAATGTATGTTTATTTTTGGGTGGTATGAGAAATTGAAGAGGCAGAACATTTTGTGGGTATCGTTAAATTTTTATTCAAGTTGAGTACATAATTTTATTAAGTGCATATTGAAAAAGAAAATAAAAAATGGATTGGCAATGATTTTTTTAATAAAATAGAATTAGCCGTGCCTACATTAGAACTATTTCTTATGATTATTCTAAGTTAATGAAGGCGTTACTAGGGAAAATCAACAAACAATAATCTCGTATTCCGGCATGTGTTGATGATGTAATGTGTGCTGTTTAACGTCAGGAATTGTCCGACCATAAGTGTGGTCTCCTCTTTTTTCTATTCTCACAAAGAGATGCCTATTCGTTGCCTGAACATCTTAAGAAACAGGCGGTCTGATGGTGTCAACTATTTGGATGGCCAAAAGATTAGTTATATGTTTCATAGTTCTGGACACCGTTGGCTGCGAAACAGAACTAGCAATCCCTACATGTGTATGTAAAACACCAAAGAAGACTAAGAGTAGCAGTAACAGTCTTTATAACTGATCATTACTGATAAAGAAAATTTTAAATATTTAATTAGTAGCAATTGATGATAGCTTATGAGTAAAACATTCATGTCAATTTCGGCTGATGTTAAATTCAGCATGGAGATTTTTAAAAATACTGCGTGACTAAAAACCGCTGTGATATATTTTTTTAAATTTTTAATATGATTTCAACAATTCAATATTGATGCCTAACCGTAAAATCTCAAAGCAATGAGCCACATTAGCACAAGAGGAACTGTCAGCCCTCGCGGAAAGTGTCGATATATGAACATTGGTTCTAAGAAGACTACACTATCACTACGGGTTTTGAGAATCGGTATGCTCTATTAAACTCTTCGTCTGTCAACACTCATGTCTATTGTTACAGCAAGTTAGATTATGGATTTTAAACAGAGATTGACTTATATCATAAGTGGTCCATCACCAGACCCCAGTGAGGCCATTGACATTAAAGATTCACCCTGGAGTAGAAATTTTGTGGAAAGTATCACGAGAAAAAAGGCGAGGTGAAGTCCTATAATATGACATGTAACTCAGAGGAAAAATTTCTCTCTGGTCATGAATATAAAGATGGAAAAAAAACGGCCGCCGGAAGTCTCGAACCCCCTCACCTTCACGTTCGAATCTGCGGCGCTAATCACTACACCAAACGATACTATATTGCTCATTGGCGATAATAATAGTTATAATCAAAGTCGCTTTGAGTGTGATTGAGACGGGTGATGTGAGGCTCCGGAACAACCTAGCGAGAGTAAATTTTCCCAGCTTTTTTATACTAAGGGCGGATATTTCTGATTTTAAACTGATTAATTACAATACAACTAGGATACGTTTGACGAATTCCAAGGCGCACTAGCCTTTGACCTCGTGCACGACATTGCAAATACGGCATTCAAATCGGCGAGTCAAGGTACGTAGTCTTCCCATGTAAGTAATTTGGATTTGTTGGATCCCTAATGTGTGTTTTTCACAGCCTTCAGTGATACGCTGGTACATCGTCATCGGCAATCACATACGCCAATATATCCCAACGAATTTCCATTGTACGGAAATCCTAATCAATTCAAGGTAATCAATAATCCTAATCAATTCAAGACGTTCATATAGAGTATTCTTTGCCTTTAGCACCATATAAAATTGTACAGTTGGAATGTAAAGACACGAATATGTCGTAAACAATCAGAACTACCGACGTCCAACAAAGAAAAATAATTAACTACGGTCGAGAGCTTAATTCACGAATCAATGATTATTAGGCCAAATAATTACAGTTTGCTGGACTATGAATACTAGAACTGTAAACAATGATTATTTGAAGACTATGAATACATATTAATCAGAGATTGATGAATCTCTGATTCAAGAATCATCGGTTGACGAATCACTGATTTTTTGACGAATCACTGATTCTTTGACGACTATGAATAAGAAACAGTAATTAATTAGAGATAATCATAGATTGAAACTAATCTGTAATTATTGAGGACTATGAATACCGGCCTAAGATACTCCTGGACATGAATTCATGGAAAATGACAATGAAAAATATTCCATGGGCACCAGTTTGAAAAATTAACAGTAATACCCTTAATAAAAACTCATTGAAATGGTTCACTTCAAAATATTGTACTTAACAAATGACAATTCAAAGACTTTCTGGCCCCAATTTGATTTCCAGTAAATTAAGGCTGAGTGTAGCAATGTCGAACCCAATGACAGATTAGTATTCAACTTTGAACCATTCAGGGAATGTGATCTGCAACTTTGCTTAGTCTTTGGCAGAAGCCTAATCACCTCTGAAGTTAGTGTTTACTTAATTATAGCATGAAAAATATTCATTTGGCGACAAAGCAACCAAAGACCTGCAGTAAGTTATCCTTTACATGTGTGAGAAGATACTATGGCATTTGGCTTCAGACCTAGTCGTCTGGAAGATCTTAATTTTAATTCTAGCATCACAAGTCATCTGACATTTATGGATTGATTTTAGCACCCATGTTTCACAATCAACTCAAAAAATGTGGAGTCAAAATTAAATCTTAAAAAATATTGGTAACATCCAATTCATATCCTAACTTTTACATTTATTGATTGTGGTTTGACAAAAAAATGCTATGGGTATTTAATAGCTAATTTGGACTGACCAGACTTTTCTGGTTATCCATGGGAGCCCACCATACCAACTTCAACTCTGATGCATGTAATATCTATTTTGAAGCAAGGCTTAATAGGCTGAATGTCTCTAGGCAAGGACGTCAGTATCCAAAGGATGTTGGACCATGGTGTTAGGTAGACCAAGGAAGTCAACAAGAACAATTCAAATTTATGGAATAAATGTTAAAATTTATTTCACTTCAATTACTTTGTTAATTTAACTTCAATTACAAGTTAACTTCAATTACAATTTTACAAATAATTTGTCCATTAAATATTTAATGGACAAAAAAGTGCACATGTGCATATGTTGGAAACTAAATCTCATTGCATAATTGGGAGGATATACCTTAATTCAGAGCAATTTTAATAATGTGGTGAATGCATGCCTTGCCCAGCATAATCCACGCAAGAGCAAATCATTGAACTGCAATGGGGCCATCAATTCCAGTAACTGAATGAAAGTACTGCTGAGTTTTCTTCAAATGTATTGAAAATTCGAATCGGCTAAATAAAAGAGACTTGAAAGAGCCTTTGTATTCCTTCTTATCCTCAAGAATTCTTCTTGCCCATTAGCCCATTTAAATACAACTTTATGTAAATGTATGGTCTAGCATGTGGGATTTTTATGAGCAATTTGTATAAAACCAACAACTACACAAGAAGACAATGTTCAGTCTCTATACAAGTTGAAGAATTTTGAAAAGAGTTAATTCAAGCAAATTTTTGAAATTTTTAGCTCATTCCTCAAGATACTAAAATGAGAATAAATAACCCAAAAGGTAATATATTATGGTAAGTTCACCCCGAAATGAATTTGAGTAAATTATTCCTTAACTCCAAATAGGGCATAGAAAAGATACAAGCCAACCATATCATTACAGTCAGAACACCAAGAAGAGGCTTCATAGCTTAATATACAATAGGGTTCCACACTGCTCAAACCCCATAGAGAACCTTTAAGAGCAATTTTATTCCTCTTAGTACTGCCATGTGTTACCTTCACCGAAGGAAAAAGCAAGGACTGCATTATTGGAATAGTGTTGGTGTAAAAAATATGAAAATGCTTATGAAAATTAATATGCTTAGCTGCTATTAATTTTATTGAATTGTTCAAAATTTACACTGGTTAAAAGAATTTTATTTATTTCACTCAAAAGACAGCATATTTTGAAGTCTCCCTGAAAAAGAAATACCACACCTAAATTTACAACGTAGAACAAATTAACAAGGTATGAAATTAAATTAAGTTTTTAATCTCTCCATTTATCATTCATTAAGCAATTTTTAACTGTCAAAAAATGTAAGCAGCCAGTTTAACATGTCATTTCAAGTTCTAGGGAACTAGAAATTTTAAAACCTAATATAAAGGTTTTGCATAGATATGACAAACAACATAGGTAGAGACATATTACACATTGTAGGTTTAGGTTCCTATGGGAATTTTTCTTCCTCCAGATCATTCTGCAATGAAATATCGAGATATGCAAATTACAATGAAACTACATATCTAATACAGGGACACCAACTTGTGGACAATATTCAAATCCTGGACTTAGTTGTACAGAAGTCTTTTTACACAGACCCTCTTGCAATTCTTACACTCCCACAAAAGGACACCGCCACTGCCTATGGATTCAGACACCCTTTGAAAGATTGTTCCTTGATGGAAATCTTTTAGGTGAGCAATATCAGATACTTGATCTTTCCAAGTAGATTGTTTTAGGATATTAAGATAATTCTTATCCTTTAAGAAATGGAAGCCTAGGTAGAAGATAAAGTATGATGATCAGTGACAAGTGATAGGGATTTTCTCAGAATTCTTGATCCAGCAATGCACAATGTTATCTTGGCACGACCTGATGGTGTTATGTCCATGAACAAGGGAATCCAGATTCTGTTTGGGGGGTGCCAAAATCAACGGTAGCCCGGTAAATGCAGCATCAGGATAAACAGAAGAATGGAGTCTCAATGGAAAGCAAGATCCTCCCCTGAAACAAGCGTCAAGGTAAGGATCTAGATATTGAGGATGCTTTAAATCAGTGGTTTTCCATTGTCAGTGAATGAGGGGTTTGCATCAGTGGTCCCAATTCAAAATAGAAGTCTGAGGAATTAGCTTTGAAACTTGGTTGTAATGATTTTAAGCCAACAGATAGCTGTCTTGATGGAAGACCAGAAAATTCAAGAAAGCTCATGGAGAAAAAAATTGTACTAATGTTGTGAATGCAGAGGAGTGGAAATCGAACTGACTGCCCACGTTAATCCAGAATTTTGGTGTGTTTTCATTCCTACGTTTGTTTATGCATTATTTAACAGGATACTTCGCTTAATCAGGCCAGTCACTTAGTTGGAGCAAAGTTCACCAGTCCCAATGTGTCCCAATTAACCTGAATCTACTGTATAATACTAAATAATTATGCCAAAAATGTAATGTATCCTTATAGATTACTACCCCTACATCCATACGTGTTTTGCCAGGAAGTCTGCATTTAGTTTGGGGTCACTGGGAGTCTTATTCACTCTGGGTGAGACGATCCAAAAATATTTTCTAAACAAGCAGAAATGAACAATGACCAATGAAGCAAGATTGCTTAATTCCCTACACACTACCATGGGTTTTTACCAGGTACCACACTACCATTTCACAAACATGATTGATAAGAAACAATTTCTTTTCCTGTGTCTTCTACATAATTTAGTTTACTTCAACAAAACATTTTTCTGGATTACAAAAAACTAGCATTAAGTGGACTGATAATAAGCACTATGATGACAAAACATGATAGTGGGATATTAAATAACAGACCTAGTCTTGGAAACAAAAGCCATAAAAAATAGCTCTATCACATACTACTACTAAGTGTGATACCATAGAGTATACCACAGAGTATTAAATATCTGGAAGTACAGGTTGATACAATAGCCATGACACTCACACTGACAGCAGCAACATTGCAACGCCTCCATTATATTATTTCCATTATACCCCGCTTAAGAACTAAGGACATGCCGAAGGCGTTAGGGTTTGTGAGCTGGTGTGTGTACATAAAACAGTTGCCCTTGTTTCTAATAAAAGACGCGGCACAACGGCGGATGAAGTGGCTACAGGATTTTTGGGAACACAATATCTTCCAAAGTCCACGGCATTTTACAAACTTTGCCGTAACCATAGACATATACTCAGACGCGACGCCTTGGCAGGTGGCATGGGTCATCCCGGATAGGAACATCACAGAGATATGGGCCCTCCCGGCCGAGACAGCCATCTACGAAGCGGAGTGCATGGCGGCGGTGATGGCGGCCCTTCATGCGAAGGCAATCTACCCTCCGGGGTTTAATGTAAATGTTTATATGGATAACAATGCAGGAATGTACGCCCTGCAAAAAGGGCGAGGGTTAATATTGGAAAATGTTGATATAAAAGAAATGTACATTTTTCTAATAAAGGATTTGTCACTGAACGTGACCTGGCGCTACGTTCCAACCGACCTGAATCCCGCCGACCGTCCGTCCCGGACCGTCCTACCTCCCTATGCCCGGTCAGCGGCCTATTCCTCGGTCGGTGGCTGGGTATATAGGTGGGACGAGGCCTGGAGCGGGCAGTCGGTGGAATAGATTCGGAGCGGAAGGACGTAGTGCCAGATCTCAGATACCATTTACTCTGTGGTGATACTTTCTCAAGATTCAAAATATGAAAACGATACTGCATAAAAGACAACAAGGAAATAGATAATTTTCTTGATGTGGTATGCTCACTTGGAATGTTAGAGAAAAAATCCTTTGTAACCCTTCTTTTAAGGGTAAGTGCGACAAACCTATAATAAACCCGAAAAAGGAATTCAAGGAAGCCATGGAAGATTTTACAGTTGCATCAAATTGATTGAAAATAATTATTTACATTAAAAAAAATGTATACCACGTTTTTAAAACTGACTAAATATTATAGCAAACTAAACTCAAACAAAATTATTTCTCCTAGCCCCATACAGATTTCTTACCCCATACAGATCGCCCCAAAAATTTGTTACTGAGGGTTTTAATAGCTATGAAAAGACTTGTAAGATTTAAAACTAAGAAATTATCTATTGATGCACGAATAGTTAACCTATGTCACTATTAATTTTATTGTACTGCAAATAATATGTACTGTTGTGTGAGTTTTCTCTACAACAGCTAATCCCTACACTCCTTACAATTGAGTTAAATCCCTAAACTCCTTACAGTTGAACAATTCACACTAATTTGACTTCCATAGGGCAGCAGCAAGGAGAGTGAAAATACTCCTAACGAGACCGATTCGGAACTTAAACTCTTAAATAGAATAAATCACAGTTTTATTTTTGAAAAAAAAACTTTTAGCCAGGATAGGAACTAAAATAAACATGAAAGAAAAAATGATAGATTTCAAAAAGCTCGAAAGACACCCGAGTTTGATTATTCTGGAAGGCGACTGGCAACAGAATTTGAGCCACGACGCATAGGAGGGTGAGATGGTTTAAGATCGACTATTTAGGGAATGGAGGGGGAGTAGAGAGATACTCTTCATTTGCCTAATCCTCAGGAGACGCCAAGGTGCTCAAAGCTCAACGTCCCATTAGATAGTAGAATTGTGGTAGCGAACTGCGGCAGTAGCCTGCGCGGTGCGCGATGTTGATAAAGGAAAGGGTCGTGTGGAAGGGGTTAGTTAAACAGAGGAGACGACTGCACATTTAAGGAAACTGCCAACAGAACTACATCTCTTTGAAGGGAGTCAATATTTCGCGGTAATTATCTTTATGTTCATCGTCAACAAACAAATCTGGATCAATACGCTGACAATGTTAGTATCTCATTGGAAAAGCCCATCTGAACAATTGGATTAAGAACCAAAGGGCTAAAAAGTCCAAGCGAATTCTGGATTAAACATTTTGAATTAAGCAACTAAGGTCTGCTCCCTTGAGATCCCTTTAGTAAAATGTAAAGACCCGTGCAGAGTCAATTTTTAGAGAAATGAATTCCCCAGAAAATCTTCTGCGTACTTTCCACCCTGTTTCGCTACCACTGAACTACACTAGAATACCATACGGCACATGGAGTGATCGATAATGCACAAAAAATCCACCGTCAGGGATGTAACTCGGGCATTATGAAGGGAGCTGGTACTTAAGCCTCCTTAAGATCCTAATTTACCTTGAAACAGTATGAAATAACATAATAATTTAACTATTACTGCAAAATAATTTGGTCAGAACGCACGGCGTGTTATATGCTACTTACAGAATTTGACGGTCTAAAAATCTGCGAAGACATTACGCAATTTACGATGACTGACATCGCAGGCGCTGTTCACCCGGACTAAATCGTGAATTCTTCCCTCACCGCAGCGCCGGCCGTCTTGAAGAACCTATCTTCAAAGAGTTGAGTGCGACGCTCGTACGAAGGCTTCCACGATGCACGAGATGAGAATGCTCCATGCTTTCAGATTTCCACCGTGCCCGTTGCTATCCGTTGAAAGTAGTATCAGCAGCAGTCTAGTAGTTTTCAAACTTCAGTGCAGCCTTTTTTAACGTTGTGGTGGTAAGATGAATACATCGACGCTCAGCATCTGTGATCCTAAGCTGGTTAGGATTTCACTAGCTGCCTGCAGAACACTATAAAAAAATCCAGAAAAAACTAAAAGGGTAGGATATTTCAAAATTATATTTGTGAGACATTAATGCGCGATGATTAAAACCGAACTAGTCCACACCATTTAAAGAATTGTTGGAATAAATTAAGATCCAGAATATTCATTCCTTCTCACAAAAAGTAGTTTTAATAACTCAATTTACGTAAGAATAAAATAACCCCACGAAATGGTAAGAAATTTCGCGATTGTATCTTTACGAGATAGAAACACAGTAACATAGGTTACAGAAATGCTCTTTGTCGGCGGGTTCGTCCCAAGCAAGAGACTGCCACCACAATCCTTAACCCCGGTATTTATACCCTGCCTGCTTCTAGATTTTTCTCAGATGTTCCCGGGTTAAGCAGGGCAATGTAGATCGCTTCGCCTGATATTTGACGCACTGGCCAGCCCACAACATCCACATGAAAACCAAAAACCCTAGCAGAATTTAAGATCTCATTAGGTTATCGCGGTATCACAGGAAACTGATTTTTAAGGAGTTAAACTAATGGTAAGTTATTAAATATGGTCACTAAAATGATAAAATCTATAATTCAACGGACGCTTCAACATGAAAAGTGAAAATATTTCACTTTTATCGGTAGTACACGAGTATCGGAAAACAAGTTACCACGCACAACGGCCGGAGGATTTGGACACACACAATGATAATTTCCGTGATTGAATGGCCAGCACACTGAAATTCCTATCTCTATGAGGGACTACTCAAGACAATATTTTCCCCCGGTAACTAATCACGACAACGGAGGCAGTCAAATCTGACTAGAAAAGAATACCAAACATGACACCGCGTACTCGAAACACACGATCAGTTGAATGACTCCAGTCTTCAATAACATCATACACCGGGATAATATTATTATGTGACAACAAAATATTTTAGGAATATTTACCGGGCCTGTTTGGGTTATATGAAGCGCTTCGTTTTTTGACCGATGTTTGTCATTGATCGAGGTGGTACTATATTTTCAAACACAATTTACAGCTTGTGAAATATGCCTCTCTGTTTGAATTCCCAAGGTATGTGTAAGTTCACTTCCAACGCTGCCACATGTATGACCGACCCCAGCTCCCCGATCAGATAACTACTGTCTCTCGGATAAAATTTCGATAATAATCATTTAAATTCTCAAAAACTAAGTCGGTGACCTACCGTTATTTTTGCACTTATTAATTTATTAAATCCTTGTTTATGTCATATCCGTTTTTTGTATAAACGACATGGGTTTCAACACTCTAAATCTATATTTTATGTACCAAGAATCCGCTCCTACAGTACTACGTAATGTAATTATAGCTATTTTCAAATGCGATTATTGGAAAAACCATGACTGAAAGGTGTATTTCTAATTAAACCAATCAATAGAGGGTCTTTTATTCTATAATTTCTACGACTATGAAGAAAATGACATGGACTTTAGTTTTCGGACCAACCTCCTTAACAGGATGGGTGAATATTGGAACATGCCGAGTGGAAATGGTGTGGGCAGGTGAGTGGAATGCTGGATTTGGAGAGGGAATTGGGGGTAGCAGTCAAAATGTTCCAAAGACCTCAACCGATCAACTGTAGTCCGATTGGATTGGATTTTTGGGGAGGCGACCGACAGCTAAGGTCATTTGCGCCATAGGTAAGGGAGGAAGGGTGTAGAGAAACCCCGCGTCAGCATTAGCCTGCTCTTAACGAAAGGGGACCATGGTTTAACATCTCATCCGACAGACAGATTACTGTACTTGAAGTGCCCTCCACAAGTAGGGATCGGGTGTCCTCAGAAAAACATCCTCCTCTGCAGGGATTAGAACCCTGGCCGCCCGTATGGTTAGCCAGTAGTCCGAGAAAAGTGGCGATTCATCACAAGAATCTGGGAGCGAATTTAAAGTTCTGCCTTGGTGCATTCAAGTCAAAATAGTTTTTACTATTTTTAATCAACCGTACTTTTGCGTGTTCCTCACGAATATTTCACACATAACTTCTCGTATGACGCGCAGCAGATTTTTAAAATTTTGATTAGCTATTTTTGGGAACGTAACGAGTGTTCTGCACGCTTAGGTACGGTATATTTCGCCCGGAAAGATTTCTTGAGCTTAAGTCTCACCCTGCAAGCCACCTCAAGGGTTTTGTTCCTTCTGTGCATTAAGGTAGAAGTTTGAGCGAAATATTATTTTACCTAGAAATCAATGAATTTGATATCATTTTAAAGAAAAATACCTCACCCTTCTAATGACACCAAAAATTCAATGCCTTACCACGTTACTTCCGGAGTTATTTTCCAAAAAATACAAGCCCTGTTACATGGGAAATGGTACGTGCGTGCACTCCAGAGAAACATTATTTACAAAATGAGGAATTTCTAACACTTAGATGTCGCAAAAAAACTAACAGCGTGTAGTTTGTTTGTTTTCTCAACTATTTTTGAAAATTAATCATATTGTCACCGCAATATAGGTTCTTGGGTATCACAGAAAACCTTCCGTTTTGAAGGAGTTTCAAACGCACCTCCCGAAAAAAAGAGTCAGATTAAAGACTTATTTAGGTATTATCATTTAATTACTTACCATTTCTGTCATATAAAACAATATTTTTGCACCATTAATAATGCAATATTTAATTTAAGTGTCCTACAGCTGGTGAAATTAAAACGATCTGCATGTCATTTTTGACGTTTCTCGTCTCGGCATATTAGTTTGAGATCTTTGAAAGGTTAAAATTTATGGATTAAATTTTTTTCATGAAAGCAAATGAAGTAATTGAGTTTGTTGCTCCATTTATATCAATCCTATGACTGTTTTACATTATGCTATTTTAACCTCAAAAAGATTTCAACACAAGCGCTCAAATGCGTTCCGAATTGAGAGCGTGATATCGAAGACGTGAGCGCGATTATGATTCGGAACGGGTTGATGTCAGCGTGATTGCTATGATCGAAATTATTCCATTCGGAACGCACTAGATGACGGGTGGCAAGGTGGGGTGCAGCAACCGTCGCTGGGCTGGCCGAACCTAGAAGTCCTTACTAAAACTGCTGCGACCGCGTCGCCGCCGCTCCCCCACCACTATCGTCGCCACCCGCGCAATTTTTAAGTCTATCCGAACAAATAGCTGCGGTAGGTACATGGTGCATGTATGAAATGGAGTTTTGTATTGAAATATTTCGAATTAAGAAAATTAAAAATGCGTGTAAATGCATGTTTTCTAAGACAGGAGGGCCTTACTCGCGGAACACCTGTGAACCTTTCACGGAACCCCAGGGTTCCGCGGAACACCATTCGGGAACCGCTGCTGTAGAGACTTTTTAAAGTCCCCAGTCGACACAGAGAATATGGCCAAACTGTGGCTAAGCATTGTGGCCAAAGTGTTTGGCCATTGTTAATGATCATTAGGAAATGAAAAATATTCGTGCATATCCGAAATTTAAACGGCGCGACTCAATAGGAATTGTTCATTGATAGAAATTTGTACTCCTTAACTTATATACTAACCGTTGTAAAATGTTCTGTAGAGTGTTTTGAAAGTGAAAAAAAATATTTGCGTCTGATACATTAAATGTATAAAGGCGCTATTGTGCATCATCGAGAGATGTCGTTTGGAATAATTTTTAACACCGTAGCGTGAGTTTTAAGCCATGTGTTGCGTTCTGAAAGTGCGTGAAAAAGATTCGCGGATAACACAAATTTATAGTGGAACTACTGTGTCTCATCAAGAGACGTCGTCTGGTCAATTTTTTTACAGTTTACCATGAATATTAAGACATGTAGGGCGTTTTTAAAGTGAAAAACGTCTTTTTGAATATTCAAAATTTATCGTGGCGCTGGTGGGTCTCATTGAGAGACATCGTTTGATTTAATTTTTAACTCTTTGCCTTAAACTGTAAGCCCTGTATAGAGCTAAAAATGTGAACAAAAAAGATTTTCCTAATATCTAAAATTTTTAGAGCGCTGGTGTACCTCACGACTTTGTTTGGAATAATGTTTAACTCTCTTGCTTCAACATTAACCCGGGTTAATGTTGAAGGTTCAGTGCAGTGCAGTTTCAGGGGAAAACCCTAAGAATTAGAAGAGGCTCAGAACTCAATGAGGAGGGTGGGACAACCCGAACACTGCAGCAGCCCTGTTTCAAGCCAATATAAGTATCAGACAGAGGAAAGTAATATTGAGGTCTTGCCCTTGGCTAGTGGTTCAGTGCAGTTTCAGGGAGCAACCCAGGGATAGGATAAGGCCCAGCACTGAATGAGGAGGGTGGGGCTACCTGAATACTGCAGCAGCCCAGTTTCAAGGCATGAAAAGCCTCCCTCAAGGGAGATACAGTTGAGTTGGAATGAGGCCTTGACCAGCAAGTGAGTTTCAATGGAATTTAGCAGAGGAGTTTCAGCTGGCAAACATTTCAAGCTATGGATTCAAGCCAGTGCAGTCCAGTTACAAGGTAGTTTCAAGCCAGTTTACCCCTATTCAGTGGAGTTTTACCCCAGTTTCAGTCTGGTTGCAAGACAGATTTTTCTGCCTGAGCCCTGTGGGATGATTAGGAAGTGAGTATCAGTATTCAGTGATTGTTCAGAGTGAGAATTCAGTTTTCGTGAATATCCAAAATTTATAGCAGCGCTGGTGCATCTCATCAAGAGACGCCATTTGGTAAATTCTTTCACTCTCCAGCTTGAGTATTAGGCCCTTAATAGAAAAAAGTTTTGGTGAATATCCAAAATGTATGTCTCCGGTGCACCTAATCGGAGACGCTGTTTGCCACTTTGACAATTTTTCCTCTTGAAGATTACAAAATTGATATCTGTCACATCATTGTTGAGTATATGTTGACTCTTATTTTACCTGCGTCTCTCAAGTCCATCCTAACTCCACAGGCATATTGCGACTGCTCATTGTATCATTTTTTGCATTTTCCAGAGATTGGAAATGTATTTTAATAAGTTGCATGTTTCTTTTGGTAGCAATATTTATAATATGTGTTCTAATCATTATAATTATTAACTGCATGTAGTTACTGGTAGGATGCAAAGTAACACCAATTTTGGAAAAAGTTTTTTCTAGGTATTTACATGACACAACTTTTTAGGGAAAATAGTCCAACTTCTCAATAAGAAATAACCTCATCTTTTGGCAAGTTGCTAGTCATTAAACATGGTAAGTATCTACACATGTGCCTATTTTAAATCATTATGCAATTCGTTGGATAATTTTCATCTATTTATGAAGATGCACAGAAGATTGTACCACTACAGATATTAATTAAGGCTTTACTATTACACATAATACCATCAGTGCTTAGTTAAGAGGCCCTTTCTTCCATTTTCACTGGGCCCCTCAATCCCCTAGGATGACACTCTAGTATTGGTGGTGGTAGAGGACACGGCCAGATCTGCCAGTTGGGCATCTTATAATAAGTTTGGTTAATATTAATGTTAATAATGGACACTTATGCTTATAATTTATTGCACTAATGGTGCCTAATAGTTTGGAAAACTGCTATAAATGCTCTGTTACCTTGGTGGATGTAGGTAACTTGTTAGATGACCCAAAATAAGTTGCCAGTATTTTGATTTTTCATGATCATTGAAGAATTTTCAAATTGTTGCAATGCTAATTTAGCTCTGGTAACTTAGGTACATAACAAAACTTTACAGGAAAAAGGGTCCCACTTTCCAATAAAAAATAACCTTGTTATTGAGGATCAACGACACGATGTCATAAGATGCTAGAGTGAAAAAAACACCAATCACTGCACAAAATGATAAATTAAATTATCCAAGGATTTGAGTAAACGATGTAATGTGCCGTCATATAATGTATGACTTGTTTGAGGGTGTTCATTATAAAAGCTTACTTCATCGAGCTGTAAAAAATGCAAATGATACCTAACAGTTTGTCCAGAGGATCATGCAGTTCTAGCTCGAGCACAGGAAAAATTACACTAACACCCCAATGAATTATACCCGCAGGGCCTTAATGCAAATAAGGTTAAATGTAATGATGAAAGGTTTTGGTACACGGAGAGATACAAATTGTTTTAATGAGAACATTTCACTCTTCATCTTGGAGGTATATTTTTGATCAGTCTTATTTTTTCATTGTAAATTTATTTTCATTTTTGTAGAAATATGACTTTTTACAAATGTACAACAAATAAGAATCTGTACAATGATAATGATACACAGCATGGCACCCCTGTGAGCTTTGGTAAATGCTTATGATGAATACAGATGAAGAAGGCACTTCAAAGGTGTTCATAAAACAACTGTTTGGATGGTAAATGTTATTGCCATTGTCAACAATAGTGTTATCAAATTCATATAAAACTGTTGCCAAATGTTTAAAAAAAGCAACTTTTTCCATAAAAATCTTAAACACATCCCTGTGACAGGATATCACACTATTTTTACAGTTATAAATGGAATAAATTATCCCTCGTCTGGAAGCACTTGGTAGGTGCCACTTCCTTAAATGTTGAGGACAGGCAAAGATTGGTATTCAGGAAACCCATAAACATCATTACTAAAAATTGTTTAAGAGTTTTTTCCTTGGACATATTGCTATAAATATTAGCATAAGTATTTTGAGGAAACCTGTGATAATATATATTTTTGACTGATATAAATTGGTATTCTTTCTATTTCTGTGATACAAAACTTTTGTCACCTTCTTTTCAGTTCATAAGAAACTAGAGTGAAAAAAACACTCTCATTCTTCACAAAAATGTTCGATCACATTTCAGCTAAACCTCGAGTCTTACATGCTGATACGTCTATCACTTTGTAAGGCATAAATAATATTTCCACCTTGGTTTTGGATATAGTACTTCTAGAAAAATATGCATACACTTCTTAAGTGTAACTCTTTCCCATCGACATTTCATCAGGCGAGTTTTTCTTAAAAAACTTAGGAACTGATGACTTTTTGTAACTAAGGTCACTCTCTCACAATCATTCACACAGGCACAGAGGCAAGCGTAATGCCTACCATTTCCCTGATGCATATGAGCGAATAGCACTGGCTTTCATTGCAAAGGGAAAACTATCCCTTTCTTTTAAAACACCAGCGACACATATCACTGCAGAATCGCAGTAATTAAATTCACACTCGGTGAACCAGTCTTCCTTGAGGACATAATACTTGTCAGTCAGATGATGTCGTCAAAGGATTTCTGATGAGCTGCTTGAAGAGGGAACTAAATCGAGGAAGCTGTAAGAGTAAGGCACTACGACTGGCTTGTTCTTGCAAATTTTGGTGATGCATGCCTTGTCTCCTTTTTTCTCATCCAAGATTATCTTTCGGGGCAAGTTTCGACGCCAGTGTTTATGTGCCACCGATACTGGAGTACAAAAGCAGCCAAATGTCACCACCAGCAACAGGGCAATGCCCGATAAAACAAATACAATGGATAGCACTTGCTGAAAACTTGGAAGAATGACAACCACGAAGTACATGAGAGATGAGATGTACCAAGGTAGCCCAACTTGATTCTGAAAGAAAATAAGAAGCCATAGTTAAATTCAAATATACAGTGAAACCCCTCTTAACGACCACTCCTATCCAGTGACCACCCCTCTTAACGACCGGTGTTCTTCGGAACCGATTGTAATGCCCGTATTGTCAATGAATTTATTACCCCTATTCAAAGACCACCCCTCACCCCGACCAACGACCACTAATTCAACGGAATTTTCCCTCTCTTAGGTGACCAAAACCTGAGGTTTTCCCAGATTCTGGGAATCGGATCAGTCTACTATGCCAGTCGACGGTCTAAATATAGCCAGTCTATGTCTACCTGCACCAACCAGAACAATACGATCATTGAGGATAACGACCCCCTCCTTACGGCAGGCTCCCCTTTGCGGAAAAGGTCCGTGAGCTTCACCCTCTCTACAGGGGTTCTATTTTGTGCATTTTGTATGCTACGACATTAGTAAAGAATGAGCCAGCGAGCCGTTTCATGGGCAACACTGTCACTTCATATTTTAATCATTGCAGTTCGCTTTGAGTGACAGTATATGAATGACCTCCGAGTGGAAGATGCCGAAGAGAATTTGTTTCAGTTTAGAGGATAGAGTTCGCATTATCGAAGAACGAGTTAAAGGACCATCTGAGAGGAGGTTAGCGGATTTGTTCAAGTGTGGGAAAACCCAAATAAACGGAATTTTAAAATCTAGGGGCGATATTTTGAAGGAGTGGCACAATAGTGACCAGAACAGAGGAGTGAAAAGAAAGCATCAAAAAAAGTATGAAGCGATCAACTCGGCAATTTTTGAGTGGTTCAAAGTCGCACAGTCAAAAAATATTCCGATCAGTGGTGCTTTAATAAAGGAGAAGGCCTTGCAGTTTGCTGCTGAATTTGGTGATTAAGATTACATGGCTAGCAATGGCTGGCTTAAACGATTTCGTGTACGGCATACTGTTACCTTCCGTGGAATATCTGGTGAATCTGGAGATGTAAGTGAGAAAGTGTGCTGTGATTGGAAGGTTAGACTTCCATCGATTGTCAGTTCCGAAAACAGCAGCATGTATGGACGAAAGTGGGCTATTTTTCCCTACTTTGCCATCTAAATCTCTGACACTTAAGACAGAGCAGTGTAAGGGTGGAAAGCTGGCCAAAGAACAATTGGCTGTATGATTTTGTCTGAGCGCTGATGGAGAAAAAGAGGCACCTCTGGTGATAGGGAAGTCTCTACGGCCGAGATGCTTCAAGAACACGGATATGAATAAGTTGGGTGTATTTTGGTATTCTGACTGTAAGGCATGGATGACTTCAATGATTTTTGAAGATTGGCTTAGGAGGTTTGATAAAAAGATGAGGCAGCAAAATCACAACATACTCTTGTTTCTTGACAATGCTACGTGTCACGCCCATCACATCAATGTCCTGTTGCAGTTTTTCCCACCCAATACCACATCAAAATTACAACCTCTAGACCAAGGCATTATCCAGACATTCAAATTAACTTACTTATTAACTTACAGGAAGCAGATGATGCAACATTTGATTGCACAGATGGATGAAGTTGCCACTGCATCAGATTTAGCTAAGAGGATAACAGTGAGTGACGCTGTGTCATGGGTGCTTTCTGCATGGAAAGATGTTGAATGCAAAACAATTGTGAGGTGTTGTCAACAGTGTGGTTTTTTCGGTCCTGTTAGTGAAGAGGAATTCGAAGAGATACCATCAGATGATGTGGAAGTATAGGCTCGAGCTGCAGGGTTTGAGTACAGCCAAATGGTGACTGAGGAGGAAAACCACACCGATTGCTATGACTTCAGTGATGATTGGGAGGACTCCATACGAAAAGAAGCAACAGGTAAGATTTTTATGACCAAATTGCATAATTTATGCCAATATTTCAATGCAAGTTCGTCCATTACTCACATTTTTTCATATCTCTTTTCCAGTGGCATTGTTTTATAAGGGACCATATCTGAAGATGATTCATACACAATGGAATCAACCGAAGAACCGAATTTGAGTGCTCAGGAAGCACTTTCAATGATAGAGAGGTGTCATAATTCAGTGAAAAGTGCCAATTTCCATGGAGTGAAAATGAACGAACTATTTACAGAACTAAAATATGTTTTTGAAAATGAAATTGCAAAACAAAAGTGCAAAGGTCTAAAGCAAACTTCTATACGAAAGTTTTTCTTTCTTCAAAGTGAGCAGCATCAGTAGTAAGAAGACATTGATTATTTTTGCAATGTTTTAAATGTGTGCGCAGTCAGGATCCAATTTCAGAGCTTCCATTTTTATTAAAATCGTTGATTTATGTAACAGTACCGACAGATTTCAGACTGTTTATTTCTATCCCTTGCAGGTTGCAAACTACGATATGTTCTAACCTTGTAAGTCAGAGTGATAGTATTTTTTTTTCCGAATTCAGTAAAATGCCTACTATGTATGTTGGTGCAACCATATAATATTGATTTATAAATAGCATTTTCGTGAATATCGTGTAATCATCTCTATAGTAGATTGTATTTCATAATAAGATTCCGGTGCGATATAATTATGCAGTGCAGACATATGTAATATTAATTAAATTACTCTGTGTATGAAATTTCTTAGAAATTCACAATTAACGATAAAGCAAATACGATTTGTGTAGCCTTAAGTAAATCTCACCCTCTGTAGTTTCTGAATATTTTTGAATTTAAGTGCCTGCTTACACTTACGCTGAAAGACAAAAAATCCATTCAGGCACCCGTACCCCTCCCTGAACGACCACCCCTCTTAAAGACCATTTTTCACCGGAACTGCCAGTGGTCGCTTAATACAGGTTTCACTGTACATGATTAAATGATGCTGATCATTTTCATATAAGTGGGTATCCATGCAGCTTTGAAGACAGTCAATACATTTTCAGCATTTTAAGAATAATGGTTTCGAACCAATAGTAATCTCCCACACAACTGTATTCATTTCAATAACAAGGATACTTTTGGTGAAATATAACTGATTTTTTCTAATGATCAATTTCACAGAGAAAGTCAAAAATTTCAGAGCAAAGTCCATTCAAGACTTAGTGTCTTCAATGCAATCAATTATTTATCATGTCATATCAGTTTTTTGGGTCAACATTCATCTAATTGTAAACCTATGCAAAACTTGTTCACATTTGTAACAAATTTCTTTCACTTTGAATAACTTTGCTGTCTACCTTCAAACTTTTTTGACCTGGGAAACACAATTTGTACCTCATTAAAATTTTTACAATTACCTCAAGTTTTTGCATATAATGATTGCTTGTACTAAGTTTGTCTTTAGTTAATTTTAATGGATTTTTTTACTTAATATTGGCACCAAAAAAACAAGTTCATGAAAATGATGGATATGTATCTCTTTACTTTACAGTCAGTCTAATGAGCAAGCAAAGAACCTTCAATCTCACCATTGGGTTAATAGTATCTACGTAAGCAGCTGAGAGTATGAAGATTAAGACTGTAATTAATTCACAGCCTGGTAAACAGGAGGAGCACATTGGAGACCAATACAACATGGAGGAGAAAATTTTGAGTGTGGCTCAACTTGACAGCAGCATCAAGCGTTGGTTGCAAACTGTCACAAGGATAAAAAATGTTCTTTTTTCGTTACCTTATCTTTCCTTTCGTCCACTTCATTAATAAATTTTCCTTCAGAACAAAGAGTTCCCAATGATATAGCAGAAATACCTACAATTCTCCAGTTACGATTTTACCACATTTTATACTATTCATCTAATAGGTATATAGCACACATTATATAATACAAAAAAGTTATTAATGAATACTCACATATTCAGCCCAGAACATTGGGACAACCAATCCATTAAACCGCCCAATTCTGTTTATGCCTGTTAAATTTCTAATCACCAAGTTAGACTGACTCCGGGCTCTACTCTCCATTGGAACACCAGTTATCTGTTATTAGAAAATAGAATTATAAATAGAACTGGTTTACAGATATAGCCAGCAACTTTCATATCACCACCATATACAATTCTCATACCATATATTCATGAATTGACACAATGGACAATTGAGTCAATTCATCAAAAGCTAACTTTGTGACTAAAATCTAACATAAAAACTCATTGAATACAAGGATGCTTAGAAATTAGAGTGCTCATTTCCCAATATATAAACAGTTACAAAACAAAAAAAACAATCACAGAATGTTCGCAGGCTCTAAGTTATGAATGAAAATCTAACATTTCTGATACAAAAAGCAATAATTTTATTCATGATCTATTTCTCGCAAAAGTAAAAACTCATCACTTAGCGTCTCTCAGAGTCCAATGAGAGTTAACTGAACAATTGCTGAATAAAGAGAGAGACAAAGAGGACAATGCAAAGATGAAATAAGTAATAAGAAGTAAGATGTAGCACAATTGAAAGTCTTAAGATATCATAAAACATCTTTACAATATCCTATAGCAGTAGAGGGATAGATAGAGATGTGTATGGTAGTATCAACAGCTGTTTTTGATAGCTGCAAGGCACCATACTGCTGGTGACTGTGCTTCAGCTAATGTGCAGCACTCAATTGTTTTTATTAGGGAAATTATCTTTACTAAGATCATGGCATCAGTTAGGCTTACTTAATTACCTATTTTGAAAGGTACGATTTTAAAGAGAGATTACTTTGAATGATTTAATATTCTGCATGCATTAAATTATTGGGATAGACCTCAAGATGGAAATTATTCAATTTTAAATGTCATTCATTTCTGTGCATGATTTGGGAACACAATAACTGTGATTGAAATGATCCAATACAAAAAGGGTTACAATAGGTACCATTATTTTCTTATACTTTTTTCTGATTTCTTCATGGAATGCTAATGATTACAAATTCATTAATGATACATCGGTATTTTTTTGATAATTTTCTGAGTCATCACTGTTGAATTCAACTAATACTCCTCAGCGTTTAAGAAAAATGCCTATCCTGTATAAGTAGAATGATAATTAAAAGCTACATAGCAAGCAAAATCTTCTCAGATATGCATTACTCAACATTACCAAAAGGTCAATACAAATATGAAATAAGCATTTAGTTAGAAGTAGGATGTAGTTCTTTCGTGGCATTTACTCCACTCTCCTGGGTTTCCATCTGGGTAAGAGAGTCCATGATGGCTGACATTTCAACATTCAACTCATAGTATCATCCTTATGCCAGAGATAAATGCGAAGACTGGGAAAGGGCTGCGTATTTTTCCAAGGGGGTATGTCAGATTCAAATTGTGAAGTCTTCATTTGGGGGAAGGCCTACATTGCAATTAAACAAAACTTTGTCTTCCACAGATTTATTATTACAAACATTACTAGTTTCAGCAGTTATGCCATCATCAGGCACACTCTACTACTACATCATCAGCAACACTATGCCATCATTAGGTACACCTGATGATGTAACTGCCAAAACCGGTTGTGTTTGTAATAGTAAATCTGTGGAAGAAGTCTTGTTAAATACAAGGGGTATGACTGTTTTGAGGTTTGTGGGAAGGTTTTGGTGTTTTCAATTTTCAACTAGACAAGCCGCCAAAAACTTCCCAACAATGACTGCATGACATCATGTCTGACCAGTCCCCTTGGATAGCTAGGCAGCTCCTATCTATTCACCTCTGCCCTGAGAACAATACTCAGGTTCAGTGTTGAAATGTTGACCTTCAAGGGCCCTATCTCCCAGATGGAAACCTATGAGAAATTCCAGAAAAATAATTAGTTGTGGTGATGATGGGACTTTGGGACATGCAAATGCTGACTCACCGGCTCCACAATTACATAAGATCCATGTTTTTCATTATCAGGGTTTAGGCCATCCATAGATTCCAATAAACTGGGATCTCCATTCATAAAATGAGGGAAAGAAGCAGCAATGGGGAAATCTGTAAAAGATGAAGATCATACTTTGAAATGAGAGTAGGCATTAAAATTTTTCCACTTCTATTACACCAGCTAATTGCATTGCAGCTAAGTGACATTCAAAATTGCACCTAATGAATCAAGTCAAATTTTAGTGTTTGGTGTAGCAAAACATGATGGCAGTCACCAGGACAATGTTTATATCAAGGAGGAGATTTGGTAAAAATTCTAAAAAAGAAGGGAGAAGCTCATTGCAAAGAAATGAGCTATGTATTGGAAGGGAACTGACAGTACATAGTGGGCAATGCTCCCACCATAAGCGTATATATTTTGAGAGGAAGGGAAAATTTCAACAGTACATTTTGCAAGCATGTCCATGAACTGGAAAGTGCTGGATAAAAATACACTTAAATTGCTCCAAACAAATCCAAAAAGTTTGTCAAAGTAGCAGGGTTTTAGAGCCACAGGGAGTTAAAACGTTGTTGTGAATGAAAGACTAAGAGGGAACTTAAAAGTTGGCAATCATGGTTTGTGAGCACCAAAATGATGGAATTAAAATCAGAAGGTGGTGGTTCACAGGCAATGGACACTTCCACTGAAAAGAGTCATCTAAACAACTGCCACATGTCTCACTACCACAGTGCAGGCAAAACCAGTGTACACACACCCAAAAAGAAGTGGATGTATTAATATGCCAATAGGCTTCACAGCCCATTTAGGAACCTGAACCACTTTAGTGGCTGCTGACTTAGAACTTCCTCTAGCAGGGGTTGAAAACCTTCTGAGATGGAAGAGCCAAACATGACATCACAAAAATTTAGAAGTTATTGGAGAACCCTCAACATATCTCTACTGACAAGTAAAATATAAATTAAGGTTAAAACAAATTATAATATGCAATAATCATATTATCTTACATATTTATCACTTAATAAAAGTTAATGATTGGAGACAGATATTACTGCAGCTTTATTTAAATTGTATTTCAGACTCCCAGGTAGGTAACCAAAGAGCAACATGTGGCTTGTGAGACTTTTTTCCAACCCCTTCTCTTGGGAATGGGTAAGCATGGAATATAATATTGTCATTATTACCAATGCTTATCTTGACCAGATTTCTGATCCACTAAACTGGGACAAACAATTGTTTCACCTAAAGCTCAAGTGATGAAGTGACAATGCGGACATTGTAAAAGAAAAATCATGAAATAGGCCTGGATTGCAAATGCAAAAATATCATCTTTCATCAGGACAATGCATCAGCACGAGGGTGCTCTAGCAATATCGAACCTGAGGAATTTCAAGCAAAAATTGTAGGAATTACTAGATGTGACCACCCTAATCACTAGATTTGACTATCTTTGACTCTCATCCAATCCAAAATCTAAACAAAATAGAGGCTGGAATCCTCGTCAATTCAAATTTGAACTAAAATAGTCTTTCCCAATCAGGCCGAGAACTTTTCACTATACTCTAGTCTGGGATGCAAAAAGTGCTACATATGAGTAAAAGTACAAAATATGTTATTCTAATCAAGTAAAGCATTTGAAAACCTGTCACTCTCTAATATACAGGGATAAATTTACATCAAGCACTAATATATTAATGCAACAGAATAAAAACAAAGTATTAGGAGCAATGATTACATATTTCATCTTGATAGGGTGATCAACTCTCCCATGTTTCCAGGGATCTCCCGTATTTGACCCTATTTTGTTATGATCTCCCAGCTCCCGTATTTTTTGTCTCTTTGGGTGAATTTCTTCCATATTTTTTCATCAAATAAAATCATTCAGTTTCAATCATTTAAGTTTAGTGCACACGGTCGAACTTCGTTTAAACATTCAAGAGCAGATGCAATTGATTCTATATAGAGTTTAATCCGTCGATTATCTCGTTTAGAAATGACCAACCAATGAGTTTAAATCTCCTTGTCTGTTAAACCAATGAACGCGCACTTACTTTCTTTGTGTTGCTCAGCTGGTGGTGCTTTGGAGTGATTTGGTTTCAGTGGTTTTACTCTACATCACCTGTGAGCCGTATAGGGGCAAGAGTTTATAATACAATAATGGGCAGTGATGACGAAGCCTAAACGCCACCAAAAAAGAAAATGAAGTATATGTGTTTGTAGTTGTAGTAGAAGTTGAAGTATATATATATCTTTCGAAATGGGAATGTGTATATTCCTGGATTGGACCTGCACAGTCTAGAGATAGATACTTCGGTAGTGCTACTCACAAAATGTTAGCTACTGTTCTCAGTTCAAATTTGAAACCTATATGTGAAAGCAAATTCCTTGACTTTTATGATTCTTTGTATTCTTACATACTTAAAATAAGGTTTTTTTTCTTTTTTTGTGCAATTTGGCCGTGTCCTAAATCTCCCTTATTTTCGGTCAAGAATATAGAAATCTCCCTTATTTTATTCAAAAATAGTTGGTCACCCTACATCTTAAGTTAAATGAAAAATATTTTAATTTCCACCATCAAGTCTTAATCAGTCGACTATAATGTGTATACATACAACCACAATCAGGGCAATATTACCTAAGATAATCAAAATACTTTTTGAAGGCAATTTCTGAATAAATTTAAAGAAACAACATATGATTTTCTTCTTTCAAAACTCTACAGTATTGATACCGCCAATAATGTTGTGTGGGATTTAATTTTCTCCTCGCAAATAATTGAAGTAAATTCTCCTCGGATTTGTGTCCAGGTTAATTTCTATATCTTTGCTTTCACCATCCATCAGGGCAAAGATAGAGTACTTAGTTTGGATGCAAACTCAAGAAGAATTTACTTCAGCCAATAATGTCCCGGATGAGTGACTCTGCTGAAACACCACACAAAATTTGTCTTTCACATAAGTCTTGAATTTCATCATTGCAAGGTGTTTCATTATTCCTCAAGTTACAACATATTTACAGTTTTATTTATGTTATTCTCTTGAATAAAAATGTTCTATCCTTTGGGAATCCTGCCAGTGGTGTATGACAATTTCTTCAGCCAAGGTAGCAAGTGTCATATCTTGTTCCGGATTGATATCTATAACCTCTAAAATTTTTGTCTAAGTTTCCATGACACAGAGCAAGCAAGCAAAAAAAAAACACTGATGTGACTGACAATACCGATGCTACCAATACCATAAGTATCGGCCGATACTTCATATTGGTATCGGTCCATCCCTAATTTCATACCAAACCCTTGAGACAAATGCCTCAAAACCAGTACTCTCGGAGTCAAACTCGTTCATGTATGGCTACCTTACTTGTGACTCACTTACCATAATAACATGGAGAGACATCCAGCAAACCTGCTGGAAGGAGTTTACTTGAAGAGTAATCTCTAATGTAGCAGGCATTCTCTGGATACTTCTCCGATGTGTCAAAGGAGTTGTTTGGCAGGTTAAAGCGGTATGCAAGCATTCCCTTCCTCTGTGTGTCTTGAGCGTAATAAAGAGGAGTCACCCGGCAGAGAGTTTTCCTCAAGTAGTTAAGTGTAAAATTCTTAGTGAGGAACTGAGGATATGCAACTCCTTCAGAAGAGCCTGAGGCAACATCACATGGCTCCTCATCCCAGTACCCCAGTCGTCGGCTTCCCCTGTACTTGTCAATGAGGAAGAAGCGATCACCATTCCCAGGACCGATATACACTGTCACTTCATCCCTGAAGTTTTCGTATATCTGTAAGAGAGAACTCCCCTCACAGATAAGAAGAGGAGGTAAAACAATTAGCTGTTATGTTCCACAGAGATGCAACATGCACATTTCGTATTTATATCAGATTAAGCAAGGTCTCAAAGTATACAGCTATCAAAAAATATTATTCTGAAATTTACTATACGTGAATGGAGAAGTGAACCATATGCACTCCTAAGCAGCGAAGAGCATCACAAAGAGAAATTTCTAACAGGAAGTTTACCAATAAATATTCTGCCCAAATTTTGTATGTCTGTTATCATTAAAGATGCTGATATGCAAACTAATAAAATATGATTTTTTACATACATTTGCACAACACAATAAGCTGCATGTAAAAGAGTTTGCTATCAATTTAAACTACATGAAAAACTTTAAACTATTACAGATGAGAAAATGTCTAAATGTTCATGCTGCCCATAAGCTACCGTAATGTGTGGCAGGGGTTGATTTGATACCATCAGTGATGAAGATAGAAAATAGGGAAAAGGCACTGGATAGAGGAAAGGAGGTACAAAATGTAAAATATAGATAACAGAGAGCTTTAGTGTCTTGTTCCATTTTATTACGTGAGTGATGGTGTATGAGACAAATGAATTTGTGAGCCTGTACAACAGAGCATATTTAACCTACAACAAGATATACTATTATAATATAAATGAATAGAGAAGTTTCTGATCAATAATGAAAGCTATTTCTACTCAAAGGAATGCTTGTATTCACAATTTCAACAGACTTACATGAAATCATAAATTAAGTTCATTGTTGTCAAAAAAAAGTGGCTTACTAAATAATAGGATTGAACAAGAATAAGCAATGAATGAGTAAAGAAAATAAATAAACAGTATTCCTGAGCAATCATAATATGTACACAATAAATATAAAGTCAAAGAAATATCTGAAATGATTTGAAGAATACTTTGGAGAAAAAAAATTCAGCACCCATTTAGTTAAACTTTGAGCATGAAAGACTAAAATGTGCTGCTCCAATATCATGAGAACATAATTTGAGGCAAGCATGCTGGTGAATAAACTTAAATTTTAATCTTCAAAGTTAGCACAAAATATAAAATACTCACTATGTCATATATATATCATTAATGACCATTCATTTTGACAATCGAAATCGAATCAACTGCGATTCGAATTTGACAATGAAATCGAATGACTGTCAATGTACAATGGACAATGTCAAAATACAAAAACAAAACAACAAAAAACAACAATGTTGACAATATTAGTACATTGACAGTCAAAGAAGAGAGCATTTGCTTCAAAAAGTAAAGAGCACTCAAGTGCATACTTTGAGCATGGAGGGAATCACTGGGACCTCATGCTTAATTCAAAGATTAGCCAAGTCAATGAGGTGACATATAAGGTCAAGTGCAAACACAAAAGCACCTATTCTATTCTTTTTCTGTAACATTCATATTCACAAGCATAGCATACATTAAAAAATTTATGCGAGCAATTTTGTTGCCCTCTGCCATTCCAATGGCTCTTAAGACACTGTGGTACAAAAAAAGCACACATGAACAGAGAAAAGATATGGAAAAAGGTCCCTTTTCTACAGAGATCGAATTGAGAATTTCCTCAAGAATTCACTTTGCAATCACTAGTCCTTCCACTTCTCCCCTTGATTCAATTAACATTATATCTACCCTTTGAAAAATAATAATTTAATAAAAATTCCAAAATTGAGTATCTGATGAAACTATGGAGATAGGAAGAAATACGCAATGCATTTGAATCAACAAACTTTTAACCTAGTATTGGCATTGATCTAGATTTAAGGAGAGATGCCAAGGGGCCTTACATTGACTTCATCCTAATTTTCCCTTTCCTGGCCTTTCATTGACATCATCCTAAGTCATGAATAGAATACTACATTTGAAGTTATCATCACTCTCTCTGGTATGATTTGAGATTCAACTGTAGCTGAGATTCGAACCTGGGCCCTCAGGATAGTAAAGAGTATGCTAGACACCAAACCCACCTGATCAAAGACATAAGTGGCCTCACCAACATTTGTACCCAGAACTCTCCAGCTGTAGCTGAGCAGTCTCCCTGTCGGCCACCATGATTCCCAAACAGTCTTCAACCAGAGAGAAAGTGTGTTGATTCTTTCAAATTAGGATTCACCAAATACTCAGTCAAAGAGGAATGAGAAACTGTCATGCACTTAGGTGGCTGTCATTTCCCCTTCCCATGCAGCTTCCTAGGAGTGGTTTCCTTGAGAGATCTGGTATCCAGAAAAATCTCTCAGCTTAGACTTAACTGGGAACTTCCAAAAGGGCCTCACCCAGAGCTGAACCAGGAACCCTTACTCAGAAGCTGATCATTCTGCCCTGGACTACTACACCATGATTGCAAGTTTTATTTAGTATAAATAGAACAAAATGATTGAAAATACGTACCGTTAAGGATATGAAGATCATTAAAAACAACTGTTAATAAATAAACGCCAAAGAAATTTTTTCTCATACCACGCTTTTTCTAATAGTTTTATGTGAATCTGGATTATAAACAGAACCAGTAGAAGATCCATCAAAAATTTTTTTCACCATTAAAAGTACACTGTTTAACAGTAATATCATTTCAGGTGGATGTGCATAATTTTCATGTTGTTTTTTAATCCTCAACTTTAAAATTGTTAAAAACAATAATATTATTTATTTTTTTATGGTTCAATATTTTTTAAATAGAACCATTATATACAAATATAATAAGGAAATAAATGATGAATTATAGAAAATGCATTAAGACTGGATTGTGAAGTTAAAAAATTGAAAGTAGCAAATGAATCTTACAACTTCTCGTACATCGTACATCTTACAACTAAGGCCAATGGAAGTTTCCTTACACATGCCATGAATTGATAGATGGTGTTCTGGCAATAAGTTAGTCAACTACTACAGTAATAAACATTGTATGTATGTATTAGATATGGATTTCAATAAAACACTAACATCCTCGTAAATATTAAAAATTAGGGAAATAACATTACACGTAATACATAATCTTATAATCCACTCAATAAACTTAATCCACAAGTATAGTGGGCACTCTAATAAGGAATGGCAGAAGGTACATATGCAATGAGCAACTGAACGCCTGAAAATAGTCACTGGTATCACAATGGGACATACATATGAATAGGACACATTTCTGAAACTTGCCGTGTGTAAAATTCCCATATTGTCTACTGGAACAAGGAAGGGCAAAATCTTCCTTGCGGTTTTAACCATTGGGTCTGAGTAATTCCAGAAGTAATCATTCACTGACATTTCCACCAATGGCTGAGCATCAAATCTTCTCAAAAAGAAGTTGAAACTCATTTTTGTAAGAAATCTTGCATCATGCAAATATGAGGCCATACCCTTTAAAGAAATTAAGAAAACAATAATGAAAAAAAGACAAAAATGAACCACTACAGGGTGTCCAGCAGCCTGGCATTGGAAAATTCCCTGAGATTTCCAGGTTTTCCACACATAATTTTTATTTTTCCAGAGGAAATATTGATTTTTTTCTCGTTAATTATAAGAGAATTTTTGATATGTTTTTTGGGCAATTAAACGTAAGGCTTATTTTTAAACTTACATATTTGGAGGAAAATAAACACAAAACTTTAAAACAGAGAAAATCACATCACCCCCTTTCTTAGATTTAAACATTGTCATGCTGGTTCTCAGGAACAAGGTGATATTACAGCCAGACTTTGCTATGAATAGAATTGATCAAAAATCAACATCAAAAACTTAATCAAAATCAAGATCAACAACTTAAAAAAACTGAAGGAATTGACTTTTTTCCATATTTTGCAAAATGCATCAACGCTAGGGAAATTTAACTTCGCAACTCGCCGATAAAGGCACGTTCTTTACGCCACTGATTTACAGACTATGACCAATAAGAACACAATGTACCTATATAGAAAACATTGGACCTACTTCCGGTGATTACAGGAATGCAAAATGCGACAACGTAAGGGAAATTTGACTTCGCAACTTGCCGAAAACTTGCTTCCATTGCTGTTTTATATATTTACATATATAGTAAATATTTATAGTATTTATATAGTAAATTTGATATTTCCCTGAGATTTCCAGTGAAAATAAAATTCCCTGAGATTTCCCGGTCTTCCAGAATGCTGGACACCCTGCACTATCTTTCAGCAAAGGTGATGTTCTGTCCCTATCCAATCATTGGATTACTAAATTTTAATAGAAGTATTTTACCACAGATACGCAAGGAGGGAAGAGACAATGCCACACAAGGCAGCACATGAATACAACACAACAAATTATATCAAAAGAGTAATTATACAAATTAAAATAACACTTTTTCAAGCTTCAAAGATTAATGATAAATGAGTGATTTTTTCAAACTAACAACTTCACTGACTCATTTGATTATAAACTAGTCATTGAACATGTGAGCATGAAATTAAAACAGGGAATTTCATTCAAAACAGGAAACATGACATTCAAGAATGACCACAATTTTCTTTGGTGGTGTATAGGGTAGCACTTATCACCAAATAAAAAAAAGCAGGGAATATATAGGACAATGACAGAGCAGTATAAATACTTTGGTTTCTAGCAAATAATTCTCACCAGCAAGGGCAGGTTAGGAAGGACAAGACTAGCATTTAAGCTTATTTTATTCATCTCAGGAAGGAAGTGGGCAGTGCGATGAGCAATATAAGTCAACGTGCCATTATCATTGAACGTGATGTTCGTGTGCCTCAGTTTCTCTCTGAAAATGATAACACAATTTGTTACAGAAAATATCAAGCATTTTGATGATAAGATGAGATAAAAATAATTAGGATATCCAGACAACACATAAAACATTTTCTCATTGATTGAAGGATATAAGGATATAGTCAATCATAGGAGAATATTGTACACTTGCACTCCATGACTTTTATTAAAAAGATTACGTATTCTTTCTTTGAAAGTATTTTGATGACTGGCTGACAAAGATTAGAGATGTATATGTCATATTTACAAGAGGGACAATAAGTTTACTGAATAGTAACTTAAATAAAACTTTGTATACTCCACTATAGGTTTAATTACACGACCTGGGTTTCAACACTTCGTGTCATCTTCAGGTGACATGAAGATGACACGAAGTGTCGAAACCCGGGTCATGTTATTAAACCTATAGTGGAGTATACAAAGTTTTATTTAAGTTATTATGAATTTCTTCCATAAAGTCAAGCCTAGAACCATTTCCTTCGTGAAGTTTACTGAATTTGAATCAAAGGAATGGAAAACTCTTCACTGACAGATTTTTGCAACAGTTTACATGTGGTTACTATATTTACAATTTCAAACTCATCCAAAATTCTTTTCCCTTACCTGAATTATGCATTCCCAATTATTAAAATCTAGGAAAATATTCATAAGAAAAATAGTAAATGAGAGATGAATACCATATTCCTTGTTCTTTAAGTGCTATGGAATGATTAGCCTATTTGAATATGAGATAATACTACATATATCATTGCTTCCATCTAATATAGGTAGTCATTTTAAACTTGTACTTGTAAAGGTGATAATAATTACATATTGATAGTAAATGTAAAGCTTAAGGTACATTAAAAATTTTAAAACATTTGCACAAAACAATTGCAATGAATAAGGTGTGAATTTAAGAAAGAGAACATTTCTAACCTATATTAGAGGGGCAAGGCAAGCCAATGAAAGGGTAAAGCACTGTTTAAGTATCTCCAAGTCTTGTCCAGCATTTAAAGGATAGAGTGAGGTTGCAGAGAAGATTACAATGAAGTAAGAAAGTGAGACTAAATTCAGAGCAGATTACAATGAAGTAAGAAAGTGAGACTAAATTCAGGAGGTTCATCGTAGCAGAGTTATCAGGGTAAGAAACAGTAGGATTAATAAGATAATCCAGGATATGCAAATTGCAGCATATATGCGACAAGTGGTACTCTTCAGTTATGTAGATACATGTACCTACGTACATTTGGGATGAAACTGAAAATGATGGTAAAATTATGATTCGTACTTTAAATATGACATATTGCAAGAATTACATTCATACAAGGTATTTGCCTTCTTAATTTAATAGGGATGTGATTGATATGTTGAATAAATAACACAACTAAAAATTATAGCTTCCTTGATTTTTTCTCATTTGTAAAAATAAATACATATGCACATATGTAAGTGAATGGCTTCCAAAAGATTTTTAGATCATAGTAAGAACAAGTCAGGGATCGGATTTCAAAACATGGATGAACTGGGGTCTCAAAATCTGGCCAACCCTCAGGATACCTGAAGCCATATCAAAATTTGGTAATGCCACAATTTCCTGGAAAGAAAATCATTTGACATCAATGGGTATTTCCAGTTTATTTTACATGATATAGCTCAGCATTCACCATACTATGCTCACACGAACATGCTGAGTATGATTTTTTCCATTATCCTTTTTTTGTTCACCCCAGATGGCAAATTAAGCTTATTGGTTGATGAAAATTTCTTAAAGACTCATGAAAAAATTGTAAGTAGTCAAAGGTATTCCAGCACTTCATATGCTCTACAAAGAGGAATTGCGATATTCAAACTTCTCACAAGGTTGCAACAAACTATTTTCACAGAAAGAGATCTTTTCATTTACTGTGATCAACTATTTCACAAGTTTTATTCCAGGTTCACATTTAAAACTTCAAGGGGAAAACTGAATATGGATAATGGGTAATCAAGGAGTGTATAAGCATATTATACAAATGAAATTGATCAAATGGGATTCATTTACTTTTATGATGAGGGGAGGAGAAGGGTGCATAAGAATTCATGCTAAACAATTATTACAACAATGGTGATAAGACATAAAGAAGTGATCTTGACCTATGGTTGTAAGTCAAATAATAGTTAAGAATCCATCAATACTAAGCAAAAGTTGAACATCTGTGATACTCATAAGGTTTACAATAAGGCTCCAAGTATCTAGAGTTAAAACTTGTATTTTCATGACGAGAGGAAATACATCGTGATATGGTGTTGAAGACTCATACCTCTGCTCACCTGAAGATAAATGGTCCAACTTCTTCAACCCTAAGTTTTTCCTTCCCATCAAGAAATTCTTGTCCATTGGTTATGTTGAATACATACACCCTCAAGAGAACTTCATCGGGAGGATTCCTCCACCACTCATATGCTGGCAGTCCTCTTACCATTTTCAGCCTCTGTTAAAATAAGAATGATATTTGCATATGTACTCTTAGCTAATCTCAACTAACCAGCAGTAGTAGGAAAGAAATTTAATACGTGATGCAAAGGCTTTTACAGCAAAGTACAGCTGATACCAAGGTTTTGGATTCGCCCATCAGGCTGGACAATTGTTTGCCTGGAATTGCGGTCAACATCTTCAGGTTAGAAGTAAATTCATCTTTGCAGCTGCCATATGGGGTTCTTTATTTACCCATGGAAGCTGTGATTGGTTTTTTCCTATTCTATGATTAGTTGTTAGTTTGGATTGAAAAGCATTCTATTCCATATTGAAGAGACAGTATTACCCTCTTGAAATACCATCCATTATAATTGGAAGAGAATGTTTCAAAAATCCAAACCCATAGCCAAGTAAAGCACTGCCACAACAGTTAATCATGACAACCCTGGGAGGAAGGAGAGCCCTCTATATTGTGGCCAATTTTACTTTAAACATAAGATAATTACTGCTATTTCCAGTGAAAGTCAATTAGCCAGATGGAGCAACATGGGAGCAACTCAAAAATCTAATAGAAGTCAAATTTCAAATGCCTATGTACACTCAGGTGGTGAGGAAAAATGTTCTGCCACATTTCAATGTCACCTAGTTCCCTCTTCTCTTTCCTCTCCAAATTTTACAGTCCAAACTCTCCATGAAAGGTTCAAGTAAGCACACTTGCTTATTACTTCAGATTTTGGGTATTAAGACACTCTCACTCCTAAAAGGCTTACATAGTACCAAATCACAAGAAGGTGACATGAAAATCGAAATAACTACCGAGGAATATCTCTTCTTAGCTCTACATAATAAATCATTTCAAAAATAGATCAGAAAAAAAATTGAAACCTATTCTCAGGACATTATTGAAGATTATCAATCAGGCTTCAAAAGTGGCAGGACCATGATAGATCAAAGGTTCATATTGAAATAACCAATTACTAAGGGCTAGGAATTTGGTAAAATTGTTTAAGACAATTTGCAGACTTCTTCAAAGTACATGACAGTCTTGACAGAGTCAAGTTAAGGCAAACTTTTGGCATTCCCAGAAAGCAAATAAAATTAGCCAGCAAGTGTCAAAGGCAGCAAGTGTAAAGTTAGCAGAGAAAACCTCATGTAAATAATCCTCAAATAAATATTCCTCAGATTTCGAAGTGTAATCAGGAGTAAGACCAGGGGACAATGTCTCTTTTGAGCATTTTAATATTGTCCTGGAATGAGCCCTAAAAAAAGTAGGGGTACAAGAAACAGTGATAAAAATCTGTGCAAATATAGGTGTACTGGCATTTGTGGATGATGTTATGATGATATCAGATAGACATTGAAAGATTAGGAGAGAATGATGAAAACTGCAATTATTTAAACTCAGGATGTATAATTAACAGGTAATGTTAAGAAGACGAATTTGATGCGGTTTGGAAAAAGCAAGAGAGAAATTGGGGATTTGGGTATTATGGGCCATCATTTTAAGCCTGTAATGGAGTTCAGATAAACTGGAATAAAAATTAACTCACAAAAAAATGAACATTTGGGATTCAGCGCACAATTAAACTATCTAACAGGAGTACATATGCAGCAAAAAATATTAGCATAAAAATACAAACAAAAAGAACCAAATTAAAAATCTACAAAACCATTTCAAAGCCTATGCTGCTTCATGAAGCAGAAACTTGGATATTGGATAAGCAGACAGAAAAACTAGTTACAATCAAAAATAAAGTCTTGAGGAAGATTTTGGACGAATGAAGGAATGCCATGTATGAATGATCAAATACAACCTCCCCACACGGCACATTTCCGTTTAAAAACGTTTTATTTGGTCTCAAAACTGCCAAAAACTGTTTTTTGCGAGAGAGCGAAAAATATCTACCTATTTTCTAGTTAATGCTTTAATTCATTAACTTTTTTTAAACCCATGTCTTGAAGTAGGAGGTTAAGGTCATTGATGTTGGAGTAACCAATGTTTTTCGTACAAAACTGCTTCGCAGTGAGGTGAAGATCTGTGTGAAGCATTTTAGTGCATAGCTTTCCGGGACTTCGACCAGTTTGCGTTCGCACGTCTCCCGGGTTTTCAATGGCTTCATTGGAAGGCAGATTCGTTGGCATTCCAGTCCCAAGGAGAACATGAAGTCAAGATGAGGTCATTATGGTCATTTCGGAGGTCATAATGACCTCATCTTGACTTGTTGTTCTCCTCGGGGTCGTTCTCACTTCGACTTGTACTAGACGCCGAGCGGAATGTCAGCGAAACTGTTGTCCAGTGTCCTATAACGCAGTGAATACCCAGAAGATGTGCGGACGACAAATTAAACTTTTCTCGTGGGAAAAGGGTAATTTAAGCACGAAAAAAACGTTCTCATTGCGGCATGGAAACGTTTCTGACACCGGAAAAAAAACGTTTTTGTGACTGGAAAAAAACGTTTTTGAGACCGGAAAAAAACGTTTCTAGGGCGAGAATAACACGTTTTTAAAACCACATTAAAACGTTATTGATGCGGACATTTGAACCTTTTAAAACCGTTTTTTCACCGATAAAACACGTCTTTCAAAAACGTTAGAAAAACGTGAATAAAACGTTTTGTGCTGTGTGGGTCCGGTTGTGTTTGATCCTCCATGAGTGAGCTTTTTACAGAACCAGTTGTGGCTACAGAAGAGAGAAGCAGGTATTGAAATGGGCAGGCCATATCATCATAAGAGAAGATAAAATGCTGAAACAAGTGAGGGAATGAAATCCGACAGGAAAGATCAAGAAACAATGGAAATTCAAAGCAAATTTGGACCCGGCAAAACTGAGGAATACTGTGGACCGAAAGAAGTGGAGGCAAACGGTTGGAGAATCCAAATACCATTTGGGGTATGCATGGCCATGGATATAAGTATAATTCAGTTCAAACTCTACGACCAATACATTTGATAGGATCAATTGGTAGCAAATCACCCAACATCATGAAGCATCTCTCTTAAATATGGAGTAGTTTATGATCGATTTTCAATGACACTCACGGTTAGTAGGTACCTATACCTAGTAAAATAGCACAAAGAAAGTTTCCTTTTCAATCACTTCTCACGCCCATTTCTCTGTTCTCCAATCACCTGTCAATTTGGAAGAGTAACAGCAAGCATGCAAATTCCGCATCCCTTCTTAAAGCAAGAGTAACACATAAGCCAAATACAACCTAATATGGCCAAGAAAAATGCTGATACTTCATCACATTGGAAAACTATCTTACTATCAATATGACAACGGTATCAGAAAATTGGTAACTAATGGAATTTTTGCTTGGAAGTCTATGCGTTCAATCCGCAAAAACAGCTGTGATAGGACAGAATATTTTGGATAGTATTGAAGCATTCAACACTCACTTCTCAAGACATGCCATCTTCTCAATGCGAAATATTTCCCCATATTTCTTCCCTAAATATTTATTTGGCCCCACAGTTTTAATGCTAAGACACTGGTGACAACCGAGCACTGGGTTTGACATTATAGTGCTCCAACACAGTCAGCCTTCACAAAATACAATCCATAAAAACTTTCCGATTTTAACACTCGCGACACATGCCGCGCAGCCAAGAAGGAAATGCAGATGGTGACGTCACATATGTTTAACTGGTGCTGCTCTCTATATACACACGTCGTATCCACCAATCTGACCTTCACGAATGCGCCCGTATTCAAATCGGCGCAGTACAGCTTCACGCCTCATCTTTTTCTTGTAATACATGTTAGATTCTAAAGTGGCATCAAATGACAGTGGGAACTAAGATATTCACACTTAAAAATAATTACCATCCATAAATCTTTTAAATTAGATATATTTTACGTTTTACGCGTAGGTGGTAGAATTTTTACGCCATAAATAACAATTAACACTTGAAGACACAACAGCATCTCAACAAGCTGAGTACTTGAAAATAGAATCGATGAATTGTAAGTAGTCTTGGGTGATAGGAAATATTGATTCACAAGAAGTAAAACAAGTGCTACTTTAAGTAAAATGAGTGCATACTTCAGGACAGAAATTAAACATTCATGATGTAAAAGACAAATAGCCATGTCATCCATCGAGATTATTTTCTTACAGATTTTAGTTCCTCCATTGATTCCTGAATACTTAATTGTTGGACAGAGGTACCGTGGACCTCGCGGGATCCCAACTTGTCTACTGCGATCTTAGTCCACTATTATAGTTTACCTCAGTGTTGCTCAACCTTGTGGTTTAGCCAATTCCTCATCCATATTCATATGACTATTAACACGTTTTCTATGGTCGGGAACCATGAAATTTTATTTCATGTCTTAATTCTGCGAGTAGAGTAAGTTAATAGTAGCCTCTCCAAAGACATTCGGGTCGTCCTTATGCCTAGCGCGAAATCATTATCATTTATACGCAACCAATCGATTCGAGAGTCAAATTATTCATGTTAACCGTTTCTTGCACTTAGGGTGCCCTCATCCAAGCTCCTTATTCTCAGAAAAAAGCATTTCCCGCGAATTTATTTCGGGAATCCCAATAAATTGATTCTATTTGGTTGGTAAATATAATGTATCAAATATTGATGTGATCAAATAAGGGAAAGAAGGACCGCATCACACTAAAACTTTTGAAATGTCGACATTTTTTGTTGCTTACCGGTCATTCCTGGCTATCCCGGAGAACTCAGCGTCTCTAATCGCTCGATTTTCGACCGTAATTCTTCCCAGTTATTACCAGCGATTTGTTTTTGTAATGTTTCATCAAGAGCAATTTCAATTCCTGCCCCGAAGGCGTCGAGAGTGGAGTCACTGCCCCCGTGCATAAACAATCACGTGCTGGAGTCTTTCGTGTGCCTCATACCTGCACCATTACTCCAAAACAACATGTTACGTAAGTATCGAGGACAAAAGAGAAATGGGGGCGGGACATAAATTAATTCAACTGTCCATGTAGGTGTAGTAAGGCCACCGGAAGTAAGAGGCAAAAATGGTTCCTGCTGGCACATAAGTGTCCATAATCTATGCATTGAGGTTTTATGACACTACCTTACTTATAGGAAGGGTGACAAAATTTCCTAGAATTGTGCGTAGAAGTGACTTTCTTTCGGGTCGCTCGGTGGCCTTTTGATGAGTGATGTGCCCTTGGAATTTGGAGCCAAGGGTGGGATCACGGTCTCTCCTTTAACGTTATCATTTTCGTGATCGACAATGAAAACAGCTTTTATGGGAATTGCTCGCAATTACAGCCCAAAAACGCACTTCATCATCGAAAACAAGTGCTTTGAGCATCTGACAAAAGATTGGACATTGAAAAAACTATGAAAATTACACATAAAAGATTTTTATTGACGACCTAGGCTTAGTCGCTTGGCGATATCATTAGGACATAATCTCTAAAAATCGTTTATGTAGAATTTACAAAAACTTTTCAATCTTAAATTATGAAGCTATTACGCAACGTTACGCCGGAAACGACTACTTTCTTCTGGCAAATTTTGAATAGTTACGATCACATTTTTACTGTCACAGAGCGCGATTGAAAAATAACGAAATAGAGAGCGGAAAAATAATGAAGAATCGTAATGACGCAAGTTTGGGTCTTGAAGAATATCCGTTCTTGAGATGGGATTAGATCCCTCGACCTTTTTATGCGCAAACTGGTGCGCACGCATAAACTGACTGTGACGCCCGTTATTGCTCATTTATCCTCTGAAAAGCAAGTCACAGAGAGATTCACGTGTACTTGGAAGCTTTAAAGTAGTACTTAGCCTACTGGAAAAATCATAAAGCATCATGCCACAAGTATCAGAAGCCAAAGATTCAACTTAATTTATCAAGTATTAATAAATTTATCCGTTTTTAGGGTGAAAAAACATTTTGGAAATTAATTAAATATATAATTTTATTATAAGATATATAAATAACATTCCAATTGACTCATGCAGTACAGCCGTATTTTGTATTTGGCTGCGTATCTTTACGCTGAAGCTTCATTTTATATTCAGTCGATCAAAATAAATATGAGATCAATCGCCCAGAAAATTCGAGGTACGCTTGGAGTACGTCAAGTCTTTTGTTATGTACTTTTTGGGACGTATCTTGAGTATGGCTCTTTAGTTATAAGAAACTTAGTTCTTGCATTTTATTATTGCTAAGGCTTCCGCGGTGATCCGATTATATAGGCTGCATTTTGGAGTTTTCAACATATTGTTGTATTTGGTGACAATAGTTTCGCCTGCGTTCTAGCAGGCGTCTTCAGGCTGTAGTGATAATGACGGAGAGTGGACGGCTCTATGTAGGCCTGGCGACCCTTCCCTTGTTGGCGCCAATATTTTCCCGTTGTTGTGATTGGTCCGTTTGTTTGAACAGACTCTTCCATGAGTTTTGGAGGTGATATCGGTCCTCCCGGATGATATAGATCGGGTGTTTTAGAATCTCGATAGCCTTCCGAATAATTCTAGGGAAGTATCGAAATTATCTGGCGAAAAATAGGCGCCAAAATGGGAAAGGTCGCTAGGCCTACTTAAAGCCGTCCACTCTCCTGCATATCACTTCGACCTGAAGACGCCTGCTGGAACGCAGGTGAAACTGTTGTCACAAGAAAAACAACGCTGTGAAAACTTCACAATGCAGCCTACTTGCATTTTGTTGTTTGACCTATAAATTAGTGTAAAAACGGTCAATTTTAATAAGAAATTCCTCGCCAACCATGCGGTAAATCGTTTCAAAATTTAGTACTGAGACTTCGAGCATGTATAGATAGCCTTTACCCAGGGTTACATTAATTTATTGAATAAACTAAAATGACTAAGAAGTACCTAAATAGAGCTTAGCTTTGTTCAGAAGTAGTTGTCAAAGCAGTTCAAAGATATTGTTACTTGTTGGTTTGTTGATTATATAGGGAAGCGATCGATAGCAAAGTTTTTTGCGCTATGAGGATGGGTGGGTCGCTGAGTACGTTGGTAGGCTTTAATGGGAAACTACGCAAGGGAGTTGGAGAGATACCCAGAATCAGAAATAGTCCGCTCTTGAAAAAAGTGCCAATTGTCAGCCAAGGGTGTAATTGCTCTCCATACTACTCACATATTGCGGTTCGAGATTCTTCGAGATCCAGATTCGAGATTCAGAAGGATTTTTCAGAGATATCTTTGGGACTGCGGGAATTTGTGCCCGCGTCCTCGGAATAGGAAACAAACTCCGTAGCCACATGAAGAACCCGATTTCGAATTTGTACCTGGGAAATGAAAGCCTCGACAATGATAATGACCTGCAACTAACAACCGTGACCCACTCGTGATCTTCATACTGGAGAAGATTCACACTCAATGTAACGATTCTCTCAGCGAAGGACCCGATGTAATTTGAGGATTCCGGGGAATTGTGGATTTGGAAAGTATTATATGGCACCTAGATTACATGTTCCAGGCATTATGAAATCAACATGGCACCACCGTAGATTGCATTGCTAAATTTTTCTCAGTTGCACGTATTTTCTCTTTTATTGGGATCGGATAGAGTTACTTTTTCCAAAGACGCATCCCATCAATATAAATAAACCAATGGCCTGTTACCGTCGGGTATGTCGGTGAAGTTCTGGATTCATTAAATAATCAATATTGAAGAGCTAATTCTTTTTGGCTGACAATGAAACATTTTTATTCAGATTGAGGACCTTTCGCTAGCAAAAACTTCTATGCTCTGACTGAACATCCAATCTAAGATGCTTGATTTCTTACCAAAAGTTGCTAAGTTAAAGCCAAGGTTAAATTTGTCATTATCTCCCGTAAATTACATTCATTACACCCGTAAATTAATAAGGAATTGACGGAGAGTGAAAAAATCAGTAGAATTTATTAACAAACTTTGTAGAGATTACTTATTTCCATGGCCTCTCGTGGAGGTAGTTATTGCTTGTCTAATGGATGGAGAAAGTTCATGAAACCTAAAAACTCAATGGTCTAAGGGTGGAGATGAGAGTTATAGGAAGTCAGCACGACACGATACTCTCTGATTTATTAGTTTGAAACCCAACCCCTTTGATTTGGGATATGCGTGCTGCAGACACTTCATTAACGCAATGCCTTATCGATTGGTACTATCCAAGTTATTTTAATAAAACTAAATAAACATACCTCATTCATGAACAAATCAAACGGCGTCCATATGATGGACAACACTCCTACGACGATGCTGATGACTCCAGATATGGCAAGGAAGATGATACCTGAAATTACAGTAAAAAAGTGAGCTGTTAGGAGATGAACCAAACCATAAAATACGATATTAATTCTCAGAAAATATTTTAGCAAACAAATCAATTAACAATAGAAAAATAAGCTTCCATAAAGTGGCATATTCCTCTAAAAAAGGTTTTTCAATGGTAACAGTACCGAGATTCCGTTCTTTTATCACTGATAACAATAACTATAACTTACAACTTGTAATAAAATTGAGTAAAATATATTAATTCTCATTGAGGAATGATCGTAATAATAGCTGCATCTGCACATCTTTAGTGGAATGAAAATTCTTCGCTATTACTTTACTCGACTTTTATTTTGCACGTAGAAATATCTAGGTATAAATTGCCTTACTTCATGCATGAACGATGATTTCTCTAACAATCAGTCTGGTGCTTTTGAAAATATGAATGAGCACCTGCTTTAATTTTAAAATTGAATGTCATTGAAATTTTAGAATTAGGCACTAAAGTTTGGCACAGAGGTTATTCAGAAAATATTTTATCTATTCAGCGAACTTTCCTTTCTAAAAAAATGAAAAAATAAACAATTTATTCTATTTTTTGGTAGTGTGATGAGTCAAAAACAAGTTCGGGATGACTATCAAGTCCATACGTGATAAGAATCAGGCATTTGCGCTCAGCTACTTCAATCCTCAAAGATAGCGGTATATTATGTAAGGCACGACCGAAGACTCATAGTATAGAAATGCGCAACTTGCTTCTTGCTATTAAGCATTTAATTGCGGTGACTATGGACTTCGTGACGTTGTAGTTGGCTTGCCCTTGAATATGAATCCGGTAGAAAAGCTTGGATACAAGTATGTTGCAGCGCAATCAGATGATTAAAGACCTGCGCTGCGTGAGGGAATCCGAATGAACGAAGCAGCAATTTATCATTTCAAGTATACTAGAGTTTACTTTTTATCATGTGATCGAGTTCTCCTTAGATGCAATTCAATCGAAGAAACATACTCAGTACGACTACTATTCTATATTTGATTGCAATTACTAGAAATTACTCGAGAGTGACGGAAACTGACTGGACGAAGATTAAACTTGGGCTCTGGGTAGATTTCCAGATGGCTTCCATTCTGGGTAAACCCACTCATTTTTCATATTCCTGAGATTTGAAAAATACACACAGAGCTTATCAGGATGAAATTGTTTTTCGTATAAAAAAAGTTAGGGAATTACTCTTAAACATACGGAATCTTATCAAGAGAAATGCTTCCACAAGGCGTGGTATGAAGTGCAATTATGTGGGTAGTTATCCTGATTCGTAGCATTTCGGCAAGGAATATATAATTACTCTCCACCACGATTCAAAACCAATTTCCTTTATTCTTGGTGTGGGGTAGGGTGCAAGGTGACGGCAGCGAGCTACTAATTCTTGTAACATCGACTGATGCCTACAAAAACTGATGAGTGCAAAATTAGCATCGCTTTAAGCAGTAAACGAAAGCACAATGGAAGTGTTTGTTAAACCCCATATTTTCTCCACTAAACGAAGCCATGAAAGGGAATTAAAAAAATTTCCATTGAAATCCAAGTGAAAGGATAAACAGCGAAAATGTTCATGATTGCTGGGGTTTGCTTGTACACGTATCAACTTTCAAATGCACAAATATCACAATAGCCATCACGTCAAGAGCATTTTTTTACATTCTCCTCTGTCATACGCTCTAATTTTCCGAATAATTGCTCAGTGCATCAAAAACCAATCACACATTAAGTACAACGGGATTCCTGAGACTATTCAAAATGGATGAAGAACTACATGTAAAGATATATGGTGTTCGTAATACCACTTACATATGCGAAAAGTTGATATAACTAATGAAAAGTTGTAATAGAATTGATATAATGGGCAATTATTAGTGGTCATTAAAGTCTACGTAAGGCTATTATGGTGTCTTTGCGACCTCCCCCTTCAAAACTGTGAGTATTCTTGAATCTTTCCTCCCCTACTGATCAAACATAAATATTAGCCTTTTTAATCGTATTCTTTAATTCTATCTTCTGAAAATTATCTAATCGTATTATTCATATTTCGGCCAGCAGGCAAATAGAGTAATCAAGCATATTTGATTATGCTAAACCTTTGATAAATGCGTGTTTAGATCAAAGCTATTATGATGAGTAACACTTAAGACATGATATTGGAGTGTTTTTCATACTCACGGTCGCAACTGAAATAAACGCTATCGTTGATGTGTAACTGAAACGATTGTCAAGCTGTTTTTAATAATCCAAACTTGGAGTTCTTATGCGGCAGTATATAAATAAAAATAAATTCATTCTTATCTCAAGAGTAACTAAAACCGTACTGAGATTATCTCAGGCTTTCACACATTCATGCAAGGTAGTACTAAGAGAATCCAGCCAACTGCGTTTCCCTAAAATCATACATGATACTTAGAACACTCCTTTGCTTTACTGGTGGCAGAGGGAACATCACCAAAGACGTAATGTCTCCAACTGTGATGCCGATTATTTCGTCCAGTAGCTTATTAACCTATCAGCCTTTGTTTCCATCGCCATGGAGAAAAGTCAGACGGAAGAGATGTAGAAAGAAAATAAATGCCAAGGGTCATTATTAATAAACAATTTTTGGCAGTGGTTCAGATGAAGTAAAATAGCTGTTGAAATATTGGAAATACGTGGAGGTCTTGAGTTTTTGTCCGCGAGAGGCAAATCTAATTTCAAACTAAAATCATATCTCCGTAAAAATCTTTCACTCAAGTTGTCATGCGATGGAGATATGAGGCCAAGGTCCAAGCGTAGGCAAATTATTACAGACGCCTTCAGTTCCCAAAAACTCGTGAATTTAGACGATTAATTTTTCACGTCGAAAAGCTTTCTTTTCTCGCCAACGCGTGCTTTTCGAAGGTCGTCCATCCTTCACAAATGACATTAGAGTCCTTATTTGCGGCTAAACACAGATTTTCTCCCAAAAAACCTCTCTTTTCTATAATGATATTTGGAAGTCGATTGGTCTTCAAACGAACAAAGACTAATCATCGTCTTGAAATAGGATGGCTCGGTGGAGTAGTCACATTACACGCCTCATTAGAAATAGGAAGATCCGAACTCGAATCCCGGTCAAGGTAAATTCTTCTTTCCAGGCAGATTTCCTCACGCTTGTGTTGGAACAAAAAATGTGTCAATCGAAATTTTGAAAGTAGATCCCCAAAAAAATGACCACTCAATTTCTTTCACTCGAAATAAGTGGATTATTACATGATATCCTTGAATGAGCGCCAAGATACACAATTTAACATTCAAAATTATCATCGAAATGCCCTCGCTCCATAACGGTTCGATTTAGAGTTAAAATCAGATAATTGCCAGTGAGCTCAATAGCAAATATTAAAATCGTATATTTGAAAGGGGTGCGTTGGGCGGAATATTTTGACACTTGAATGCGGCACATGGCAGAGATTCAAGGAAGAAACCTCTAAGCATGTTCGAGTCCCACCTTTCATACTTTTTTAGAACATTATGGGCGTTCATATAAATAAAATACAAATAAAGAATAAATCTCCAATGACCGTAATAATTGGCACCATTAATCGTCCAAGTTTCCTCGATTTGAAATTTGGGCGTTAAAAAGGTAATCAGCTCGGAAATGCATATGTTACGCGTAAACCAAAGATAGAATGGAAAGATGATCTTATCCAACTGTTTTATGTAATACAAGAATCGCCACTGCCAAACACTTTAAAATCTTCATATATTTTAGGTAAATCTAAATTCACACATTCATGACCTTGATCTCGATTCAAGAAGAAAGAATCGCACACGATACAATAAGAGTGGATTTTACAATTCTCGTAAAGTCACGCAACATTTTATTTTAGCATTAAATATGAATCATTATGCATTTCGCTACGATAGAGATTAATTTTAAATACAGACATTTCAAGATTGAATCCTCCAACGCTTGAATACTAATGCACGTCACATCATTGATGTCTGTTTTGACAGTTGAGACAGTGAGATGCAGCAATAATACATGTTAGTCTCCTTGGCTGAAACACTATAGAAATTTTTAGTTTTTTTAAAGGTATTTCACAGATGTTAATACATTTGGGATATAAGGGATACTTGGTTTAGGTGGTTAGGAGACTACATCGTGGTGAGTGGAGGGAGCAGTGGAGTTGGTGAGAAATCGCGGTATTTAGTGTACTCTAAACAAAAGCGTCAGCGGTTTCCCAGTCAAACGTCCTATTTGAAAGAGGGAATGCTCTCCTTCAAGTTCCGACTGTTCATATAAAACTGAAGATAGCATCGAATTTATGGAAACCCTACGCCCATATAGGCATTCGAACTCATGCTCTCGGGATGGAATTCCTAAATTAGAGCCACTTTTTAAACGCGATTCCCACAACTTTGTATTTTATCTGCGAGACTGAATTGTACCTCTTTGCATAATTTTAGTCTACATTGGCAATGAGCAATGTATCAATAAATAATGGATCAAACTTTAAGCTATGAAAACTTCATTTGAATTTGAGTAGTAATTATTCAGGCTGTTCCTAGAGGGAATACGAAGGAGGCAGAGGGAGTAGACCGTAGAAAATGAAGGCAGATTGCGAGGATGGGACAGGTAACAAAAAGCAATAGAATGGTGAAGACAGTGAATACGGAGAGGAGTGGGGAAAAAATAAATAGAATAATTGGTTGAAATGAAGAAGGTAAAGAGTTTATCGAGCCGAAGATGCAGGTGGAATATCTAGAAATAGGTTTCTTTCTTTTCAAGGAGGAAATTATCAGATAGTAGTTATTACATGTCAATGTAAATGTTTAATGTTTTTGGTTTACAGCAGCTCCTTTTTTATGCCCCTTGACATTTTTTTGCAATGTTTCCTTGAAGCTATTCTTCAGGCTGGATCTTAAAGCATACACATAATTAAGAGCCTGCCCTTTTCAGGTATTGTACTGCTAATGCCGGAGGTGGTAGCCATCTAAACCTTTATGTTGTGAAGCCTGTATAGAAAATCGATTTACTGTAAAACATTTCGACGTAGAAAGAATTGAAATATGACTGTTTTTTGTTTCATCACTACGAAACAATGATGCGTGTACGCGAAGATGGATTTTTTTTCATCTTTCAGATATCCGTACTCAATTGCATAGAAAATTGGAGACCCACGTCATTTTATTGTAGGACAAAAATAATTATTCTTCAAGGGAATTACTTTACGGGATCACTTGATTATTTTCGTGTCAGAAATTACGTGTCTTGTTGTCACTGTGAAGTCAACTTCCTAAGTTGAAGGTATTTATATAACCTAAGGGCTGAATGATAAAATGGAACTATTTCTAGAGCCTAGTGTTTCTCGTTCACAGCCACTCGAGTCTGAAGAATAGCGGTATAAATACCCGCTGTCGTAACAATACAACAGATAGCAGTAGGCGAAAAATATCAAACTTCTATTAACTCTCTAAGCTGCCTGAATCGCTTCGCAATACTAATCTATGACAAGATATCGCGCACCATCAACGCGAAGAATCGTCCTCAACTGACGGGGAGACAATGGTAAATGAAGAAAACAAGTTATGGACCTTCCCCACCTCTTTGGCACGAGCGTTTCACTTTTATAATTTTTTTGCCTTAGTACTCCTCAATTAATATATTTCAATACAATCACGCGACTCTTAAATTAACTCTTTTCTCGACGGCCCGAAGTTGGGCGAGGTCAGTACAAGGATCATAAACACAGCAGAGGCGAGAAAAGGGAGCAATGACCTGTTAAAAAAAAATAAAAAAAGAAGAAAGCCTGGAACATGTTTCGTCATTTTTTTGTCCGTCTATCTCCGTCCCTCCGCCTTTTCAAAGCAGCTCATGTCCTTTCCTCGAAGCGTCGCATATTTCTCTCTTTTTTTTTGCTACCGCCGCCGAGGTGAAGAAATGCGTGTACCTATGCGGCGAGGAATGCAACGTGCTTCGTTATATTGCACTTGCGTGAGCGTCCATGCACAATGGATTGAATGCTATTCGTGGAAGAAACGGAAAAGTTTTCCATTTTCATTTCCAGTGGGTGGTACCAATGCATTTCTAGTAAGCGCCGATGTCCCATGCCCATCTCAGGGTAGGACTTGAATTTCTTCTATCCTTTCCCAATCCGCCCCATAAAACCTGTGCTGCACCATAAAACGCTCTCAGCTAAAAGGAATCAAAAGGAAGTTAGGTAGACAGAGACTCCACGATTCCACAACAATTTTCCAACAGTTTTTACCTAGAATTACTCATTGCGAAACTTTCGCGGTGATTTTCTCGAATAAAAAAGTCGATTAAAAGGGTAGAGCTTAATTGTAGCGACGTTTTGCATTGTGATTTCGCTTTTTTTCCAAACCAAGGCTTTGAAATGGAACTGCAACGTCAAGTGTTTATATAGCTGAGGTAATTTAGAGGCATAAAAATGAGTGGAAAAGGCAACATTATGCAAGAAATAATGATGCATAAAGATAAACAAGCAACTCCTCCATCACAAAGGCGTGTGGTAGGGAGGTGTGGGAACGCAAGCTATTTTTATATTTCTCAAATGAATCAAGCATTTTATGTACAAGCAATAACCTTCTATTTCAATTAGCGGGTTTTTTGCCTTGTTCTTGTCGTCACTAAGAACCATACGAGTTAAAAGGGAGTGTTTAAGGTACTTTGAGCAGCATATCACTGGATACTCATAGATAGTCAATGAAGTAGACCTCATTATAGCTAACAAAAAACTAATTTTTCAAATGATACCAATAAATTGGCCACCTACTGCTCAATGTTTGAGGTATTTTTCAAAAGTAAATACGCCGTTTTCCATGGGATTTGGTTCGGCTGAGGGATCCAGTGAGATATAACTAAGAAAAATGAGGTAGCGCTGACGTAAAAATCGCAACGGTGTTTGGTTCGTACGTTTTATTAAATAAAAAAAATAATTTAAAACAGATATTTATCTGAAAAATTGAATGAAATGGTAAGGAAAACATGGGTAGTGAAGGTTTTGTCGGCGCGGAGAGTTAAATAAAGATGTCTAGCTTGAGTCTCGAATAAACTATACTGCAAAGTTCACGCTTGAAAACGGCGGTTTTGCGTTAGAAATTTTTACTCCATACTACATCAAGAAAATCTAACATTGGTTTCTAATATGTCCAGGAAAGTCCATGAATTGCTATCATTTTCTTAGTGTGGTCCAGTAATTGGTGAAGCAAAGGAGCCAATTAATCCTATCAATATCAGCACTATAGAGGACTAGCGTCTTCCTTACTTCTCTAGTAGCCTTGATCATGCCTGGTTTCTTCATCTTCGGAGGGACTCTAATCCTAGTTTATTTGATTACATTCCAATAAATTAAAAATTGTGTAGATAAAGTTAAGTAGTGAACCACAGCCCGACTGGATACAATTTCATTTAGTCCAAAATTCCAATCCTAGTGAATCCAATTAGCATACAATGGTCGAGTCCAAATTTGGTAGTGATAAAGGCTGAAGAAATTATTTAAATCCAAATTACATACAGGTTCCAATGCACATTCACCACTTCTCACACCATATTCATTTAAAAAATAAGCAGGGAATCCAATAATCCAGAGGTGCTGATCTAAGTCAAGATAAAAAAATAATAAAAAATACAATATTTAGGAGCCTGGGTGGTGTGGAAGACAGCATATTTACTTGGAAAGTCAATGATCCGAGTGTCGACCCAAGGCACTTTTTTCTCGATGCAATTTCCACGAATTAAATTATGTTTATACCGCCTTTTCGCTCGATAGCCTCATGAGGAATGCATATTGGGTACGAGGACGTTAATGTACCCCTCTAATTACGTACTGGACAAATCTCTTGCACTTAACTTTAAAACTAGACTGTGCTCACACGAATCGGTCACTACTTTCGCTCTGTGTGCAATTAGATGGCTCACCATATATAGACGGACAACGACGCAGGCGTCGAACGGCGCTATCGACCGGGCGTCTGGAAGGGTCGTAGACACCAATAAATGGGGAAAGAGAATACACATGCATCATTATCGTTTGCAACCCTTCTTTAGAGAGCTCAGCCTCATGCTCTCATCGCCTCCCGGTCCATGCACACGAGAGAGACTCTCGACTGCCGACTCGGAACGTACATGTGGGTCGACGTGGGACCAGTCCCTTTAAAAGGATCAATAAGAGGGCGCTAATGTAACGTCCTATCCCCTTTTCGGGGGAAAGTGAATCGCCTTCATGAGCGATATTCCGCCGTTCTGCCTCCTGCCCACGAGGAAGTGACCGAAAGGGCAACTCCGAAAGTGGGAAGCGTGGGAAAAGTTTTAAACAGTTATGCACTACTCTCTAAATGGTCCCGGCAATCTCTGACAAGGCTGCCGACGAACTGGAAATATCGAAGAGTTGGACATGTTCTGAAAACTAAAGGCCAGGCTCTTCTTTAGTTTTTATTCTTCAAAAAACTCGGCAGCCTTCGAATCCTTTCTTCTATCCTTTGCCAATAGTTTCATTGTGGCATAATATGTGCAATAGGCGTCCGTTACTGTAGTGGGGTCTCAATAATTTGAGTGTCGATTCATGTTGACTTGTGTTTCAAATTGTGCACCAGTTATTCATATCATTCAGCCACATTATTAGGCCTGGCATGTAGGCGCTATGAGTTACTTTTTGGCATCTCTAGCAACATTTTAAATGCATATTTTATTCCATTCAACATTTTGCTGGAGGATACCATCCTTGCAGATATTTTGTCATTGAAATTATTCGTGGTAAGAGGAGAAAAGAAGTGAAAACTGCAACTGGAAAATTGATAAACATTCATGAACTAAAATAGAATAATTTGCTTCAAAAAGTTATATCTCCTCATTGATCTTCAAAAATGTCCTTCTGCGGGGAGGCATGGAAATAGCGTGTTTGTTTTGCAATGTATGTACGCCAGACGACCATTCCTTAATACCGAAGTGTTCTCAGAATACGCTATCTCTATAATCGAGACCTCAATGAATTTTCTATACATGTTTTGATCGGGGTCCACCTCTACAGTTTTTCCAGGAATGCACTTCGTCCCATATTATTGTTTTGATCCAGTTTTTACGTGCCATAAAATGCGTCCAATCCATTTATCTCTTTTACATTCCAAGCACTTCCAACGTATCGCCTTCTCTTCAACTCAACTTTTAGGAGAGCTAAATTGTCGGAGATCATATTTGTTCAACGAATTTTAAATACCATCCATGAAACCATTGTTCAAACGCTTCTAGACTTCTTCGTTTTTTTGTCACAATAATCAGCATCTGGCAACTGATGCACTAAAACTAACAGAAAAAATGCACTAGCACTACAAGATGCACTAACAGTAACAGATAAAACGCGCGATGAGTAAGTGATTAGAGGGATTTCATTCCAAGTTCCCTCATGAGGTGAGAAGGTGTTGTTTCTCAAATCATTCTCCATAATGGATACCTTCCATAAAATAAAAACGGAAATCCAGAATTTTTAATGAGGTAATTTCTTCTCTCAAAATACATATCCACACTTCAAGTTATTTTAAGCATAAGAGAGGAAAATTGCGTGTAAGAAGAGCGCAGAAAAACTAAATATTCTCCAAAATCAATTTCAAATAAGTCCTTACAAGATTTCAGTTTGATGTTGGAATATAATGACCGGGCCCTATCATTTAGAAAGTTTTTTAATTCACGATATATTCCCCCGTAAATTGGAAATAGTTTTAGGTGTATCGTAGAACAAAAATGTCGATAGATGGCAGTCCAATATCAGATGCTGAATTCGTTAACAAATTATTTCATTTTTCGAAAAGACCTGAATCACGGCTTTCGTGTTCCTTTTGATACTGATCGCGGTTAGGAATGCCGAGCTGAGGAAAATTATGGTCCTCTCATAAAATATCATTTTTAAGAAAGTGACACGAAGACATTTAAGACCAAATGAGGTTTATATACCAATGGAAACAAATTTTAGTGGATATTTAAGAATATTCCCTCAAGGAAGGCTTCTCGCATCCTTCTAAATGGTATGTACCAATGAATGGGATAGTTCACTCTACCCGCCAAACGGACAAGCTTACATACCCCGCCTGACGTTTATCGAGTCCTTTACTGTGATTTTAATTAGTTTTTGCGATGCCAATGCGCAAACTTGCACGTGGCTTTGAAATTAAACGACGATGTAAAGCCCATTATCTTTATTCCTATATAATCCAGAATTCCGAGCGGCAAAATGGGAAACTCTGGCTCATTTATCATCGCTATCTTTGTTATTTACGTTTAAATATTCTAAACCTTTGCTTTATGGCTAATTTCCAATAATTTTTGACGAATGAATTTTTATTGGACAAGTATCTATGAATAATTTCTGTAAGTATCGCTCACCGTGGACTGACAGTAATGCAGTATTTTCGAGAGGACCTATGTAAAATGTTGGTTTTTATTTCCATGCGTTTTCTTATTTCTTTTTCTAGACGTCAACAATTACTCAAGTGTAAAAAATTATGGTCCCTTCATTATTTCCAATAGAATAAAATCAAACTGAAGAACATTAAGATCATTTAGGGGGATGAATCAGAGAAAATAGGAATTTTTAGTGGAATTGAAATGAATGCCACCAGGGCGTACTTTTTTCAAACCTTTTGGGCGTTTAATGGTAATCAGCTCGAAAATGCATAATTGCATGTGAGCTCAAGAGAAAATATTAAACTCGAATATTTGAAAGAGGTGCGTTGGGCGGAATATTTTGACTCTTGAACGCGGAACACGGGTGAGATCCAGAGAGGAAACCTTCCAACACGCTCCAGTCCCATCGTTTAAACTTATTTAAGAGCATTTTGGGCGTTAAAATGGTAATCAGCTCGAAAACTCATATGTTACGCGTAAATTGAAGACGGGATGGTAAGATGACCTTGTCCAACTGTAAATGTGATACAAGAATTGCCACATGCAATCACTCTAAACTAAGGATGAGTCGAATCCAAATGTCGATTCTCGATTCCACCGATTCTCAGGATTAGAATCGGTATCGAAAATCAATCACCTTAAGTCGATTCCGATTCCATCGATTCCTGATGGATAAATATTCAAATCAAATTTCATTTATTACATCATATTTTTCTCAGTAATTTTGGGTGTAGGCTATTAATTTGTACTTTTTATCTACCTCAATAAGCTGAGGATATATTTGTTGATAAATATGCTTTTTGAGCGACTTTATTGTCTTTGTTATTTTATTCCAGCCAATCCTTGAATTTAAATAATAACCGTACGTTACTGGTATATCAATATCCCACCTGTTATTAGGAATAAGAATCGATGGAATCAATATCGAGAATCGGGAATCGATTTGAAAGAATCGGAATCGAAAAAAAGTGGCATCGACTCATCCCTACTTTAAACCTTCATTTATTTTAGGCAAATCTAGAGTCACACATCCATGATCTTGATCACAATTCAGGAATAAAGAACCACCCAATATGTAATAAGTGTGTGTTATCATTTCTTGTAAAGTCACGCAGCACTTTATTTTAGCAAAAAATATAAATCACTATGTATTTCGCTGCAATAGACCTTAAATCGAAGCACAGAAATTTCTAGATTGAATCTCCAACTCTTCAGTTCCACTCCAATGGGTAGCTCTCAACTCTTTAAGGTGGCTGGGGCGAAAATTGTTTATGCTTAGATTTGCGAAATAATTTGCAAACGTGTAATTATTAGTAATATGTATCGATGTAAGAAAAATAATGCAATCTACCAATTTCGTTTCTTGGCAATATAATGCATGTATTTTAACTTATTTTTTATTATTAAAATTTAGGATAATCGCCGAAAAATATATTTCGACAAACAAGTGACAAATAATTCGATGTCTTACGTACAAATTTTCATCTTATCGTGAAAAAACAAATTAAATATTATTATAATGATTCTAAATAAACATCAAGGCATTGATGCTGAATAAAAACACGTATTTACAAACATTTGGACTCGAATTTAGGATTCAGCGCCAAAAACTCAAGTCGTAACATTGCTTCAATTACGAGGAAAATTTCAAAATATATTTCTACCACCATTTGAAGTAAAATATGTTTTGTTATTTTCAACGTATAAATAGATATACTTACGTGAAGTATAGTCCACAGTTTGTCCGACTTAGCTTGAAAGTTATTCAAACTCATTCAGTTACTCACAATTAACGCTCCAACCACATCAACGAAACGGAGAGTGGGACGAGTCAATACACACCCAACAAGATGATTAGCGTGCCCGCTAGTATTCCACACATATTGATTCTATAAAGCTGCTGTCTATGGATGTGCGGATTAACAAATATGACGAGCTGGACTTAAATTAAACGACGATGTAATGGGAATTATCCTTGATCTCGAGTGATCAGGCGCGCCGAGGAAATTAATGGAATTTTTTTCTCCAAACCGGCGGTAGGAATAAGCTCTGAGACCACTTCGCTATCAAAATACAGAGTCCACAGTGAGTCACGGATATGCAAATTTAATCAACGTCACTCCTCGTATTGTAGGATCACACGAATTTCCTCTCTAACGTCACGTGAGATTTCACTTGTTTGCACGAATTAATGATTTAACCGAGAGCTGCCTTTCGCGATCGCGATAGTGCTTGCGGCTTGCACAGGGCGGACGGCCCGGACCTTGGAGCGTCCAAGCTCCTTGAACTTGTGGGGCCGCCCACACCGAAAGAATTTTTGTCGGTGCGCCGTCGTCTTTGGACTGAACGTCCCACCTCCACCCTTGTCCCATCTTCCGAAACATCTCTGGCAAGCACGTCCCGTCTTTTTTTATATTTTCAACCGTGACCTTATTCGTGCCGAGGCCGCCGGGGGGCCGAAACGTCTCTCTATATCCTACAAATACTCCTGTCGCAATCAGCTCCCTACCCTGCGTGCCCCGTCTGCCCTTCGAGAGAGCGTATGCCTGCTTCCTACCGTGGGCAACGAAGGCGGCAGCGTGATGCCGCCCCGGGGCTGCGTCTTAGGTAGCTCACGCGGGAGTCTTCGTGCTGCTCACGGATTTCTCCGCGGGAGTTTTCTTCAACCATTCTCTCTCGCACGGCGGTCTTACGTAATGATGCCGGATGACTCACTGATGGAAATGAAATTTGCTGGTTGATTAACAATTTTCTCTAAAAATATTTTGAGAAATTCTTCTTCAGCCTAAGGGGAGACACTGACGCTTTGGAAAGAGCAAAATATTTTAAAGGTTTCCCTGGGCTACAAGCAAGGCTATTTGACTTAAATATTCATGAAACGTGATGTAAGACGGGAGTTTTGAGAGTTGGAATTCTCCTTTTATACCCAAAACTTTTTAGTAAGCAGGTATATTACATAATGCTAATGGTATATCGGCGTATTCACTACGGGTAACGTGCTGAAAACACACACGCTGTGTGTTTTTTCAGCATGTTCATGCAGCGCCCTTTCGGTCGCTTCCTCATGGAGGAGGCAGAACAGCGGAATATCGCTCATTAAAGCCGATTCACTTTCCCCCGAAAAGGTGATAGGACGCTACATTAGCGTCCTCTTATTGATGCCCTCTTGCGGTGAAAAATTTCAGGTCATTCCAGGTAAAAATCAGTAAAAAGTGAAGGCGATTATCAACTCAACTTTTACATTTTATTTTAATTGTTTATAAACATTCAGTTCCTTAATCGGGAAAAATAATTTCCGGGAGAGACAAGGCGGGAAAATGCTGAAAAACATTTTTATTTTGACTTTAAACAACACGATGACATTTTCCCGTTCCGAGGAAATATTGTGAAGTAAATATTAGTTCTACAAATAAATAATGGGTACAATACACAGCTGGTTGATAATATTTGGTAAGTACTTAATTTCCGATTCCGAGTGTAGCTTCTACTTTTCTTGAGTCATAATCCACGCCCAAAGAGAATTTGACGTCCAGCATAACGCACCATTTTTATCATAAATGTGAGCATTATCATTTTGTGAACCAAATATTTTCCTCCAAAAATTCGATAATTGAGACATATTAGGCTTTCATGCATCCTCACTTATCACGTCAATATACAGGATTATGTTTGAGCTCTATAAAAATAGCCTACTTACATGTCTGAAAAGAAATATTTCATAAGTTGAGCATAGATTTATCGTTCCCCCACGTACAAATAATCAATATCGCAGTAGTGTGATTAATTTTAGCCTTTAACTTACTTGTTTTGCCATATGGCCTCATTCCGAGAGATAGGTTTCAAGCACGGACTTAGAATATACGTTTCTAGTGAAGAGAGGTAGACATTGAAAAATTTTTGCCGTACACGCCCATAAGCTTATCACCTGGGCTTGATGAACGATATTTTGGCAACTACAATACCTTTTCATGCGAGACTCATCGATCAAGATTTTAGGATTTGGTTACAATTATACGCTGAGTCGACTCGAAATCCGTGTGAGATGAAACGGTGAAAAATGGTATATGGACAAGGAACCCTAATTTTAAGTGCGACAGATTGACTAATGCATATACAGTAAGTCGATCAGACATAGTGATAGCGATCGCCGGACAAGATTGATAGCCTGTGCCAGTGGTAACTGCGGGGTGCCATTCACCGAATAATCAACCGAATCCTTCGGCTACGGCCTTGCGAAGAAACAAAATCTAGCAGTCCTCTTGAAACCAAATTTGGCAGGCTGATAGCTTGCTAGGATAGGTTTTTCAATCCTAAGATTTGTTCACTGCAGCTCTCCACACTTTCCTATCTAATGATAGTTCCCTTACCTCCTGGTATCTCTTCCTATGTACCTTTCTCTTTATTTGTTCCATGAAATTATTCCTGAGTTTTCCTCCGGGGACTTTTCCCCCTATTTTACCTTCAATTATGTCTTCACAAACCCATTGTGTCTCCAGGTGTGTCCAATGAATCTTGTTCCTCTTTTCTCTATCGTATTCGATATGGTGCTTTCCTCTTCTACTCTTCTGAACACTTCATCATTTCTTATTTTGTCCGTCCGTTTTATCTTCAGCATCCTCCTCCAGCACCAGGTTTCGAAGGCTTCTAGTCTGTTCTGGTCAGTTTTTCCATTGATCCATGCTTCCGATCCATAGAGTGCAGAGTGCCACACTCCACACGAATGTTTTCACATACAGTTTCCTGGTTTGTAGTTCCGTCTTCTTTGAGCACAGCAATTGTCTTTTTCCCATGAACGTCTTCATAACTTAGGCTATTTTCCACTTGATGTCCGTTGTACTTCATCCCTCCCACTTGATCGCACTTCCGAGAAAAGTGAAGGAATCCACTTTTTCTAATTCTCTTACGGCCATTGTGTTCCTCTTGATCATTTGGGTGATTATTAGGTGTGGAATCCAATGAGTCCTCTTTGCCCAAAGTTCGCATTTGTATGGTGCTCCTAAAATTCTCTATCGCAGCACTGGAATTACCAACAATGAATTTCGTAACGCACCCGAATTAAAAGACCAATCTACTCCTCACAGGCGCGGTCAACGCACGTAGCTAGCATCGCGAGCCCACATTGGGTCTCTCGTATTTCCGAGCGTTCCGATGTGCAGCGTCATGGCGATACACCTCGAGAGACGAGTCCCTCTCGCACCCGGGAGCGATAATGCCCAAGCGGAGCTTCCGTGATGGAAACAAGTGGGACCAAGGTCTTACGATATTCAGTGTATTCTTTTTTCGATACAGGTCCCCGCAACGTAAACAAGTCCGCCGTGAATGTGCGTATTTTGGTGTGTTCTCCATAAATACAGCATAGGTTGTTCAGCCTTTTTTTGCCGATTTAGCGCAGAGGATTGGTATTCAAAATCACGGCTTGCGCCGTATATCTGCAGATTTACTTGTTAATATATACTATGGTAGCAAATGATCAGTAATGCCTCTTCTACAGTACATGAGTACTTAAGTCGGGATTACTTAAAAGCAGCACTTAAATGCAGATGAGCGTCTACACACAGATATTAAATCTACCGTAGCCCCAGCTATTGTTCATTGAAAGAACTTTGCATCGCTTGAGTGCTTGATGTTGAGAGTATATTTTGGTGTTTGGTCTAAACAAGTTTAACAGCACAAATCAAATGATGAAGAATAACACGAACACAAAAACTCAACTCCTCTTATAAGTAACTTAAACACAAGTATGATGCGTATGAATATCTAAACTCCTCGACCTATCGAAGAAAAGCCCTCGATCACCTCGAAGAAACACTATCGACATCACCCAAGTCCACTTAAGTGGACCTGTCCCTTAAGTGATAAGTGGGAGCCTACTCGGTGCACTTAAGTGAAAGGTGCAATTAAATGTTCACTTAAGTGGTCAGTGTAGACGCGGCATAAGCTCATTAATGGCTGCCATGTAGTGGAAATAGTTGCCAAGATCCCTATCGATAGAGACACGGATATATCGAATCGAACGACCCTGGAGTGAAATGTCCTTCGCACGCCTCTACATTTTGGCGCTTCATGTGTGGAAAGTGAGCGAAAGGAAATTAGCAAGTTCGGGACTCCTAAGGCCACGTGTGCTGTTCCAAGGGTCTTCGCGTCCCTCTACCACCCATGGTCAATGATATTTCGTGGGTCGATCTAAGAAGGGTTGGGGATATCTTAAACAGTGGAAAAAACGAATTTTAGAATTATTACCTATTCGTAGAGGGTTTCAAGGTTGTGGATAATTCGCCATAAATTTGGCAGGAGATTAATGAGGGTAAAATTTTATTCTATGAGGTAGTTTTTTCGGTAACATTTTATGTATTCCATTTCCCTCCATTTTTTTGCATTTTTCAAATTTTAGCATTATCACCTATTCACAGACGGTTTCATGGTTGTCGAAAGGTTCACAAAAGATGTTAAAAATTAAATTTCGAAGGGCAGTTCACCGGGAAGAGGAGCTAGGGGGGCCGAGACATGATCCTACCCTGTGATCATATTTGTCTTTAGCCATTTTTGCTGAGAAAGGTTATAACAATTTTTTATCACATGATTCAAGAGTGATATAACTTTAAGTACTATCTTTGCTGATTAGCCTGAGAGATGCAGCAATGGAAATACTTACAGCAAGCTATCAAAATAAACTAGAAAACTATACAAAAACCACATGTAATTTGTTAAATTCAGGAAAGGATACGTTTTTTCTATGCTAATTATGAAACTACTGACTGTTTAGTAAAATGTGATGGGGAAAGTATCTAAAATTGAGAAAAAAGTCTTCATTAAGATTATTAGCGAATAAATATTCGCAGTTTCCATAGAAGCATAATTAATTTGTAATTTATAACCATTAATAGCCGTTATGTTTGGTTTGTAAAATATATTAGGCTCTAAACACATTTGACTGTTTCTTTTTTCGGGATTCATTCCGAGATATGTATTGTGAAAACAATATTTCGCTGGTCCTCCAGCCAGCTTCATCAGGTTAACAGAATTTCAGTTAACCTGATGAAGCTGGCAGGAGGACCTGCGAAATATTGAATTCACAACACATAAATCGCGGAATGAATCCTGAAAAAAGAAACAGTCAACACTGCATCCGTGGAAGCCTACGAGCTAATTCTAAACAAATTAATTCTCCACTTTCTCGCATAGTTGGTACTAATTTCTCACCTTGATCTTTCTATAAGTTCCTGTTACATCAACGACTTTATTACATAGTGATTCCTACAGCGCCGAGTGTTATCCGCATGGTATTTAAATTTTTATTTGAGCTCCAACGAGTTAGTCGCGAAATATTTCATGAAAAACGAATAAAGAGAAGTGACGATTTTACGATGGATGGAGTTAAACATGTAGAGATATGGTAGAAGGACTGAGATATACGCGCGACTCGAAGACGAAGCCTTTTGAATCAAAATGAAACTCCTTTTGTCGATCGGGAGAGAAATGTTTATTCGAGACGAGTAACGAAGAAAGTTGCAATGCCTTCACCGCTGGGAAACACGTGGAGAACATGAATGGAGCCTGTCCTGAGCCGACGCTCTGTTCCTGGCGTCGCTAGATCGTCAAGGCTCGACCTTCAGATTTCACGCACTGATATGGAGCCAAGATGGAGTCTTTGGTACCGACCATGAAGTCACCAATCAAGATTAGATAATCTGTTGGGAAGGACTTCCTTTTCACGAAGGAAGGGCCATACGCAACAGTGACCGGGATGGATGACAGATCTACATACACATCACTCGGCCAGATACAGTGAAGGCCAAACACTTAGACTGGACACTAGTCTTGATAAAAGAGGAGGGCGTGGGGAATTCGAAAATAAAGAAATTAGATGGAGAATAATCTAAAAAACTTTGCTGTTTCGAAACCTTCGAGTTAAGTTTGTAAAGTATGGCAAATTTAATAAAACTTTGTATACTCCACTATAGGTTTAATAACACCGACACTTCGACACCGACTTTCGAGACCTGAAGATAGCACAAAGTGTCGAAACCCGGGTCGTGTTATTAAACCTATAGTGGAGTATAAAAAGTTTTATTTAATTATTATGAATTATTTCCACAAAGTCAAGCCTGGAACCATTTCCTTTGTAAAGAATAAAACGATTTATGGAGTTTTTCTGGTTTTGGAAAAAAATTGATACTCCATCTATGACTTTTATTTTGCGGCTGCACTTAGACTTATGGATGTAGCGTGAATGCAGGAAAATTCCCAAAATGCCGCTCGTGACTGGACTTCGATCACGTGAGTTCGGATTTAAATTTAAGGGAAATCGCGGAAATATTTTAATGGACCCTTTCCGAACTCGGGTAAAGTCCTTCGACTCTGAAACTGAGGGCCCCATTAGAGCCTTTGGTTCCTCTTTACAAGTCAATTCCGAAGTCAAGTTTCTCTCCATCCTTCCCTAAGCTAGCTACCCACCTTTGCTAAATGTACCAACGACCGTAGTATCCGCTTCATCTTGACACACCTAATCACTATATTTCTTCTCACCTCGTAGTTGTAAGTGTAGAAAATGTAGTCTCTAACAAATAATTTATCTATATACATATAGCATCCGACAAAATCATTGGCCTCCATAAATACATGCATGAATTGACCGTCGTAACGCAGTAAGAAATTGCAATCAAATATATCACTTTGATGCTTTATAAAAAAATATTATCTCAATTTGATGTAAGTTACTTGAGTAAGTTACTTAATTTTAAGTCCTTCATTGATGGCGTTCAAGATCGTGTTTGTGTTAAGAGTTTGGGCTAACTTTAACTTTCAGTTTCATTGATTGGATTTCAGCTGAATATTGTGCAAATGAACATTGTAACGAGCATGGTACTGTATGCATATATTGAAAAGTTATGAGTTTGGTGGTATAAAGTAATGGGGATACTCAAATGTTGTCAAAATTCACTAACACTACGATCAAGCTAAGAAAAGAAAAATTATTGGACCAAAATTTTATCCGGAATTTCATCAAAGTTATCTTATTTGCCTCAGTGGGAAAAAACTGTTAAGAAATATGCAAAGCCCTCGTCCACAATTATGGACAATGAAAAATTTCTAAGTTGAGCTCCAGGTAATTCATGGCCACTAATTTAAAGAAAATACTAAAATAATGCTGAATGAATAAGAGCTTAGAGCCAGGTGTGGCGAACCTTTTGGCCATTGAGTGCCAAAGTTTATGAAATAAGAATATACTCGCTCGACTCGCGTGCCAACCCATTGAGTGAGATAGAGGTATCCTTTAGCCCCCTCCCAGCTCCGCGTGCCGAAATAATTACTCCGCGTGCCACTTTGGGCACGCGTGCCATAGGTTCGCCACCCTCGGCTTAGGCCATTTAATGTATTGAGACTTCATAAGAATTTCTACAAAAATATAAATGGGTACTGAGAATGGATTTTCATTTGTTCAGCGTTGTTCAGCGGCAGAAGTGATAACTAACATTTGAAATAAATATTTCCGTGATCATATCAATGACGAAATACTTATAGTGTGTCAAAAACCTACGAAACTTACTGCTACTTTTCAAAACACGACTACGAAAGAAATAATACGATATAGCTAGCCATTCACCACCCAAATTTACAGTTTATAGACCTTCCTGCCACTCAACAGGCATGATTTAATCTTTCCACGCCTAAGCTGTTTCCTGTATAAACAGATAGGAGTAAACAAAAGATCAGTATAATGAAAAGACGAGCGAAATTTCTAATAATGAGCCGACTGAAATTTTTAAATCACCAATATTTCTGAATGAAAAGGTTTCTAAATTCAATGCAAGAAAGACCTTATTTAGCAATTATAATTAACTTACTAATATAAAACATTCATGAACATAAAACTGATACCACTGGAAAGGAGAGTCATTTACATGATTCATACTTTCTGCTTTTGAGGTCATTGAAAGATAAACAACCCGCCTTCTGAAATTAGCTTCGTTGAATAGCAGGTACCTGGTCTCGCAAGTGCGCATAATAATTTTTCACATTGATGAAAGCCGGCGAGAAAGTTTGAGAAATTAGCATCGAATCACTCATATGTAAATTCTAGCCTTATGATAAATAGAGAAGGTTGTCGTTGAAGCAATATCTAAATAAATTGAAAAATTGAGATTAAATGCAGTAGTAAATGATTTAAACTCTAAAAATCTTTGATCTGGTACGGAAATAAAAAAATCAATTGCAAATAGTGAAAAAAAGAGGAGCATTAAGGTAAATGGTAAGGTAAAATCAAAAGAAGCTGTATATATAGGTTTATTTATTTAAATCAACGCTTTTGAACGCCGATATGTCATGAGCTTCGTATAATACAGCATCTAGCTTCACTTCCTAGAATTTCTCTGTTCATCAGTGAAATTTAAATACTGGGACTTCTTTCTTCTTTTGAATACACGATTTTCCAACTTAAGGGGTTTATCATGTACAAAGTATAAAGAATAGAAATAGTGCTAAATGATAATTAATAAAAAATATGTATAGAAAAGTAGAAGGGATCGGGTTGGTGTGGTGGCAAGAGGTACTGGCTAACCATACGGATGGCCAGGGTTCAAATCCCTGCAGAGGAGGACGTTTTTCAGAGAAAACCTGATCAATATTAATTCACGCTACTCGACTGTCTTGTGGAGGGCACTTCAAGTACAGTGCTCCGTCTGTCGGATGACACGTTAAACTGTGATCTACTTGGCGCGTTTCGTTAAGAGCAGGCTAACACCGACGCTGGGTTTCCATCCACCCTTCCTCCCTTTCCTTTCCTCTATTGTGCAAATGACCTTAGCCGTCGGTCACCTCCCCAAAACCCATTCCAAGGGAAGTAGATGTACTTTTATTTCATTTACAAACGACAGTTTTATTCAACGTCAGTTTAAATATGAACATTATACCAGTAAGATATGATCAGATTTAGTTCAATATTTTGCGTGAGGTAGAATCGAATCTTGTGAATAAATTATATCCTTGTTGAATGTTAATCGAATATTGATTTGGCATTGGATTACTGGAACCGTCGCAGCCTAAAAGTTGTACTCAATTACTACTCAAGGTTGTAGGAATAGAATATATGTGCAAAATTTGGCATCGCACGAAATGAAGACGAAGCCATGGGTTAAAAAACCGCGCTTTCCAAAGCGGTCGCAAAAAGGGGAAGGTTACGGTTTTCCCAGGAGAGGAGAGTTATGATTTTCACACATCCGAATACCTGGGATAGTGGGACAGGGTGAGATCATGGGTGGAGGCAGGGAGGGGCGGGGCAAAGAGGGGAGGCAGGAGGAGGAGTGGAGGGGGAGTAACCCGTCTGGTTACTTTCGCTCTCTCTATTGAGCGGCCAGCGACGACTCTCGTCCCACCTCCCCGAAGACGCACACCAGCAGAGGTCGCCATGCAGTACTATCGACGCGCGAAAAAATAACCGCCTTCACTTTCTTTTCATCGCATAGAAGTTATCCTCGGCACTACGTCAGCGACTTGCGGGTTACAAAGAAACGGATTCGTTCATACCACACCATATTGCGCACAATCTGCTACTTTCTGGGGATTTTTTTTCACGATTCACCATTTATATTGGAGAAAATGTGCCAAAAATTTGAAATGAACGTTGTAAGATCAATCGGTGATAACATAAGTGCGAATCATTTGAGGTCGAATCATTCTCGAGTTAATGACAATATTGTCAGGAACGAGGAGAAACGTATTTGCTATCAGTAAAAATGTTTAAAGGAATGTCTTATCGCATTTGAAAATAGGAATAACACTATCCCGGAAAGATTCGACATATTAAGCAAATAAATACGAGTTTTATTTTTAAGCAAAACAGCGGCTAATCATATCGTATAGGAAACCAATTTTAAATGTAAATACCCACAATCTATCAGATATTTTGTTTACCTGAATAAAGAAGTAAATCAATGATATATATATAATAATTAGTGGTCATCCGCGGTGGAAGTAAAAGCGTGTAAAGCAAAATTAATCATAGAAGACACATTACCAAATAAATAAATTTGTTTTTAGCTGGCAATATCATAAAATATGCGTTTTGCTATGTCAGGGACGCCAAAAAATTTAATAGATGCCTACCTTAGAGAATAAATTGGCGTTTGAAGAAACCATACTGTAACTTGAATTCAAATTTAGGATGGAAAGGTAGTTTTTTGGGAAAAATTTATTTTAAAATATGAATGAGGTAGAGACAAAACTAGGAACGGAATGCATAATGGGTGCGGCTGTTTGCAACATCTCCATTCCTATACTAGGAAATGCAAGATCATTAACTCCCAGCGAGTCGACCCTGGAACCTCAGCGTGGGCGAATGTTATAGTAGCTGACAAAACGTTACTTTCATTTCTATTTTCAATGTTTTATTTTTGTGGAGAGAGAAACCTTGATGAACCTTCCTTTTCATAAGAGTCGACATCGATTTCCGCATCGTAATTACCGTCAAACATATGATCGTACGAGAGAGGAGAGGAATTTTGTGCATCACTAAGGAAGGTCAAGAGTTGATTTATGATCTCACTGCCATCTCATTCACATAACCAAATAGTCATGGAATATAATTGCGTAAGCATTACTGGTCAATTCAACCGTATGGAAATTTGAATTTAGTAGCACTTGGTCAAAAGAGAACCAGTCGTTTTGAGGACTCATAGAAAATTAGCGATAAAAATGGATTGAATGACAGCCTATACTTTGGAAATTAATTCTGACCACCGAAAAAGTACCTGATCAAAGAAAAATTTGGTTCTTTTTTTACTTAAAAACTCCGCAAGAATGACAAATGTTTTTGCAAATAGGCAAAAAATATTTAATATTGTTGAAGGAGATCGAATACCCTGGCATGTCAATATTTAAGAGCATAATTACTGGCAGACATAATCGTATTTAATTCATTTTCAACATAAGTGTAGCCCATTGGAACGAATAAAGGATTTACGTGATGTGAGATGGCTGATGAATTGAAATGGGTCCGTGTGTATCAGTTACGCTATTAAAATTCTGATGTGAAAAGGAGCCATGCATTTTATTAGATAAGCGTTGCGTAGTTACAATGCAAGGATCACAAATATTCATAAAAAGAGAGATTTTTTTAGAAAGGGATATTATTGCTGTAATACGAGAGGTATTTCTGTCTATTTACCGCATTAAACCTCCAAAAACTTTCTCGTTTTTACGATGTTGTGAGTTTGAGGGATTGGCGCAATCAGTGAAATTGTGACGCGTGAAAGTATTTGAAATGAAATGTATCGTTTAGTTAAAATTTAGCATGTTTAGCTGAACAGAAAAGGCTTTTTGAGCAATATTTTGTGCTTGAAAATCTGTTGCACCCCCCCCACTAAGTGCTCACTCTCTTGAACAAGGCTCTGGCTTCAGACAGAAGTAAGACTAACTTAATTTTATCCTCTTCAGCGTCATTGCACCCCACAGGGCATATGAAACAGCTACTTTCATTTGTCTTATTCCAGGATGCTCCATTCGTTATTTGCGTTGTCAAGCAGTACATTTTTAAAGATAAATTTTGCAGCATCATTCCAGGGCACTCTTTTAGTGTTTGCTGTTCAGTGGTGATAGCCAACTTGGTGGATTTCTATTAATTATCACTAAAAATATTTTCCCTAGGACCTGAAGAGGTTGAATGAAATAAGACTAACCGTGCGGCCCAAAAAATTTGAATTAAGAGCAATAATTAATCAAAATATTCAAAAATAAAATTCTGCGAATAGAAATCAAATTCAAAGAATTCAACAATAAAACTTGTCACAAAATTTATGATGCAACTATTCAATGAAAACTCACAAATAACCACGCTTTCTAACAAAAATATTCATGTCAAAACAATTGATAGTTAAATATAAACTACTCATAACTACATTAAGAAAATAATTCCGATTTTCAAATGATTAATTAGCATCCAGAGCGTGGAAAGAAATCTGATTTTAAGTTCTCCAAAAAAAAATGGTTACTGGAAAAAAAGGAATAGAAAACTAAAGATTTTATTCAATACTATCAGAGTTATTTTCCATGCTACTCAAGGCATGACCTCAAAAAACTCAGTATTCGTGAGAGCCATACCAATATAAAATTATGAAATAAAGAGATGAATAACAAGGCTGTTCAGATCGAGGCATGATGAAGTGTGCGCCAAAATTTGTAATTACATTTTTGTGCATTCAAAGAGCCTTGTGGTCACAAGTTTTGAATTTAAAATTCTCAAATTATAGAGGTGACCAGCACTAAGAACTTTAAAATTCCTCAGACACTGAATTTGACTAAAAAGATAAAGGCGAAAGTAAATAAAAGGTAGTCATAACCACTGAAACACTGTCCGAGGGAGGAATGAACAATTTACAGCTCGTGTTTGAGACGCATATGGAACTCTCCTTGAGTTCTTTAATGCATGTCCTTTAACCCCTCCCTTCCTCTACCTCCAGCGTAATAAAACCAATATGCAATACCCCCTCGAAATGGAAAAGGAAGAAGGCCACTTGCATACATCTTGCCGACAGCTCCTCCGAGTCAAATACGATTGAGACGCCAGCAAGCGACAGAACAAAATTTGCCTATTTATCCGATCCAATCTTGGAACTTCGTTTCGGCTTCTTTTTGATCCACAACCCTTCCTCTCCGGCGACGCGTATTGAGTTCCGGAAGCTCGCCAAGAGCGAATAATGTAGATGAGGTGACGAAAAATAAAAAGAAACGACCCAAGGCGCTTCAGTCGAATTCGGAACGAGTCTGAGCGTAGTACAAAGTCTGTACACGAAGTCGGTGACGTGCGCGGGATGTCCCAAAGAAGGCCGAGCAAGGACGAACCGCGTGAGACGACGGCTTCGAGGAGTGATGGAAAGGCAAGAGGGCGTCGACTCTTGTTAAGAAGAGTCAGTGGACGTGGGTGGAGAAAATTAATATTTACACATTCTTCCCACTCCTTAACCACGCCTCAATTTTAATCTCGAAGTCAATTTCATCTCTTTACGCCACTAACCTTTTATATCTCTAGACGAGGATGCAAATTTAGGCGAGGCACCCACTGAAAACAGCAAAACATCTTAGTTCTGATGTTTAAAAGCGTCGCTACTTACATTCACTCGATGTGGGACCACCAAATTCAAGTCGAGTCGTGAATTTAATGGCTGAATCTTATCTCAGCAAGTTTACTGTCTTCATCTTTTACTGTGTTTACATCTGTTTACAATACTTCTGACCGTTTATCAGATTGCCCGTGGGAGATATTTTTGAAAGAGAATAAGCGGAACGTAAGAACGAATATTAAAATATTGAAATGAAGGCTTAAACGAAGAGAAAAATTATTACACAAGGGTGAAATTTAATAGAGGTTAAATTGAATGGATTAGTTTGAATTGAACAAAAATGGCTATAGCTCTCGGAGAGATGATAGGTAAGAATTTGATTAAACTACAAGGGGAATTGAAACAACTATAGGGAAATTCATAAAACCCTTTAACTTGAAACAAGAAAAGAAAATAACTTGAGATTTGGTAATATCATATCTTTCTTTCATACTTTTTGATTCCATCAGGAAATTTTCACCTGATTAGGGCAGGTTCCAGCCACCTCTAATAGCCAGCAATATCCTAATTGGGTTTCTCTCCAAATAGTACATAATAGTTTTACCTTATTCAAGTCATAAAATAAAATTTTACTGTCATGGAAATATTTAAACAAAACAATCAATCACTTTATAGCTATCATCTCGGCAAACCTCATTACAAACTAAGAGCTACATACGATAGAAAAAATAGAAAATTTCTTAGAAAAAAAATTTGAACACATTGAATTGAGTTGAATGAAATCTAAAGCTCATAAGATTTTGCATAGCGAGTGAAATTGTAAATGAAATGTCAACATCCCATTGACATGGAATAAAGATAGAGTTACCTAAGGACTAGAGCTGTGACCTTTATTTTAATGTAGATGGAAAACAGATGCTGAAATTAGAAGTATTTAGTCGAATAATGATAATTCTTTCACCCATCAGCAGACAATCGGATTTTACCCTGCAGAAAAGCAATTACTTTTCTTTTCATTCATCCATTAAACATATCTGAAATGGGTGGTCCGTAGATACCGGAGTCATTATATGATAATTATTCTAAAAAAAGACATCTGGTGCGTAATGTGCATGAGACGTATTATTAAAATGCTTTATGCTGCGTAATGAATAATTTGTCTCATAATTAGTGGTAATTATAGCTGAATTTTTTCAAGTCCCGATAAAGTTTTCTTTGGAAACATCTGTAATGAAATGACTTTGGAGGAAAAGCGTAAAACCAAAAATCTGCATGTAGGTACTCAAGAACATCGATAAGGGAACGACACTTTTCCGATTTGTTACTTTTTGAGTTTTAGTTTCCTCTCATTTGTAACATAAACTAAGTATATTTCGAAGCTATAAGTGAAGAAAATACCTATATACAATATAAATAACAATTTTGCCAAAAACTAAGAATATCTTGCTCTCACATTTCATTTCTTGAAGTATTTTTATGCAAACCAAGCCTTATGGAAAGGATTAATTTATGTAGCTATTTATGCAAGCAAAGATATCTGAATTAAAAAGTCATTTCGGTAACGTAAATGACGAAATAAGGTATGAAGTTTTTCTGATCGTCATTTAGCGTAACTAGGCCTTTAAAAATAATTTTGCGAATTTAAAAATATTTTTACGGTGTAAAGTGCCTTACCATTTAGAGAACATGTTGAGTAAAAGTAAAAAGGTCTGAATTTTAGTTCACAATTAATTCAGTTTGTCTTTGTGTGAGTGCCATAACTTCAAGACGAGATTGATGATGCAACCATGCGTAAATGATATAAATTCAACAATTAAATTTACCCTGAACTTACATATTAAAAAATTAATTGATAATTTTCTGTTTTAGTATGAAGGTCAAATTGTTTCTCTCTTCAATATATGTCAATTTTTGAAAAATATGTTTCACTATACCTAATTTGGTATCTCAGAGTATCCAAACACGATAAAACAATATGAAAGTTAATAACATTCATTTAACATCTGAGAGGATATATTCTGGGTTTTATGCGATGTTTTTACGTGCAATATAAATTATCAAACCACCCAAATAAAAGTATTAGTCGTGTAAATACCCTGTGAATCGTCGAGTTTTCTCCCAAAAGTAATTGAAATGCAACATCAATAGACGAAGTTTAAGCGATATAAGTGAATGAAAACCATTAGGGCATTAAAAAACCATTACGTTTTCAATTTTCTGAAGCGTAAAGTCTTATTCGGTTGGAGATGTTTAGCCTGAATCGTCTACATGTCCAATTTAAGCATTAGAGCAAGAATTACTGTGATGGTCTCAAACGTCATTAAATAGGATTCTAAATGAATCTCAACCCGCATTAAATCTCATCTTTATGCGCCAAAAACAAAATTTAAAAACCTTATTAATGGGAAAAAGTTAACAGAAATGGTAAATATTGACCAAAACATTTCATTTATACATCGCCAACGACTAATTGTCTCAAGTTTTTCAATTAGGCAATATAAAAAAACTATAGTTTTTATTTTAGGCTCTGAAATCAAGTTGGAAAAATGTAATGATCTATTTAAGATTGAGGTAATTAAGAACTTGGGCGAATTATTTTTTGAAACTCATTCTCTCATAATTCGGGAGTATACAGGTGAGAAATCTCCTGACAAAATGAGAAATCGTAACCTGAGTACACCCTCTCCGGTAACAAGGGACATTTGGTATTTGGTCAGGTCCAAGGGCTCCGGGAATGTCTGACACCATGGGCCAAAAGGGTACCCGGGTCTCAGGGTTCAAAGGTAAAAGTCATTCCACTGTGGAATTGGAAAATAATATGGCTGAATGACTTATTTGTGATGAAAAGTTGTTTTATATTTTAGTATAAAAAGCTGAGGAACTTTCAAGCCACTGCAAAGATCAGAAAAACTATCAATTCATGACTTAGTGTGAGCAGCTACTTTGCTTTTGATTTCACTTTCAGCTTTTAAGAACTTTAAAAAAATTACTGAGTTTAAATTTAACATACTTAAAACTCCATCTTTAGTAAAAGAAAGTAAACGTTTGAAAAACTGAAGATACACTAATTTTATTATGCACCCACATTCACCTAAACTAACTCCTACTTATTCTAGTTTTTCCGAAAGATAACTTCATCACCTTTTGGAATTCATGCCAATACGATTCAAGTTCAACCAGAGGCAAAAGAGAAAGTGGTTTTTGAGCTAGCGCACTTGCGTGACGCATTTCAAGACATTTGGAGCAAGACCGTTAGGAAATCATGAAGTGAGTCGACTCTGCAGTGAACGCGTTCCTGTTATTTCAGAAAATTGTAAGCATCCACGTGATGAAAATCTGCAGCTGATTAAAAGTCCATTTATAATTGATGTTCTTCTTTCTAATTAACTTTTCCTATGTCTCTAGGGGTCGCTATATTTTCCAATGAGTGTTCGATTACTTATTTGGCAATCTAATGCTCAACAGAATACTTCGGTATAACCAAAAAAGCGCCAATATATTATTTTAGTCTTCCTCAATATTTCTCGATGACTCGTGCTTTGAAACACGCGTAATGGAAATGATAGCACAATGTCATTATAAATAATTTACAAGAATCTGGTATTTCTCCCTCAGTTGTTTTTAAATGTACAAGGTGTGCGACGTATTTATTCACTACTTGTGGCGTAATTCTCATTTTCAGTTTCTATCTGAATATGCTCAGAAGTTGACTCGTCCTCAATCAACAATTGTTAGCACAGTTCTTATAATGACTTATATTAAGCAGTTACAGTAATTAACATGTACAATCATTGCTAACTGAGTTGAGAATAAACGATGACCATTTTTTAACTCTCCTGTAGCGTTAGATCTCGCCGATGATAGTTGCACCACTCATGGTAAACTTTGGTTTTATTTGCTTCAACTAAAAAGCTGCATCATGCTGCTATGGCGCGGATTTTTAGCATTTACCGCGGTCGGCTGTCATTCACCCCCACATACAAGAGGACCGTTGTTTGTTTCCTCTCAATTTTGGAATTCTCAATTGGTTCAGCATCCATTTAAGAGATAATGTTCTCTTACTGAGGACAATAATTTAGGTATGAAGAGTCATAAGTAATTGTACGAAGTATCTGACGTAATCGAATTTGATGTGCTTTTCAGGGGTTGCTTAATTTCCAGTAGAGATGTCAAATTTGACAAAATTTACTGTAAGTGATAACGGGTCTGCTTCGAGCTTAATTAATACAGCACAAACGATAACATATATAGAATTTTCACCAAGGTTGTTAATGATTTTTGAATGATTTTTGTAAAGCTTTTAAGGTTACACATTTTATATCCGACGTCTAAAAGTGGTTTTAAATCTCCTAATAAGCCATAAAAGGTGAAAAATTCATCCTGTCCTTTGTAAAACGCTTTACAAAAAACAAATATTTGTATTTAATACTGGCATTTATTTCTTAAAATTAAAAATGTGGCGAATTTGCTTTATAATCATTTCATTTTATTTACAAATTTCTAAATCAAATCAATTTTGAAGTTAGAAATGATAATTATATGCGTCGACAAAAATAATTATAATTCGATGTTTCACCCATTCTCCACAAGGTAAAATAATTCCAAGTTCAACCTTTGGAAAAATAGGAGTGGATAGGTGGATAAGTTGACATAATCAGTTAGAAGATACGTTTTTCTTAGAAGTAACATGGCATTAAAAACTGCTTAAACTCTGTAACTCAAGGCTTTTGAAAAGGATGACGGTCAATATTAATTTCCTTCATTCAAATCACTGGGGGTAGTAATATCAAACCCCACGAGAGGCGCTATGAGTGCCTGGCTTGAACAGGTTTTTTGCTTTTCCATTCCACTGCCATTTTCTTTCACACCCTCTCCCGCATTATCTCGTGCAATACACGCCAAAGATCTCCGGGGCGCTCGTGTAGCATTTGCTGGGAACTGGGGCAAGTTCACTCACACACTGTTGCAACACGTTTGGAAAAATCCCTTTGGCCGGGCGGCCACCCATGTGACGATGAAGAGGATTTCTCAACGTGTGCAGGATGAAAACGGAACTCGTCTTTGCAGCGGGAAAAATTGGGATATTTACGTGGCCTCTTAATACGCTAATTACATAGCAAAGATGATTAAAAATGAGTATTAAAAGCATGTTGGAAGTATAAATTGGCTAAAAAAACAATTAATAACACAATTTTATAAAGTTCACCATAATGATCATGATGTTTTGTCGATATATAAACCAAAAAGGAACTTAAAGTTAAAGTTATAGTATATATAAATGTATTTGCATAAGCAGGTATATATAAATTACTCAATCTGTCTGCACTCTTTTTTACTCTAATCACGTAATATTGTCCAAGCAAGGTGTTTATGTTACACTCAAAATTCAAACTAACTTGACACTAAATTCTAGACAAACTTTAAATTTTGGAAGACCAGGAAATTTATGTTCTTTTTATGCAATGCGTTCAGCCTCGTAATATTTGTTCTCTCTCTCTCTCTAGATATACATTAAAAATGGAAAAAGAATAATATATTTGAAAAAATATATCATAAAATTGCTACCATCTACAAAGGTTAAAATTGTTGAAAAAAAGGAGCAGCTTTGTGAGCGCCACGTTCAACCAATGATCACAAAGTGGTTACTAAAGTCCTCTCATGGCCTATCCAGGTAAACCTAAGTCTAAATATGATTTTGGGTGCCAAATCGTTTTAGGGCGAAACGTAGGAAAAATACACCAGTACTAATCATAATTAGTACTTTACTCACCACTGGGATTAGCGATATCGTTAGCGATCAAACTGATAATTCAGTTAAAATCCATAATTTAATTAATAAATGGCCATGTGACACATGAAGCGTGCTAAGGAATGCTTTTTGAGCCAGAACAATAACAGCTGGCGAAAAAAAGAGATCGAAAGCAATGGGAATGTGGTATTACCGACGAGTCATGAAGGTCAAATGGACAGAGGGGTTCACGAATAGTTAATTCATATGGAGAGTAGGAGATTGAAGAAGAGTAATGAATTTTTCGAAGAAGAGAAAAGCTCATGCAACAAACTTTGTGATACAATAACCCAGAAATAAAATTATCATGAATGATGATTGAAATGGGATGAATAACGGAGGAAAACCAAGAAAAAAATACATTAGGAGCATTATGAAGTACATTAAAGTGAAGAATCATATGGAATTAAAGCGATCGGATGAGAAGAGACTTGAATGGAGAACTATAACAAGCCAATCTTCGGATTTTTCACGGCCAATGATGATAATTTGGCATATGACAAAGACATATAAAGCCACTATACGTATTATATTTGTAAATATAGACATTTTTACAAAAAAGCCTAGCAAATTGAATGAAATACGAAGAAAAAGATTATAGAATGCAGAAATGAGTGGTTTATCCACGTCATTACAGAAAATTCACACAAGAGATAAAAAAGAAAGGTATTTACAAATGTATCAGTGGTAATGTCACACATAGCTGTGATAGAAGAATTATAACGCGAAGGATTGATGATAATACATTATATTAACATTTTGATGATTTTTAGAAAGGACGTATTTAATCATGGAGAGAGCATTATTTGTAAAGGAGGGCTTTGAATTTTCAGAGCATTTGTGACACCAAATATAATCCTAATGTATCGCAGTTTTAACTCCTGAAGTGTGTTAAAAAGGAAAATTAGTTACTTTACAAAGTAGATAACTTTCTGTGGTTAGAGTACCTTATTCCGGTGTCCCTGAGTCAGTACAGTTACATCAGTGATGGAGATATTTTAGTGGAATGCCAATGAATACACCGAAGACCGTAGTTCCCGATCGATTCCTCTAGTAACAAAATGCAATTTTGGCACTGCAATTTGTACACTCCTATTCAATATATTAGTCTTAGGAAACTGAGGTTTAACTAAACTATTTACGTGCGTGTAAGGGTTTTCTTTTTCCTCGAGCAATTAAACTGTGAGCTTTGTATTTAAAATCCTGAGATATACACCCAACAAGAGAGATGGAGTGCGTTTCATTAAGCAGTGCCCCTAAATCAAAATGGAATAAGGCATTTCGGTGAGGTAAGTATTGTAAATGAGAGTTATACAAACGACGGATGTAATGGTAACTCATAAAGATGGCAGGCGCTTAGAGGCGGCGGCGATCCAGAAAATAAGTGAATGATTCAAAATTCTTCGGGGATTTTGGAATATGAATCCGGGAAAACACGTGAGTGGTGCTCGCGAGACAGAGTCTAGCAGGGAGTCATTACATGCTCATGGGGTCACGCGGGTATTACTTCATCCGTTCACAGGCAGGAGGGGTCAGATAAAACTGGGTGGGGGAGGAGGATAGAGAGGAGGTAGTGGAACTTTCAAACAGCGAGGAGCGAAGCGAGAAAGTGCTCCGGCGTGATTTATTTTGAAGGAAAACAATGAGTTGACATCCTTCGCTGCTCGAATAAGCTCTGCCGCTCGCCGTGTCGACCACGTTTCTGTTCCCACCGCTTGGCAAGAATACACGATAATTAAGACGCACCGTGGCCCATCATGATTATCGCGTAAGCCTTACGCACGCAGTTAGGAAGGCTGGTTGTTCCCGTAGTAGCAGTGTCACTTTAGTTTAACGAACTTCAACAGCTTAGGTCATTTTACACTTTATATATTTAATTGAAAACATTTGTCTGGAGCGTAGCACTCTACGGATCGGAAGCATGGACCATTGGAAAAGCTGACCAGAAAAGAATAGAAGCCTTCGAAAACTGGTGCAGGAGGAGGATGCTGATGATCAATTGGACAGACAAAATAAGAAATGATGAAGTGCACAAAAGAGTTGAAGAGGAAAGGACCATATGGAACACCATACAGAAATGAAGAACCAGATGGATTGGGCACACCCTGAGACAAAATGATTTGTGAAGAACATAATTAAAGGCAAATAGAGAGAAAAGTCTCCAGAGGAAGACCCAGGAATAAGTTCATGGACCAAATAAAGAGAAAAGTACATAGAAAGAGTACCCAGGAGGTAAGGGAACTAGCATTAGATAGGGATGGGTAGAGGGCTGCAGTAAACCAATCCTAGGATTGAACGACCAATGAATATTTAATTGCCCAGCAGGAAAAAGCTTATTCTTACCAATGCCGTCTACCGCCTATTTTAAATTGGAAAATAGTCCAGACCTTTATAGGTTATCACAAACAAGATGGAAAGATCTGTGTTTCCATATCATTTATCAGTCTTTCTTTCGGTCTCCTCCCATGAGGGATACCACTTACAGTGCGACGGATTTTATCTCCCGTCTTTATACCTACGTGCTCAACCCAGTATCTTCTCCTCTGTATTGTCCAAATGGCGACATAATTTATGATCCCTTACGTGATGTTTTTTATTTCATCTAAAATGAGTTGGCCCCGATTGTCCTTGTAGCCTTCGTTTCTGCTATTCTTAATAGCTTTTTTAGTGTGCGTCATTTCAGCTCGTTTGTGGACTATATGCCATGATGTTGTTGGTATAATATTTTGTATACCATATTTAACGGACCATAAGACGCACTTTTTCTCCAAAAAATTACCTCCAAAATTCAGGTGCGTCTTATACTAGAAATTAATGTAAACATGTCCAGTGTTTGATTTAAAATTCCTGACAGTCTTATAAATGGCCAAATATTTGATGCCGTGGGAAACCTATCTCTATCTGGCAACATTCGATTTAACTACTGGCAGCAGCAGTGCACCGATGCGGCGAACATGAGTTGCGGGGATTCACAAACTTGCTAACACTGTCTCCCTCCCGCCCCGCCATCACAAACCCGGAACATTGTCTAGCCTATGGTGCTTCATTGCAGTCTACGGTGCCAGTGAACTTGAATTGGAAGTGATTTGTGTTATCGGTAACAGTACAATATTTTTGTTAGTAGCTAGTTTCGCAATGGGAAAAAATAAACGGAAAAAAAGGAAAAAATAAAATATTCATATGATGCGGGATATTAATTGAAAGTAATAGCATATGCAGAAGAACATGGAAACAGAGCAGCTGAGCGAAATTTTGGCCCACCACCAACAGAAAAAAAAACATTCGTGATTGGCAGGCTAGTAAAGAAGAAGTGAAAAAAATGAGGAAGACTAAATGTGCAAATAGAGGACTGAATGCAAAATGGCCAGAAGTAGAATATGACGTATTGAAATGGATCCAAGGACACCGTCAAAATGGTATTGGAATTAATCCCAAAATGATTCAAATACATTCTCGTAAGCTAGCACTACAGTGGAACTTAACAGACTTTAAGGGTGGAGTTGGTTGGTGCTACAGGTTTATGAAGCGTCATGGACTTAGCATGCGAATAAAAAACAAAATATCTCAGAAAATGCCACAAGAGTATGAAGTGAAAATATTATCTTTCCATCGCTTTATTATTCAACATCGAAAGAAAACCAGTGTGGAACTAAGCCAAATAGCGAATAAGGACGAAAGTCCTCTGACACTTTATGTGCCGAGTAACAGAACTTTTGCCATGAAAGGTGCTAAAACTGTAACTATAAAAATTTGTGGACATGAAAAAATGTACTACACTGCTGTCCTTTCATGTTGTGCTGACGGTAGTAAACTTAATCCAATGATCATTTTCAAGCGCAAAACAATGCCAAATCCTTCTGAAATACCGCCAGGTGTTGCTGTTCACGTACATGACAATGGATGGATGGACGAGGCTGGTATGAAATTTATTTGGATTGGATTGGAAAATGGATTAACAGAGTGTGGGAGAGAAGGAAAGGTGCTTTATTGAAGAAGAGTTACCTACTTGCCCTAGATCAGTTTAGTTGTCATTTGAAAAATTCGGTGAACGAGAAATTGAGACAAGGAAATACAGAGCTTGCTGTTATTCCGGAAGGACTTACTTCACATTTGCAACCTCTTGATGTCTCTATAAATAAACCATTTAAAGTGTATATGAGAGAGAAATGGAACAAATGGATGATGGATGAAACCAAACGTGAATTCACGCCAAAGGGAGCTTTAAAACGACCTACAACCAAACAAGTGTGTCAGTGGATAAAACAGTCGTAGTCTACAGTGAGAGAAGATATTATTGTTAAATCTTTTAAGAAGTGCGGCATAAGTAACGCTCTCCATGGCAGTGAAGACCATCTAATATATGAAGAGGACAATGATGATGATGAAGAGGAAGAAGAAGGAGAAGAAGAAAGTTCAGATGACGATTTTCAAGGATGTTAACCACAAAGTTTTTTTTAAGAACCACAAAGTTACATATTGCCATTTAATTCCTATGTTCTGAAACTCACTCAGCAATCTTTTACCAATGATACATAAAGAAAATATTGCTCAGCCTAAGAAGTAATTTATTATTATATTATTCGAGCCAGGCGTGCAATCATTAACTTCAGTGACTGTGCGGGAACTGACATTTCCTTTAATGTAGGCGTTGACCTTTTATAATTACCTCCCGAAAATAACCAAACAATGAAGATGCACCGAAATTCATTGATAAATTTAATGACATTAATGACGTTTTAACTTGAACCCAATGCCATTCCATGAAGATATGAAGATTCCATGAAGATGCCGCAGGCTAAAGGTGATTCAGTGCATCACCCAATAAATACTGCAATTCAATGGATCATATTTAGTGATATTATAAGAGCGAGTTGTGGTCCTTTAAGTTCAACATTCTTCATCAAATGTTGAACTAAAAGCACTGATTATTATATTGTATAAAGTATTCGTACAGAGGTACCTATGATATATTTAGAATACCTTCTCGCCAATTCCAACCAAATTGCACCAACGCAGCCAAAATGTTATCAAATCTGTCATTTAAGATATGAAAGTGTAATCTATAACTTGAAAAAAATGTTCAATTCAGAAAAATAGTCAAATATAAGTCTTGATTGACTTGTTTTATGCCTTTTATATCACGAGTCTCTGAGATATTACTGATTTGATAACATGTGCACAATCATTGATAGTGGTAGCTCTCAAGAAATACACATTATAACACGTCACTCCATATGCTAATATTTCATTAAATAACCTATATTGCACTTTTCCTGGTGCAATGACTTTGACAATGGAACTGTTGGTTTAACTCACGGGTACCGCGTGAATTCTGGAACTTTGTCTGAGTAATGATTAAAATTATAGGCATCTTATATCCCAAAGAGGACTATCTGATGAGATGATTATGATAATGTAGATACATTATTTAATCGATTGGGCACAAGCAATAAATCCTTAGTTTAATTGGATGTAGAAGAAATATTATTGCAAGCACAACAAGTAATTTTGATGATATTTAACAAATATTTGATGGTACATGTGTGCGAATGTGAAAAAATTAGTTTAATTCTTCTCAAAACATATTTAGGAAAGTAATGAAAGATAGAGGCATATTTATAAATAGGCTAATAGAGCAGTTATAGATTAGATGCTCAGTATTAGAGTAGAAGCTACGAATCATGCACATTTGCTCAGCTGAAATTAAATTCAATTTACAAATATTTCTCTTTTTGTCCGTCATTTGGTGAGGCCCAGTGTTGGTGTAGTCATACTGTTTTCATAATGGTAGGCCATGGATTCTGATTCATAAATTCTGATTCATTGGCATAGAATAGGAATTAACACGTATCGACGAAGCAATCACGCCCAAGGCGATATTCAATACCCGAGACCTTTTATTTTTTGCGATAAAAATTTTCTAATCGGATAATCCGACATGCCGAGGCAAATTCGACGCGTGGAAATAATGATGCAATACTTATTCGAGAGAAATATTCCACCGAGATTAATATATGCCCTTTATTTGGGCCACATACATTTTTGACCTTATTTACATGAATGACCCGTTTCAGGTACAAAAGGAGTGAAGTAATCAGGAATAGTTTCACTGATTCAGGCGTAATGCAGTGGAAGTTCGTCATAATGAGAACAACAATCACACTTTTCCACAGTTTTTCATTACCAGTACTACGCATTTCGACTCACTGACTCATTGTCAGGTACAAGACCATGATGCAATCTTGATGCAAGTCTTGCACCTGATAATGACTCTGTAAGTTAAAACACGTAGTACTGGTAATAAAAAAATTGTGGAAAAGTGTGATTGTTGTCCTCATCAATAATCATAAATAGTATAAACATTACACTACCATTATTAGACAACTAATATTCTTCTCAGAAAAATCGGAAATGGTTCAAAATCTTAGTCTTCATTGTTTATTTACGAATTTAACCGGTACGATTCCCTAGGAATATGAGGCCAAAACATAAAAAATTGTGTCGTTAACATTAAAATTAGTTTATTTATTTGTTTTCACTGCCCCGAATACAGCACATTTGGCCATTTTATGTCGGGAGAACAACAGCAACAACGGACGAGACACAGACATCCATGTTCTGAGCAGATAATATTCTACCCAGGCGGGACTTAACCCCGCCGCCACCGAGTTATTTCAATAACCGTTATCCTTGAGGGTATTTTTAAAGAGTGCTTTATTTGTCACTTTCTAGGAATTGTATATCAGCTAAACCAGTAATAGATATAGATGAAGAGAATTTTCAACGAGTATTTAATCGACGTTGCCAATATCGAAAATAATCGAGCTATTTCTTTGCTGGAAGGATAAGTCATCGCATGTCTTTAAACTTGATAGAAAAAGCACCCATCCGAGGTAACCACACGACAAAATCACCTCCACCCACGAAAATAAAATTATGACTAAAATTAATAGAAGCTAATTAGTGGTATAGAGAAAAATTTCTGTGCTAGCATATAATGATATGTTCTGTAATTTTCATCGACCAAAACGTTTACGCGACCGTGAAGCGAAGGCCCTTACCTTCCGCTAACATATTCACGGCCCATATAGAAATCACTGGACTAATGACGACCTCCCTGAACTGAGACGACTGGCTACACAGCAGCTGAAGTCCGCTCTTCCTCAACACAGCGACTCCTCGGCAATCTTCACTCTTTCAAGGTCCTTGGTCGCGACGCGTGGGGAAAGTTTACACGCTTCCATACTCATTGAGCCTGAGGCACTACTCGAGATTAGCTGCCTGGCATCCACTTGTGAACCGTGAGTGCTCGGCTCCGAGTGCAAAAACACTTTTGCGATGGGGTAACGTTGTTATCAGGCTTTATAAATCAGTAACAAATGAGCCCACCTGCTTCAACAATTTCACTTAGCATACATGGTGGTGACCCCTTGCGATTAGGCACACCCGCGTGTCTCACGCACCAAGCGTGTTGCATTACCAACTGGATGGTAAAGGTCACTCAAGGATAGAATTTCAAGCATATAATTAGAAACGTTGACCTTCGCTCAGCTCCGGAAGAAGTGGCGTGAAATAAATACACATCAAGTTGATGGAATCCAAAAGAGATTAAATTGCCCAGCCCACAAGACAGGAAATAGTCCTGGGGAAAATATCCTGGTAAAAAAGTTATTAAATACCGTGCTTTACCCAGCGTCAATTTACGTTTGTTACGTAAGCATCGATGGTTCTAGGAAAAATTCAGAGAATACAAAAAATATACCAAATAGCAGACTAAAAGTTAAGACTTCGGCCTTGTGATTTCATTTATAAGAAGGAAAGAGCGAGTAGCAGGCATTTTAAGTCTACAATACTATATAGTCTTGAAAACAGCAAACGTTTAAATCACCTCATCAAATTTAAATTTTACTGACTAATAAATATTTACTTTATTAGAGAATAAAAGGAATGTGAGAAATTTATATATGGTAGTAATGTATGACTTGACGAGCAGTCTAGTAGTTTATCCATTAATTAAACTTTCGGTTAGTATTTTTGTACAGAATTTTCACCTAAATGAGGTCATAAAATTTTCATTCACTATTTACGGTGAAAATTCCTTCAGCGTGGATATATGTAACACTGCTGTTGGATCTTCTGAAATATATGTACCCAGCGATATGGCCTCTTCCGTTGGACACTCTAACAAATAAATGACCACAAGGCATAATCGACGTCAAATTTCGAATTCTCTTCAAACGTTACTAGTAGAGGACTTTTGTAATAGAAAGTTAAGAATGTACGATCAATATAACTTTCTCTTGGCTAAAAATCATCAATATCATAGTTTTTTTATCAAAACTATGCTTCAGGATATTTTAATCTCATGGGCACTATTGATATTCACAGTTGTCTTGGTTTATCATTCGTAAATGCAGCGGATGAATCATTCAAACAAAGGACGTATTGATGTATTAAAATGTTGGAAAATATTTCCATATTGGTCAGCAAATGAACTGTCATTTTTATTCCTTTTGCTGACATATTTACCCGAAAAAGTCACCATTTTCACTTAATGAATCAAGTCAGCGCAAGGTTAGCACGTGCAAACCTTTATTGAAACACACGAATCTCTATCAGATACGTCTCATCCAACCCAGGCTGAATGAACAATAATAATAATAATACTGAGATCACTAATTATAATTATAGATATTCATGCACCTGATTGATGCACGCTTCAGAGAATTTAATTAAACGCTTAGTCCTCCACCAAAATTTGTCGGGACATTTTTGATGCTGATTTCGTAGGCATTGTCCCTGACATGTCTAATCAAATATAGAACTGTATACGAATTGGTGATAGGAGCTTTCTTATTTCTGTGAACATTAACCATAATACCACTTCAGGGTCAATTATAAATGCTGAATATGTCCCCCGTCTCACTACATATTCGCATAAATTGACTTTTGGTAGGAGTTAATTAACTGAGATGACCACTTTTCATATTCCAAGATAGCATCGGCCTGTTCACTTTCCACACTGCGAAATGAACAACGAATCACAAAATAAGTTACCGCTACATAACTGTCTTATTTCTGAAATCAAAATTGAACCTTTGAAAAACCATGAATATAAAATTAAATTGTTATATTTGTAGTGTTTTTATTTACTATTATAGCAGATATATTAGGAATTTGGTATTAAAACATCAGCTAATGATTTGCTTTGAGGTCAATCTGCTGATTTCTTTATTACTGCATCAGCCACAGTTTATGGCATTAGATTTTAGTAATTTTGTTGTAAATGGAAATATTAAAAGTCATATTATTTAAATATTACGAAACAAAATTATGTCTACAATCCCTCAGGAAGGCAGACACATAAAGTGAAACTCATTACTTTAACTTTCTTACGGGAAATCTGTGATTGAGCTGCATCTAAATATATAGCTGAATCTCTTGTGCGTTAATAAAATTATGAGACCGTTAAAACTCAGGTGAGGAAACAGAGCCCCCATAAAGAACAAGCCTCACAAAAACAGTCTATCACAGGCACTGGTATCTTAGCTAACTGTTGTATAAAACTACTATAATGGGGAAAAAGTGTTTAACATATTACCCTTAGTCTGCAATAAGACTTTAAGCCTGAACTCTCTCGATAAAGGCTCCATTCTAGGGTGTTTTACCGCATTGTTGTTTTTTGACGACAAAATCTTTGCCTACTGTAACGTTGGTAAAACTGTTGATATAAAAAACACAACAACGCGGAGAAACACTTGAAAGTGCAGCCTATATCATCAAAGCAGCGGAAGTCTTTGCACTTAACTCTTTCATAAAAAGTGTGGAACATTGGCTATGTACTTGTGTGGATTTAGATGACGTATACTAGTAACATTTTTCCCATCAAATTCCAAGTAAATTATTCATGTACCAGTACGTAGGTAAATATATTTTATGATAATCTCACTATCGGTCTCTCCGACAAAGTTAGCAAAAGTTCTTAATTCAGTAGCCGTAATGTAACTCCATTTCTAACCGAGAGTTAGTTTGGACTTATGCATTCCTTATTTATCATATGAACACCAGAACGACATTAATTTGTGTGTCAATGTAAAGGGAAGCAGGTATATTCTTTATTTATTTCACATTTGCCCTTCGACAAATGAAATAAAAAAGGAGATTTCGGCGGTTGCTGCTGGGATACGGACGAATGATTTTGAAAGACTGTAGGGGGAGGGACAGGAAGATCAAGAGTTGAAATCCGACCTTGAGAGGAACGTGTTCAGAATGACCACAGCCAGATGAAGCCGGGCAAGAATGAAGTGGAGGAATGAGAGAAGTTTTCCCGGGTGTTAAGAATCCAATGAAAATAGACGGATGAGTAACTGAGTGGAATGCGGATGGAAATGAAATCTCACTGGGAGATTAAAATACCTTGAAGAGTAGGTGATGAAGGCAGTATAACTGACCGTTTAATGGTGCATTATGAAACACTAAGCAATATCATTCAAAGTTGCAATTTATTAACATTCGGATTTTAAATTAATTTATAAATTGCTAATTATCCAAGATTAGACATCGTAATATCAAAGTTGATAAAACTGTAAGAATAGATTTTTATTTGTGTTAACCCAGCATGGTATATTTAACCCATAGGAATTATGGATAAACTTTAATTATTGGGCAATACATGGGTATTTTTATTGTCAGATATAGTGGTAACTCCATTACCTTTACCTTTTGTTACAAAGAAATGTTTTATTACAAATCTGTGCCAGCAGTTTCTCATTCTTTGCTAAAACTCCATCAAATTTTGGTGATTTTTATGGTAGCGAGGATTCCGTCAAAAAATGGGGCAAATACGGAAAAACGGCTCAGAACCCTATCGAGTTGTGAGATCTGAACGTATTGCTGCGTTTCTCATGAGGTCAGATTAGTTCCAAAAAACCTAAAACACACAATTAGCGATCATTGAATGAGTAATAAATGGATAAAAAGTCATGATATAAAATGGCTTGGAAAAATGAATGAGATGGATCACAGCTCCTTCAATCATTAATGGGAATCGTTATAATAATAAATCAAAAATATGCCATAGTTTTTCTTAATAATTATTGATTTTCATATTTTTTAATCCACCATTTTTGGGTCGGTGAACAAAATTAAGTTGGACGCTTATGCGCCTGGATCACCACCTGAATAATACTGCACAATTAAATGTAAATTTTCATGTAAAAATGGACGGCTTTCTAAAGAAAATTCTATGTAGTTTATTCTTTCAAATCAAATTGAGCAGGTTGTACCTGTTGATCTAGCAAATGATGGAAATAAATCCGATTCCATAACTCTCATCACCAAGAAATATGGTAATCCTTATCTTTCATGTGTTCTATACACCGTATCTCTCACTTCGACCTTCCCATAACCGTACATGATTCGGTCATGGATGTATTTTGATGAAAATTATGTTATAACGTTGACATTGGCGTCACTCAAATTAAATATCGAGCTGAAACTATTTCTTGGGTGATGAGTTCTTTTGAGGAGATTAGGAACATAGAATTCATACGTTCCATAAAAGATATGTGGGTATTAATAAGAGAGGTGATAGTAGGCTTATGCAATTAATAGAGGATGGGAGAGGAAAGCAAAACTAGCTGCTGTCATTAGTCTACTCTTAACCAATCTTATCTTATCTTCAAATACAACAGACGCGACGGTGCACTTAACTCAAATAACCGGCAAGTGAAAACAAGTAGGGATCAAGATCGTAAAGAAAAATCTCTGCCAATGCAGGGATTCTAGTACTTAAGCCGTAAAACTATCGCAATATTTTTCAATGGATTCCACCGTAAATTGAATTAAATGTCGTTTAATTCATAATGTGACTAATTACTGAAAAACTTATTCCTTTTCTGATACGAAATTCCACATTACATCGTTCTGCGTAACTTTTTCGTAAGTTATATTTGAAATTACCTGGTAGATGAGGATATAAAGAGACGTGCGAATGCTGGAAGGAATGTGGTAGGTAGCATGAGGAGCATATCAAGGAATGAGTGCCTGTCTAAGGAAGCGAAAATTGCTGTGTACAAAAGTGTACTTCTCCCCACTTAGTAGTATGGTAGTGAAACATGGGTATGTCAGGATAGACATAAGAGTAGACTAAACGCCGTGGGTATGAGTTATCTAAGAAATGTTGGCGGCAAAAGAGGGATGGATAGGGTGAGGAATGAGTGGCTAATAAATGAATGTGGGTTAGATCCTCCAGTAATAGACATATATGAAAGGAGTGTGGTTCATTGGTTTGGTCATGTTAAGAGAATGGATGAGAGTCGAATAACGAAACAGGTATGTAAGAGTGAAAGGAATGGTGCGAGAGGTAGAGATAGGCCGATAAAGTTGTGGTTGAATGTGGTTGAGGAAATTCTTAGGAGGAGGAATATTAGGAGTCTTCAAAACAGGAGGGCGTATGAAGCAGTGTATGGGAGTAAATGAGGCAAAAGGGGTTTGCAAGGATAGATCAGTATGGAGGAAATTATTGAAGCAGAGTTAGGTGTACAAATAAGTGTTTGTGCACGACCAAATATCGGTTTCCATGCAGTCGGTTGACAGCACGATTCAACTTATACTGCTACTGCCAACTTGTGTAACACGCGAAGGGCAAACGTGATATTTATGCCAAAGGTTTATGATGTTGCTCATAATATGGTGTGCGCACGCGTGGGCACCACCCGAGTGGTTTGCGTGGAGACCAAAGAGCTCACGTGCAATCGCACGCGCGGCTGATTCCTCCGTGCGTGCACCGAGCGATATGAAAGTGCACCAGCATTCGAGAGCATCAAAGCGCGGAACGCACTGGGAGGTGTGGTGAGGGAGGGAAGGGAAGGGGGAAGGAGGAAGTAACTCGGAATATGTATATACAGCCAGCGAGGAACGGAGGTAGATGAGATTGAGGGTGGCTTTTTATAGACAGGGCGGGGGTGAAGTAAATGGTGTATATGGCAACCATTCATCGTGTGTCCTCGAGTGGAGAGATGCATTTTCATCATCAGGAGCACCACTATATATATATATGGTGCACAATTCCTCTATTGACGGAAGCGAGTCGCTTCCTACTTCATTGTAATCAAACGCGCACGTGTTACTGTAGTGGAATTTTGATGCAATTGAGGATACAATGTATCACTTCCTGCTCGTAATCAATCCTTTTCCATCTTATATAAACGTAAAGAGCGACAGACTCAACCATGGAAATAGAATTACATTCTCAAATCCAATGATTAAGTTGACATTCAGAACGTATTAGACTTTTAAAAGTTGTGTTTACGCATGATATTTCATTCTCACGACCCTATTAATGGATATGAATCGTTTAAGATACACGTGAAGAGTCGAAGAAAATGTCCTGACTAGCGAATTATTGGTTGCCTTTAGTGATACGTGAAATGCAGAGCTGCCCTTCAATTTTAAAGAAGTTCAATCTGCAATTGTTCGCTAAGTAGTTGAGTATGGTTAAATTAACTTTGTTTAGCAAAAGTAATACTTCCTCATGAATACCATAATCAGCACCTCGTCATGGACAGCGACAGGTTACTATTCACTGAGAAAGAGATAGGAAACTAATTCAATAACATGAATACTATTTATACAGAGCCAAGCGCAGCTTTAGCGCTGGTATAGGATACAGCCCTCATGCTGTGGCTTCCTTCACGTCCATTCTTCCTTGCGTTGCCGTCTTTAATGGACCACGAGGGCTTAAAATCTAGTTAATACGTATCCTTCAAAATTGCCGAAGGATTTGAAAGCGTGGCTAGTGTAGTGGTCTGTACATTGGCCCGGAAAACCTAAGGTCCGTGCATCGATTCCCGACTAAGGCATCAAAATAACCTGGATAGGAAAGTGGTCTCTGCAGAGGCCCAGTTAATAAAAGGTCCGTTGTTCGATTCCCGGTATAGGCCAATTTTGGTTATTTATTTTTTATTTCAACATTAATATATGATTAGTTTACCATGAAATGAAGTAATATTGAATTTTTGGACTGGGAATTAAATTCTAAATCACTTAATTCAATAAAAAATTCTGTACTGCAAATTCAATATTACAGCTCTGCTTTCTACGAGACTTGTTGTCAAATCAAATAAATTTTAAAAATGAAATGAAATTATGAAACTGACAATTTAAATACCTAAACTGCTATAATAATTTTCAGTAATTACACTGTGCCTCATAATCAACATGAGACAGTGAGCAGACGCTTTGGAGACTCTATGAACCAATCGAAAGATGTTGGGAAATTATAAATATTGAAGGCCATAATCTTCCTGTGAGCACTTAATTTTTAAGGTAAAGACGTAACAAGCAGCGAGTTGTAACGAGTGTACCAAAAGGTTCCTTACCTTAAAACAAACATTCTCACGCGAGATGCCTGAATTTGCTTTTTGGGTCTAATAGTAGATGTCATTAATAATTTGGTTCCCGATACGGCGCTCGACTTCAAAAATTAGCTCCCTTAAACGAAGGCTAAACGGTATTTTAAACTATGAAAGTCCCTTGGTTTCTTTTATCGAAGTGTGAATAAAATGACTGAATTGTTTGGAATAACAGAAGGGCAGTGATGAAAACCATTCACGGTTATGAATGCCGTGAAGTAAGTTGAGTAAAACACCAAAGAACTCTTTAAGACTTCGAACGTGAATCCAGTTGGACATGAAGGAATCCTTGGCGGGCGTAAACATTACGACCGGATTGGCATCCAGAATTTCAATTAGGGAAATCAAATATTCTTACTGCTGACGTTCGTTAAGATGCGAGAGGACAAAAAGCAAAGTAATGGGAAAAAATCAATGATATTATTATAATATACCATCGAAATGATTGACCTTAAAAAGAAGGCAGAATGTCTCCATTTGTCTCAGTATGTTAAGTAATTGTTCCATGAGGACCTTAAGCTTTTTCCATGTAAATGGAATATGTCTAATATAACGCATAATGACAAATGGCGTACAGAATAATACAAGATTTAGGTTCAAATTTCAGGATAAATTCGGCTTAATTAACTTGCCACACAATTTTTGAGACATTGATTGATGTAAAATATAAAAATGCGACCCATAAAACAAAAATGGGATAATTAAAAAGTGAAAAAACACTTAGATGAATGCAACAATGCCATAGATTGAGAATTTTTTCATCTTTTTCCAAAAATGTATTACAACATGATATCTTCCACCGTATGCATAACAGCAATAAAAAAGTCTAATAGTTCAGCAGCTACCGTATTACGACATGCACCTAGCATTTGTTGAGCTAGAGTTCTTGCACGTAGTTTGGCATTGAAACACAATCGGGAATCGCTTTCTACATAAAAATCAGTTGGCATGTAATCGGAATGTGAGTTAGTGGATAATAAACGATGACACTGTCGGCTTGGATGACAAAGGACGGATGCATGCCATTCAGAGGCATCTGCCGGCATATATTTCTGCTCGTGGACAACGTATTAACTTACCAATCCTACGGCGTGGGTTCCTTCTTCGCGAAAGGTATGACCATAGTGGCTAAGCATACTTGTAAGCACCTATGGTGGAAAATTCGCTAGTAAGTGTTTGGGTTAAATTTTAAAACCGATGTTAGAAAAAAAACATTCAATGTGCTAACTACACTCTCGAGGAGAAAGTATCTTCTTGATCATGAGAAAGAATAATGAACTTTTATACAGAAAATGGCACAAACCGCTTAAGTAGTCTTCCTAACGCCTTCCTAGTCTTCCTAGTAACGCTTCCATCGTAGTCGTTAAGGAAAAATGATTGTAGCCTGCCTTAATAAATTCATCGATTATATTACATAAAATTGGTGGAAATATTTCTTTTCTTAGCTATATACGATGATGGAAACATATTTTCATATCTTAGATCTATTTAAAATACTGGTAATGATTAAATTTTGAATAAATTTATACTTTATACTATGAACTAAGAAATAGTTCTACGTGGTGATCTACCAATCAGAGATATGTATTTATCTGAAAACGAGGTTTTTTTCTTAGCCCCTTAACATGACTGACAGAATTTCTCACGTGTAAGGTTTCATCACGAAGCTCTCATATCATGTTGCAAAACAGATGTGAGGTTAATTACCAAATGACAGAGAAACCAGAGAAGGCTACAAAGGAACTTGGAGGCTACTGAACTCCAGTTCTTATCCTCCTATCATGATTCATTAATTTATTTATTCTAAATTATATATATTACTATATTATATATACGATATATATATATTATATATATATATATATATATATTTCATTTAGAACGCTTTTACTTCTATCTTCTCCTTCTCTGACCCCCAGCGCTGTTGTCCCATATATATAAAACTTCCTTTTCCTTTCTATCCTACTGATTGCATATCTCTAACGCTGCAAACTTCACTTCCCCATTATTACCCAAATCCACATCTCAATGTAACCAACCTATTTCAATTTTCTTTCTAATTATTCGATTTTTGGACCATATAATGCCACCTAACATATATCTTCTAGATCCTTGGCGTATATTCTGGAAGACCACGTCGAAACTTATCTCGCCTCATTAAAATAGTTTCCTCTATCTCATTAATTATTTTTCTGATTTTATCATTCAACTAACTTTGCTGTAAATATTTACTTTTATATAAAAATTATCACCGTTGCTACATAACGAAAGTGTAATAAAAGTATTGCCGTATTATTGTGGTGGCAAAAAACTTAGTAGCGATAATACAGAATGTTCTTCATTAGAAACGATGGGTGAGGTTATTATCCCGGAAACCGTAATCTTTCCGCTTTTTCGTTTTCTAAATTACGTTATTGCGGAAATTTATGTTGATATCATTTATCATTTTTTTTTCATTTCAGACATTTCAGACAGAGGTCAAGTTCAATGTCTGAAATGAAAACAAAGACAAATATTAATAAATTAAAATAAATGGCAAAAAAATTCATTCCATTCGATTTGCAGACGACATAGCTCTAGTAGCTGACTCAGAGAAGGAATTAAGTCGAATGCTCAAGATTCCAAATAATCTTTTATTAAAACTGAAACTTAAAATAAACACCAAGAAAACAAAAATCATGGTGGTAGAAAGAAAGAGAAGAGAAAAGATAACGAATATATGTATAGACGGAGTGAGACTGGAGGAAGTGACAGAGTTCTGCTACTTGGGTAGCATATTAGAGAATCATAGCAACTGCTCCTCTGAGGTCAAAAGAAGAATAACGATAGTCAAGAAAGCCTTTCAATTAAAGAAAAGTCTCCTAGTAAATAACAGCATTAGTATTGAGACTAGGAAAAAATTCCTGAAAGGCTTTGTATGGAGTGCGCTAACATATGGATGCGAGACATGGACACTAAGGAAGAGGGAAATGACCAAACTTGAAGCTGCAGAAATGTGGTTTGGAGGAGGATTACAAAAACTAGGTGGACCGACAGGAAAACTAATGAGCAAGTACTAAATGAAGTCCATACAGAAAGAGAAATATTGGAAACAATTAAAACAAGAAAAGCTAAGCTCATCGGACACTTACTCAGGCACGACAACTTCATACAAAATATTATGGAAGGAGAAATTCTAGGCAAAAGACGGAGAGGACGACCGAGAACTTCATACCTAAAAGTATTGGCGATGGAAATGGAATGCACCTTGTACAATGAAATAAAGAGGAAGGCTGAAAAAAGAGACTGTTGGAAGTCGTGGCTGCAACTACAAGGATAACCTTTAGAAGAGAAGAAGAATCATTTATCACTTCATTTTTGCTTCTAGCTCATTTAAGTACGTAGGAGATAAGACATTAACTTCGACGAAAATGTCAGTCATAAATAATTAGATTGCAGATTATCAAAAAATTCATTGCTGTTTTAAGTTTCATATAGCCAAAGAAGCTATATTTGTTTAAAAACCTGAAAAATTGGAGAAAGTTTAACGGAAAAAATAAAACATATGCGACATTTGCTGAGAATTGGATCTAAAAGCCTTCAAAATTATAGGGATAAATGGATTATTTCAATTCAAAAATATTCGAGAGACATAAGCATTTTTTTACTGAGGGTGTTTAGCTCGATAGTTATGAAGTCATTCCTATGGAAATAAAGGCTAACATGTTACCCTGAGTTTAGAAACAGGAAATGTTGTGAATTATAAACTTACTAAAGTACGAAATAAGAGCATTAGGTGCTTTAATTTAATATATCAAAATTACAAATTGAAATCTGGTGACTAATCTGACACTATACCTATCAAGTCATCCACCATTAAACTGCAATGAAAACATCCATACTTAAAGAATACAATTTTTTACTTTTTCCACAGACTTTGATTGTGGATGGCAGATGCGTTTCGCCGACTTCCGGCGTCATCAGGTACCTGATGATGGAAAAGTACCAAATTACATTCTTTAAGTATGGATACGATTGACTTGTACGAAGTGAAGCCTGACTCTGAAGAGTGTATGCAATGAAATCATCAGTACTAAGTTATCCTCATCGAGGATTGGGAGTAAGGCGCCAGAATTGCTCAATACTTAATGATGCAGGGGAACAGAAAACACCGCCACTATTGCAACGAGGCAGCCAAGGAACACCAACATGAATTAAGTTGCGCGGAATCGTATTTATCGCGTAATCGCCTCTAGGTCACGGAAAAATAGCGTCATGCGCGACTTTTCCTAAACGACTCACAATGTGCAACTCGGAATAGTCTTCTCAAGGACTACGTTACGGAGGTATCGCGACGGCGAAGGAAGGATTGGCGCCTGTTCAATGAATAGAGGATTAATTGTGGGAATCGCGGCTTCATGATGGAGATATGTTTACGCAGCAAACCTCAGTGAAAAATGACAGGATTATTTCACAGCGGTTAGTAGCGCTTCTCGCCATAGACAACGGTGGGTTTGGGTCCCGTTAGACATCCACGGTGTGATGCGAAATTTAATCGCAACACTTTGGAAGCGGGTATGTTTTTCCGCGTCGTTTGATTGATCACACCCGTCTCTATCGCATGCTACTTAATTTTAGCTTCATTCGCAGCGAAAAAGTATTTACTTTTCTTATTTCCATTTTTTATGTTAATAATTGATATAAAAGTAAGTCAAAGAACTCATTTATGCAAAAAATAATAATATGCCACATTGCTAAAAATGATTTATAGAATAAAAGATTATATATATTCAATGGATTTGAGAATTGATACATCTCGCTCGCCCTTTTTCATGTGACTTCTGTCACTCTTTTATTGGAATAGGGAGCAAATGGATGAAAAATTGCTCCAAGAGCACCATAAGAGAAGACTTGTTGCGACAATGATGAATTAAATGGCAGTAATGGAGTTTGAAAAAGACTAAGATCTCATCCTGATACGTCAATTCAGTTATTTTGTCTCGCTTGAAATAAGAGTTGATTCAGCAACGTTAAAAAAATTCCAAAATTATTAGAAGTTTTTATAAGTATCGTTTCCCAGCATCTATTTGAAATAAACCCAGTTAATAATGTAGAGACAATGTCGAAAATACCTTAGGCTATTAATTTACTTATTCATCAGGAAGTTACATCGTAATATCAAATTTTGATGGCATAATCGCTGTATTACAAAAATGCTGCAAGTTGAAGATTTAAGCCAGGCGTTATATTTTACCCTATTTTCCAGCATCGTGGAATTTTCTGCATGAAAATAACAAAACAAATCTTTGGGAATGAATACTTAAGTTATTTCGCTCCGTATTCTTGTCTTAAGTAGTTTGACTTGTGCCTTAAAAGCTGAGAAAGTGGAAAAGTTTTCAGTGGAAAAAAATTTCCAGGAACAATGCATTCTGAGGAATTAATAACTGTGATTGCATCATTAAATGATTTTGGTAGTCTATTAAGAAGTATGTGAGTCGTAAAGTTTTATGCCATTTCAGCTTTTGTGACATTACAAAGTCTTTATGCAATGTAGGCTCAAAATTGAGTAGTTCTTTTAACAGTAGCTTAGACAGAGCACAGAAGGATATTTCTGCCGTGAGGATATTTTCAATATTATTCATTAAGTAGGGAAAAACTATTTAGCTAAAACATCATCATGAAGTATGAATTCTATTTGTCCATGCCTCATCTAGAGTTTTACAAGGAGCAGAGTCAAATTTCAAAGATGACGATGGAGAATTACTATGTAACCACGTCATTCATCTTAACAGCTACAAATAGGAAAGCTTTGCACGTGAAGGGTCTGGCTGAATAGTCAGAAGACAGCGCGGGAAATGCCAACTGTATACTTAAACACAGGTTTAAATCGTCTTTATCCAACAGCCTGCGCCGAAGAATCAAGGCTGGCCTATTAGCTATTCTCATAACAACATTGAGATTCATGAATTTCAGGGATTTCCTGCGGAAAATTTTGTTTCCCTGGAGCATGGAGTTCATTTTTTTGCTTGACTGGGCGAATTTAACTGTGAGATGTCAAAGAACAGTCAGAAAATGATTAAGGAGAGGAAGGGAGGGAAAGTACGTGACGGCTGACACGTCTGTCACGACGTACAAATAAACGTTCTTTTGTTTCCTCCCCCCATCTCACTCTCGCGATCCTCCCCGTCGACAGCCTCCCCTGTCCAAGCATTCCTCTCAGAGAGCGACGCTGCTGAATAATGCATTGGGCGACGCGGCGCATCCGTGAGATGATGCCGGATCGCTGTGGCCTGCGAGAGAAGCCGTGGTTCCGGGATTCAAAGTATGGAATCGCACGGCGCACGTGAAACTTTTTGGCACTCGGATCCGCCAGACAACATGTAAGAATCTACCATCTTGGAGGTGGAATGGAAAAGGACTGGCGTTAAAGGAAAGTAATGCTCCTCAAAGGACGAAAGGGGCGAAAATAGCTTTCACGCTTGTTGTATCAAAGATCTCATTTAGGAAGGACTCATAATTATGTCTAAGCTCTGGACGATACTTAGGTATTCATATTGAACACAAAAACATATTGAACACAATCTCGTCAAATCCTCATTTTTGCCCTTTAAAATGGTTAACCACATTTTTAACCACAATGGTTTAACATGGAGGTTATGGAGAACTTGATGCCATAATTCCCGAGTTACCGTTTTTTGACAATATCCCGCGGTATAATTTATCATATTTCAAGTTCAAAGATATTATATTGTGGATTACGGTGGCTCAGAATGATTAAAATTGGATTAAATATTTTTTTAAATAAATAAAATTGGATATTGTGCTCATAAAACTCCATGAGCAGAACTAAGTGCAAACGAAAAATAGTAGAAACCTTACTGGATCACATTTATGGCTTTACTACCTACAAGGGGAGATGAAATGGTCTAAAATTTAGCTTTTATTAATATTTCACCCGAAAGAAGTCGCTTTAATCGGAATTAAAACAGATATAAATTAGACTTAATCCAAAAGTGAAGTAAAGGAAAAGCTTTTAGTGTTTAAGCCATATAAGCCTATTGATCCGCCCACTGGGCCACAGGTAATCTGTTCTATTATGGCACTTCTGGAAACCTGAGAATGAAACAAATGATGTGTGAGTTTAGCTAAAAATCATGCAAAATAGACCCAAAACTACTATACTTTCAACTTTTTATGAGAAGGTATAGAGAATGTAAGAGATTGAAATGAGCATGATTATGAGATCAACTCCAAAATGGGTGAAAAAATTGGTAAATCCACTCTATTATTTATATTATGCATCAATGGCTAGTAACCTTATCGAACATTACAATAAATAACCATAATCATCAACCCTCTATGGATAAGCAAGTCAAATTTTTTATGCTTCAAAGTCATTGAAATATCTGCTTTCTAAGAGGCTTTTCCATTCAGTTGCTGCGCTAGACAGAACGCTTCGGCTTAAATGTGAAAATTTGCATCTCTTTCGGCGGTTTGTCAAACAAAATGAATAGAGGTATGTGTGACGCTGTTAACTGACGATGGTGTGCCTGAAGGAGCTCTGAAATGAATTGTTTCAGCTGTCATATGATGAAAATTTAGGAATGTTTAAAGAAAGGTACGTAATGAAGGTAATGTTGAAGTATACCTTGTGTAAAAAAGTTTTATGTAAAGTACATATTATTTAAAATTAAACACATGCAACACAAATACGTCACATTCCAAAATAAATGCTACCCGAAAATAAATTGTAATTAAAAAAATGCTTAAATAGCACTTAAAAAAACTAATATTGTGCAATACTTTTTTCATGCTGATACCTCATAATTCCTTCCATAGAGGTTTAAGTTTTGGTCGCTTTTCCCTTCCAAATTTGTCTTCTGCACAAGTTCCATAAGGCTTTACGAGAGCTTTGATTGATTTGTGAATACGCGGATTCGGGAAAAACCACGAAGGGAAACGGTTGCTGGGGAGGAAAGAGTGGAGAGTACCAATAATTCCTTGACCCCCATTAAGTTCGTGGCTCACGTTCCCCCCGCGAGGTAAAGTAATTCTTTTTTGTCACCGCCGGAATGGAGAGGGACATTTCATCCCCGTCTGGCAGAGTTGCCGGACCGTGCACATTCGCACGCCTCGGCGGAGAAGGTTAAGATCACGAGCGCGCCTGGAGTGGTCAGAATGGCGTGACCGATTCACGCAGACTCACTTTCCTCACCGTCTGACCGCCGGCTCCAGTCCACCGTTCCCATTTCCCGGGATTCACACTTGAGTTTAACTTTCTTTAATGCAACTTAGCGAAGGCTGCGAACGAAGTGGCGGGCTCTCGCGGGTTGACAAAATTGGCCAAGATGATAAAATTAATGCCCCAACTTACGGTAAGGGATAATATGAAACTCTCCAAAACTTGTGAACAATTATTCCATTTTATTTCTAATTCAGACTCACAAAAGAAAACTCAATTACCACTTTTGAAGATATCCAGTTTCTATAATATAGTGACCACTAATACAATTCATTGTCAGTTTGGATTTAAGCGTTTGGGCTATTTCATGCCGTTCATTCATCATTTCTTGCTTTGTTTTCAGACACAGAAAGAAACGCAGCATATGCATAGTTTTATTTTACAAGGTTTGCACATAAAAATGACGCATGTACATTCATTTAATGTAGAATCTTCCATAAATACCTTGAAATACTAATTTAGATAGAGTCTGCGGTACACATGTAGGTGACAATGGTTATGATTTCAAGATTTTTTTCTTTTATATATTTATCAACGCAAGGTTTTGATAATGCACTTGTTGCAGTCACCATGAAAACGCCGAATTTTTGAAAGCCATATTGAAAACAGGATTGAATAACAATTAATGTGCATGAATATGAGTAACACACACTAAAACAATGATACAAAACCTCGCACCGCTGAGACCTGTATCGCTTAATTCTTTGAGATCTTCACTTCAGATCGCTCCATTGTGTGGCATATTACCCTTTTACGGCGTTTTCAGGGGCAAAGCTTTGACACGGTGGAAAGACCTGTTTCCATGTGGGCACCAAAGCCAAGCATTGTTTTCCTGGGGTTGGATTTAGAGGGTGATTCTCCTATTTACAGTGGCAAATAATTTGCACGTAATGATCGCAACCGTCGAAGTATGTTAATATTTACTAAACTACATGGCAAATGAGAAATACGATCGATAGAACTTTTACGTTGGAATGGATAAGCCAGGAACTGGGCAATTATTAATGGTTTTTCGATGAATAAATAGATATGAGGTTAATGGCAGGCCGTTTTTATATGTTTAATTAAAATTTTCACGATGATCCAATTCAACGGAGACGTTTCAGGTGAAATTAACTGTAAGGAAACTGGTTTTACACCCGTAACAGAGATCATTCAAGTGTGAGAATAGTTCCATTGCCACGAAGATAAAATTAAAACAGTTTGAGAGTTGATTAAATGTGATTCAAAATAATTTTAAATAGAATAGTTTGTATTTTAACCCAATGTTTTGCCGATGAATAACTGTTACTAATACCACTTTTTTATTTAAATTAAGCGACCCGGGTTTCAGTAAATAATCACCATTATCAGGTATTAATTGAGATCTCAATTAATACTGGATGATGGTGATTATTCACTGAAACCCGGGTTACTTAATTTAAATAAAAACGTGGTATTAGTAACAGTTATTCATCGACAAAACATTATAATGGAATACCACAAAGTTAAAGATGAACTAGTGAATATTGTAATTTAACCTGTCTATTTAAAAATAAGTGTTCCTTTGTAAGTATCTAAATTTCTATTCAGTCGGTATGAAACATTTTAGAGTAGATGCGGAATCTTAGCTTTCGGGATTCACGCCCATTTTTTATGATTCAAACACATGCTTCGCGAAAAAAAATTCTCTACCACTAATCATTCTTTAGAGTTTCTAAGTGAGATAACAACATACTTCTGGAAGTGGATTGGAATGTTCTGGTTTGTAGAACTATGGGGTTTTGAGAGTTTTTAAGTTTAAAAATGTATCGCCGGACCTCTTTAAATGCAAGTTATCGAGATGTTTAAGGCTAAGAATGCGTGCTAGTCGACACATCTCTACTCATTTTTTTTCAACCTACCACCGGGGCCTTGACTTCATTAAAAAATCTCCGGCCTGCAAAAAGGACTGAGTGTCACGGTCCCTTGATATTTTTCGTGAATAAATTAAATGACTCACAGCGTCAGTCCCGAACAAGCACCACTTAACCCAAACAGGATTGCCGCGACAACTTTTTTTCGTGGGACGAGGAGAATCGCTTCCTGCGAAGGTTAGCGTGTCACGGACGGGGCGGAGGCCCACCCTAGTGATACTCGTCGTCCACTCAGATCAGCTGAATGCTGAGCAGATAACATGGGAGACGAGGATTTGAGGGAGAAATAGATGAATGTTTTATGTGTAAGGAAAGAGTGAGGAGGATAGTAGGATCTCGCGTTTATTTATCGCGCGAATAGCATCTATTCTCCACACACGCGTATTTGGCAATGGGCACCGAAAAACCGCGCCTCCTCTCTTGTGTCGATAGTGGGCACTCATGACCTTTTCCAATCGCCGGCCGTGAATATCGTGCGCGATGAAACCTTTTCGCTCACGCTTGTATGGGCTTGGACTTCATAATCCTTTAGAGAACTCATGGAATTGGGTCTTGGTGTTTTTGTTTCAACATCGAGCGAATCCAGAAAAAGATCGTGATGGAATATGATTACGCGGTGGTGATTAAAGTGGGCAATTTGAATGTGGAATCGCTCGCTACGCATATCTTTGACGGAATAGAACCTTGAGAATTTGATCTAAATACGTGTATTGATTAATATGATAATACATGAAAAATTAGCTCTAGTGGTTTCAGTTACCTAAAATCTTTGGCTGTACTAACTGCCTTAGCTTGCTTCTTGCAATGATTATTACTGTCATTTTTTGAGCTTGATGGTACATATGATTAATACAGAAGGATTCTTGAATACGCATTTCGATGGTAGCAACTGAGGTGGCATGGTGCTCACATTAAACAGTGAATAGATTAGAATAATGCTTGGTTGCATAATAAAAAACTAACTGATATCATCGTGAGTGAATTTTCATTCAATACTGGTATACAGCTGAAGATAAAAAGGACGAAAAAAAAAGAAATTATTAAGTGTCAGAAGAGTAGAAGAGGAAAGGACCATATGGAAAATCATACAGAAAAGAAGGATTGGACACACCCTGAGACACAATGGGTTTGTAAAGAACATGATTGAAGGCAAAATAGAGGGGAAAGTCCCCAGAGGTAGACCCAGGAATAAGTTCATGGACCAAATAAACAGGAAAGTACATGGATGAGATACCGGGAGGTAAAGGAACTAGCGTTAGATAGGGGAGGGCTCGGTCACGGTCGGTATTGAATTTTTCGTTTTTACTGTATCGTGGCATTTTAACTGCATTTGTACAGCCACCCAAAAACAGGAATACTTATTCTCAGAAGTGCTTATATTCCTTATATTTTCCGGTAAAATGAGGTTTTTATGTTTTTAATGGATTGTTGTGTAAGAGACAAATTGATCGTTGATATTAATGCTTTGTTGTAGATAAAGCGATTACTTATAATAGCAAACATATTAAACTTAAAATTTTCATCTCATTTCTCCAAAAAGAGTTTAATAAAATCAAGTGGTGTCTGAAGACGGTTATTTGATCGGATGGTAACATTCCGTCCAGAGAGTCCATGAAGAAAACATACGTGTCGACCATGTTGGTTCTTGGTACATTGCTGAAAATCGCATTTTCGCAAGTCCACGAGTCACTCACTTCTCCAATTACGTTATGCGTTATTCTTTCTCGTAAATAATAAAAAGCGCATCATAACAAAACCTCTAATGCATCAACGGCCGTAATGCTGAAGTAAATCTTAAAAAGTATTATAAAACTCCTTAAGGTGTTGGATCTTAACTGTTTTCATTTTAAAGACCAGGAAGTTAGAATTGGAATCAAGAAAAATATTTTTTAAGCATACTAGCGTAATCAAGCCCACGTCCGTTATATTTAATGAATTTCATCATATTTTAGCGTAGTAAATTGTAAAAATTACTTTAAAACCCCGGCCTATTCCCATGATTTTCATAATTGGACTCGGAAATCTTTTATGGGCTCATGCATAATCCCTATAGAATATTCCTTGTGCTCATACCTAACCCAATGAATTCGTTGTACCTAAAATCTTCAAGGAATTATGCCTCATAGAAGTCGTAAAAGCCGTTATCGGGATAAATTTGACATGCACGCAAACAAAGCTTGTTTGGAAATGAGTAAAGAATTCTAGGCGTCCCGGATGTGTTCGATTCCGCCTAAATGTATTTTTCATCACTCAGTGTATGACTGTGTATTTATCTGCGTTGTTTAAAATTCAAATCTCTGATGTTAAAGCCTTACCAGCTGTTTTCGGTGGTAATGGAAGAAAATAAATACCTAATTATGAGATATCATAAATACCGGAAGAAAAACTAATGATTAAAAAGTACATAGAGAGAGCGCTGATGTAGTAAATGGCATTAAATATCGATTGCAGATTAGTTAATGTCTTTCACATCGAACGTAGGAAATCGAAAACGTCAAAAGCATCTGAAATTTATATTACATATACGTAGCTTTAAAACTCGGTGCAGGTAACCCTTGAGAAGACACTTAAACTCCCTTACCCTACTCTTAACATCTATTTAAACAGTTGCTGCAGCTTTAGTGGGCTTTTAATTCGTGGAATGATCCCAATAAAATTTTCTATAGAGCCTTTCACTTTAAAATTAAAACTTTAGGAGTATAAATCATTATATTCTTCAATCCATTATTCACCTCAACTTTCAGTTTAGAACAATTTACATATCTTCCATCTCAGTCTTTCGAAGAGCACGACGACCTTTCATTTGAACTCAAACGAAGTCGACGGGTTTCCAGTCACTCGAGAATTCACCTGACTGTTACTGTCCATTTACATTTATCCTTGCCTGTGAAAGTGAATTAAGATATTCGGTGCTCGGAAATTTATATAACAAAGTCGTTGGGTTATCCATAAGTTTCAAAGATGCATTAAGTAAATGTCCTATATTTTTTACTCGGTCATTTTTCATTCAACTGAATGGCCCACTATTTGGAAACATCCGAGTTTAATGGAAGAAATATATTCTGGACCATTAAGTGCACGAAGAGACGTTAAACAGATACTTCCCTTCATATTTTTTACCACTATGTAAGGAATAAATGATTAATAATAATTTTTACTCAAACTTTGATAAATTAAACTATAGCATTTTATCATCACCAAGTTTTTTGGCTAATTTAATTTACTTTCATTACTTGGCTAATACCATGCATTAGGAATGCAAAACTGACAGAGATTATTTCAATACAGGAAACAATGGAATTATCCATTCGGTGATATTATTTTTCTCCTAGCATTAGATACTTATTTACACTCCAACTTTTGTTGAGTGGTCTTTGTATACGCGGCACAAAGCTGATAGTCTTCGTCAGCAGAGAATATATTCTGCCGTAATTCAGCTAATTCTCGTCTTACCACTAATATTATGGGCAATTCAACGTCAAAAAGGCAACGCCTTTTACTAACTTCGTTATGACTAACTTCGTACTCGTAACTTATCTATTGTATCCTGGATATCCTGCCAGCGCCAGACTCAAATAATACGTCGCTATAATTGAAATAGTTGATACATGAATATGCTGAAGGTTGTCTTGATGCACGGCAGTTTTACTGTTATTTTCGAAGAAATAATGCATTCAATGTGACTATTGAGGGCAATCAGTTCATTAATGCTGCTTGTTATGTAGTGCTTTTTGGAATAATATCTAAAGAGGCATTTTAATGATTAAATCATTTTGTTATCATGGAAATTCCAGAATTAATACCTTTATTTTCGGCGTATTAGCTGCACAACTTCGTTTTGATGGCACAAATATTTCTCTTTACTAAAATACCGTGTAGTTCCATCTATTTAGATCTATAATCTATGGTTCAAACCAACACGTTCCCGGTTATGACCGTCGATATTCAGCTCTTGTGCTCCCTAACATTTGACCTCCATTCCTGTTTATTTCGTGCGCTAAGCGCTCCACGCTGAGTTAACCTCTTTAAGCGCTCAATCACGCGCTGTGACACCGTTATGAAACGTCTCCTCCAGCTGCTCCTTCCCCTCACTCTCCTCATCACTTTCTCTCCTTCTCTCTCTCTCTCTCTCTCTCTCTCTCTCTCTCTCCTCACTGCTCCGCATTCGAGAGTTGCCGGACTCGCGGTTTTCGGGACGATAATGATCACCCGTTTTCATTCATGAACTCCTTAGTCGGAAAAATCGACTCCCTCTCATACTCGCACTGTTCCAAGGAGAGCGAGGTGTGTGCACGGACGCTCTGTGATTTATTCGCTCGAGCGACTGTTTTCCATACGCATTGATGCAACAGATTTGTTGTGATGAATACGGTAGTGAGATTAAGCGGAGGTATAATGGAATTGAAAGTGACTTGGCGATGTCCCCAAATAAATGAAATTTTCTCCAAGGGAAATGAGTGATCTCATTTTCATGTCTTTCGATAGAGTCAAGAAAATGTGACTAAGTCGGAATAAACATTTTTAAGAGGGATATAATACTCTTCAACGTCTATGAGCTGTGTATAATTCCAGAGATGGGAAATGATATGCAAACGAAATACAAACTAGGTAATCGAGTTTATGGTCTTTATTCGGTTTCGCCGAGAAATTCAGAAATGAAAAGTGAACGCTGCTTCTTCGGATTCAGAAGGATAAGGTCTAATTTAATATACGGAGTAAGTTTATTCAAAGCTATCCGGATATAAATTATGGGATATCATCTTGAATTAAAAATAAAGAAACTTAAATGAGTCCACTCTGTTGTATGAATGAAATTAATCCCCTTTCTCTGAGACTATATGGACAACCAAAAATTTATAAACAAAATATCCCTATCCGCCCAGAGGTTTCCAGAGTCGCATCACCAGGAACACAAACCAGCGAACAAAGAAAATCACCTCTACCGCCAAATCTCCAAGTTTACTTCCAAATAAAACATTAAAAATTCTTGAATCAAATTCATCTCCAATTAGAAAAACACAGAGTAAATATTGGTCTCCTAATTATTATGATTGTAAGTTCAAAATATACATGCCTCCCTTAATTTCAATCGTGGGGTGACGAAATGAACCAATAGATCTGAACGAACGAATATGCAAGCAGTACGTTCTTCGTACAACGTTGGCACAAGTAGAAAGCACGAGTATAAAGCTAAACTCTCCGCAATGAAGCAGACCTATAGGTTGAATACTATTTTTTTATTACTATATCTAGTAGAATAATGTGGTAAGTGTATTTAATGATTCATGTTAATCGAATTTCAATTCTATCAGTATATTGAAAAACACCCTCATCTATAAATAATACAAATACTTTAGTCAAGATGTAGCAAAACTCACATACTTTGAGAAATTTTAGATATAACTCCAATCGAGTTGCAAAAACTTCGATTAATGCAAGAACCGCATTCATATTAAATATGTGTTGACGTCAGATTATGAGAACCATATTTAATAACAAACGGCTTTTCCAATTTTAAAGTTATATTAGTTTAAAAATATAATAATTTTTGTAATCATTGCCACATGAATGGAGGAATAAATACAAACCAACTATTTTTTATCGTAGATTATAATTTAAATATATGTAACAGACAAAATATTCGTATCTTAGCGTCAAGGATGGCAACATTGATTCATTTCTTTAATGGTTCTGGTTAATGTTAATGGTTCTGTTAATGGTAATGACGTTCTCTATAGGAAATTTCAAATCAAAATTATTTTTACCTCATTGTCTCTACAAAAAGTAATTCACTCATCTGTATGTATTGCCTGAATATGAGAGGAAAAGAGAGATTCGTCATTTCTGCATTCCACATAAAATCGAGTAGTGAGATTTTTCAATGGAGAGTGTAACCAATGATACTGGCACTGAGTGCAGTGCACAAGAGAGACACCATCGAATGCAACTGACGTCTGTCTCCGAATCACTTGACCCTCGGTGCACACTCTCAATCAAAATTCTCTCCGAGCTCCCAACTTAGCAGGAGACTGAGTCTATGGGCGCAATCAAAGGGTCCCCTCTTGCATTGCAAAGAGCCACCCGGAAGGGGAAAAAACGGGGACAAGCTGAAATTAAGGTTACTAACTGAGGAATTATGGCCCTGGAGACTCCAAATAAAACATTGTTTCGGCGAATCAGATCAATTCCTCTAGGCTGTTGTCAAGTGAGAAGCAACTAAATCCTAATATTTTACCAACCCTTGGCTTCGAAGAATTCTATCGGAAGGTAATATTTTCAAATAAAAATTGTGATCAATGGATCTCATATTTACGTATTTTTAATAGAAAATATTTCAGATCTTGTCGAAATATTCCATTTCTTAATGATTTTGGACAACTAATATTTTGATAGACCTTCAATAAGAAGGATGTCGCTTTTAATTTGAATACAATTATTGGACTTTTATCTCTATATATATCAATCGGTATTTTTGAACTATCAAGAATATGAAAATTTGACAAATTGTCCAATCACTCTATTTGAATGAATGATATGGCATGCGGTCACGAACACGGGTGCAAAAATATATGAAAAAAATCATTTCCTGGCCGGCAATCGAGAGATTCATGTTTGAATCCCTATCAAGTCATATGATTAAATCGTGGCAAATATCACTCCCTGTGATATGTAATAATTTGAATTATACTGCGGCAACGAAACTTAAATTAGCCATAGTCAACTTTTCATATATATATCTGCTAAAACTTAGTACAAAGGAAGAAAAACTTGGTTAAATTGGCTGGATCGGTAATCATGGGTCATACAGTACCCATTTCAATAATTTTTAACAAAGACAAAATAAATCTCGTACCCCATTTTAATTAAGTGCATCTTTTAACGTAAGGGAACACACGATAGGGTAAGTTATGGACATCAGTTGAGAATTATACTTTATATTTTTTTCCTTATGTAAGCATGTTCTGACTACAACTTTCGTCGTGGTATTCATCATTATAGATCAAATTATATTACATTATGTTGCTTTTGAATGTTAGATCTGACGAGGTACTTCTAAAAGTGTTTTGGAAAATCATGATAGTTATGAATATATAATCTCACGCTGAGAATAAAATCCTTATTCACTAAATGGAATCGCTGCGAAATATATTTCAAGTGCCATAGGGCTACGCGTAAAAATAGCAGTGAATTGCCAAAATTCACATGCATGATGATGTGTTTTTCACTTTTATCGTTAAAGATAGCTTTTTAAAAACACGCATTCAAAGTTTCACGATTAATTCATGCAAAATCAGCAATCGCTCCCAATGCATTAAGGTGGAGCAATTTCCGTTTACGTGCGGATTTGCCTCAAAGGCGTGCATTTATTTATTAGTAATTTGTATATTTGTAAAGTTGTTAAAGTTGAATGTTACCGAATTGGTTTATCGGTAACTTAATGCTATTTTAACACGCAGCCTTATGGCTTTTGGTATATATTGCGAAATAATTCAATTTTATGAGTTACGATTTTCCCAAAGCGAAGTAATACGTTTTATATAATTGCAAGTATAGCGAACAAATATTAAAGTAGCATTCCTAGTTAAAAACACTTTTTTACATATTATTTTTGCTTACATTCCGTATTCTGCGCCGTAAAACCAAAATATTTATCTTGCATCGTTTTCATTACTGCATGCATAGTTATTTTCACCGGGATATACTTAAACTGAGTGCCCTCCCAAGAATTTGTTTTCGGCTTACTTCAAAAGCTTATAAAATAAACGAACCTTCCACGACTCACGATAGACGCTAATATAATTCGGATGCGGATCGAATTATCTGGGTATTGACGGATGGGAACCCTAAGTAGCCGAAATGGAAAAGAAAGAAAAAACCGGGCATTCTACTCACCCCTGTTGACCCTGCGGCCTCGGGCGACCCTCGCGATACCCCCGACCAATTTCCCTTTGCCCCTTTTCTTCCTCGGCTTGGCCGGCTCCATCGCGGGTGCATCCCCTTCCCCGACGACGGCGATGCTGATGTCTCCGCATTCGGTGCCCACCTCGCTACCCTCGCCGACGCCACCGGCGCACGACGACGTCGACAGCGTGGAAGACGCCGTCTCTCCTCTCTCCGTGTCCTCGTCGTAATCATCGTCGTCCTCGTCCTCTTCGTCCTCCTCTTCATCGTCTTCGTATCCGTCCTCGGCCGACCTCAGCTTCTTGGTCGCGTCGTCGTCGCCGGAGAGAGCGACCGACGCCTTGCCCTTTGCCGACGCTTTGACGATGGACGCGGCGGCGGCGACTACGGGATGGGCGGCAGGCGAAGACGCTACCCCGCACTCGCCCAGGCTGCACCCGCCGATGCTGCAAGCGTCGCAGCAGCAGCCGGGGAGGAGAGCGCAAGTCTTCATGTCGGGATAGCCAAGGATACCCTGCGAAATGAAAGTGGAGATATGTCATCGATCAGATAATAACCGGTTATAGAATATGGCAGCATTCGTGAGGTAAAGATACCGACCATCGAGAATCGATTTTTCATATTTGAGTCGTTTTAGAGCAGCAAATTATCTTACATACCCAAACATACACTGCAGGAATTATAAATTGTCTTCTGAAATAGCTCATATTTTAACCCATATTTTTGCACAAATTTTAGCAGAAAAAATGTAATCATCCTCCGCATATTGACGAAAAAGTCTTTTTGTGATTAACTTAATTTAAAAGGTGAAAAATCCAGTACAAAAGTATGACCGTGAATGAAAAAAATAAGACTTTTTTATTAAAATGTCCCATCGTGAAAGATCTTGGAACTTAAATATTCTCTACCATTGGCAATTTTTTCCATTTTTGCTAGTTCCAAAGGAAGATGTCATCTTCTAATATAGATTAGACATTATAATAGGAACGAAAAATATGACTAGGATTTAGACATTTGAGGAAAGCATATAATTTATTTTCCTTGATTTTAGCATTAAGAAATTGAATGTTCGGACGGGTCGATATAAAAAATAGCAAATATTACTTAAATTAAACTGGACTTTTCAGAAGTTCCAGCGTCTCACTGTCACAGCGTCATCAAGAAGCACGACTTCTTTATAACATTGGACTTAATTCGGCCATTTCGTCCACAAATAGCAACAACCATTCCTCTTCCTCTTGAAAAAAGTGTGCCAGTCCCACTCATTAATCGTTCTACTGTACTATTTTATTGTTGCATTTAAGGCATATAAAGCGAAGTAATGTTGCTTGCTTGCATGAAAAAATCATTCAGGATTATGGGAGTTTTTTTACCTAAGGTTCGTTGCCCTAAAATGAGGAAGTGCAAAGTAGTGACGATGAGGCGAGGGAACAAGGAGGAAATTGAAAATACTAGCTAAGTCTGGCCTCACCTTGACCTTTGGTATTCGATGCTAAACATTTCCTTGTTCACCATCAATCATACGGACTGAGGCGTTTGCTTGACGTCACACATCGAGGTGAATGACGTCAAGCTAATATCCATGAAGTTTTATTAAAAAAAAGAGGACTAGATTTTGCGTAGCAGGAAATGGTGTATGTTATGTGGAAGAGAAATATGGTATCAACATGTAGATTGCCAAGCAAAATATATGTTACAATAATAGACATGCAACAAATTATTTTGAGGTCAGGCTATTTATTCAAATTATATGTAAGATATTTCTTTCAATAAGACAGTGAGAAAATTAGAAGCCTTTCTAGCATGCCGATCACCAAAGGTGTTTAAGAGGTACCAGACGTTCTCTTGACATGGAGAAATTAGCCACAGCGAATATCACTCCATATTTCTCATCGCCACAACATTCATATCAAATCTCATTTATTTTTAGCTAAGTTTCCAGGAAATTTAAGAATCCAAATAACCGCTGGAGTATTCCATTCAGCGTAGTTTTTAGTTTAACTGCGAGCTAGCTGCTAATTTCATCATTCCTGTGCGGATGGGTATGGAGAGCATAAAATAGTTTAGTCTTTGAAAATTTGCTCAATTTGGACGTACAAAATTGAAGAAATAATCTGCGCAAGGCCAAAGCGTAAAAAAGCATCAAACGAAGGCGAGATAAAGATGAAAATTTTAGAAAAACTATGGCATCAAAAAGTGTTTTCTCATGAAATTATGATTTGAGGTTATTAATGTTTTAAATTCAATGGATAGAGGTAATTGTTTTGATCCAACAAAACTTGTGCAGCGTGTAGCTTGTAGCAGATCAGGCTAAGCACCCGGTCATTTGCAAACTCAAACGTAAAATGCTTCAGTTCAAGAGGAATACACAGGTTTCTTCTGGCTTGAGATAATTTAGAGCCTGGATAAAAAAATCAAACCATAGATTGTCCGCTGCGTTTTTGACAAAAATACTTGAGAAATACAGCAAGAAATGGAATGGCTTAAGTATAGAATGGTAAATGATACCACAATCTGCGAGTCATTGTCACAGACTTTCCCACAATAGGATACATGTCATATAAATTCATTATAATGATATAAAGGGTCTATAACACTTATGAGAACCGAGTCATTACACTTGCATCATTATTTTGGGCACCATCCCATTCCTTACCATATTTGTTTGCTCACGCTATTCGAGATAAGCGTTAGATTTTTCCCTCTTATTTGGGGGTATATATGCCTACTATGATGTTTCAGTATTAATAATATATTTTACCTCTCAGTTTGGAGTCGCACTTAGTCACGTTAGAGATTTTCTCACGAGAGAAAGTAGTTCATCCTTGTGAGAAGGCAATATTACAATTCAACTAGTAATATATGTGATATTTCCACTGTGAAGTTTCTGTTAAAGTAATGTTGGCTTTGAGTATATTATCGGAGCTGTTAATAATACTTTGAAATTTCCCACACTCCTAATGGTAGTAGATAGGTAGGTAGTGAAACATAGTAAGTACTCTATGATATAACTAATGTCGTAATATTCTCAAATACGTTTCTCTCACAAATTGTATAGACTATTTCTCGTCTCAACCTTGAGATTTGAGCATGCCAATACGCCCTCAAAAAGCTGCCATCTCCCACTGACTCTTTTATTCGCTAAAATCGACACGATATTTATTATTATGATATATAAATATTTATGGCGTTTAAAGATAAACAATTTAGTTTTTGTTCGTTGACATTGCACAGGTTTATGTATCAACTCGACGCAAAAGGAAATCCCTATGTATACGTCTACGGTTATTCCATCGGTCCAGTGCTTTTTCTGGCACCGTACATAGTTGCATCCATAGCTTCTTGGCACCGTCCATTGTCAAACAGAAGGCAGTAGACATTGAACGCATGCTTAAGTAATACGAGGGTAGTTTATGACACCTCTCAAATCAGCAGAGGAGTGTAAAGTTGACCTTGGCATTTCGAAACTTTAATAGGTGCCGATGACCAGTGATTCTCGGCAGCGATCATAAATCGCTCGGAGCATAAAAGAGTGGTATAGTACGACAAATATATGAATAGGTGAGTGAGAGCCAAAACGCATTTATCCCCTTGACTCCCGAGTAGGGATGGTCATAAACAGAACACCCCTCCGCTAGGAAGAAATTCATTTATGGCACTTGGTCCAGCCGTATCGGTCCTCGTGCGGAAATTATCAATATGTGGCTATCATGCCCACTTCTCAGCTGCTCACTACTTTCTCAAAGGAGACGCCCACTTGCTCTCTCGTTATGCTTAGTTCTATAAAGCCAGACAGATTTATAAAAGGTTCATCGTTAGAAGTCCTCTATTCATTATTAGAAGCTCATTTACCACTACTAATTATAATTAATTTTGCAATTGCTCATTTGAATGCCTGCCTATACATAATAGAGAAAAAAGCATTAAGAAGCACAGGGTTACTGCAGGCCCGTATAAACCTCTTTTAGTCTCTTTTTGGTGTCAACATCTCTATATGAAGCTGTGGTGAACAAATAAGTAAATATAACATTATCATTTTTATAACCTGTAAATCTAGTACAAAACTTTTCCTCGGCACGCAATTGGAAGACGACAAAGAAGTCTCACAGTCATCGAAAATATTGTACTCCATTTGGATGAGGTGAAGAGCTGGAATATGTTTGATTTGTTATTGCTGCTATTATTTTACATGAAGAAGCTATTATCGTTGCATTATTGTTTGTAACATAAAGATGCTTGTACCTCCCTTAATCTACCTTATTACCGTGAATAGGATTAGTCAACTGAAATGATCATCGTGTCATTTACTGTTATGTCCAAATAGAAATTTCCTCTTCAGTTGTAGGCGTACTAATAACATTATCGTATCTTTAGTCCTATGGTGGATTGAACGTTAATGTTCGGTTGAATATAATTATAAAAAGTTCTAACTATTTCTCCGCATATTGAAAGAAGCCAACAAGCATTAAATTTAGTTGCTCCATATATTTCATTATTGCCTCGAAATATTTTAGAGCAAAAGGGTTTAGCAGTATTTATTACGTTATGTATAATTATTTTGTTAAGATAATATTCCACGCTCTCCTGAATGTTGAGATAAGAAGACGCCTCCTTTTTAAAACTTGAGTACGAGATCAATGCCGTGGTAATTCTGGTTTGGTAGGCTTTCTCTTCAAGGTCTATGATCAGACTTCTACATAGGAAACATATGTCTTTCGCTTGATACTAAAATTGAATTGATGAAACATCATCACATACATCAATATATTTCCATACTGTTTTCTTCTGGCGGAGTTCATCAGCGTTTTATTATTTACTGCTCATTCCACTGCTCTTTCACGAAAATTTTGTATCTCTGAATGAGTTTGTTAAGTTTTTTCCTCTTTTTTATTGGTTTATTATCAAGAATATTCTCCCTTCAGTTCTTATTTACAATTATTCTTTGGTCACGGTTTATCCCTCCCGCCTCTTCCTCTTCATCAATCTATATTTCCTTTATATTTCCAATTCGTATATTTATCGCGTTTTCCTCACAAGCAACTTAAACTTCATCTCAGATAGTCTCTCACAACTCGGCGTACATTAAATCTATAATCCTAATTATCAATCAATAAGCATCATCAACATACAAAATCGACGGAGACTTGTGTTCCTTTAAGTCATTAATTCAAAATGCTGTGGTACTTGTGATAGCTTTTTGATCTTTACGGTAAACGAACGAAAAATAGATGGTAGAAAAACGATTGACACTATCAGCAATTTGTAGAGCGAATATCCTAGACTTATACTCCCAGGGTACGCTACATTTTCCATCCACTTCTTTCGAGAAGCTTTTCGATAACTTCTCCTGAACAATTACGCATCATTGATAGCATGAACTCAATGGCTGGCACATTGGGCCAAAAGGACGATTAGGAACCTTACTGGGACAAAGAGGCTGAAACAAACTAAACCAATAGATGAATCAATTATGAAGACTGTTCTCGGGGTCTCCAACGTTTTCCATTTACCTCACCCGAGTAAATTTTTTCTGCCACCGATGCACCATGATCTTCCACCTGGCCAAGGCCATTGACCTTAATAACTTGCTCCAGCGTCAGCGATCGGGATTCCGGCTCGAGGAAACCCGTTTCGCCGTCTTTCGGCCACGGCGGTCACAAAGGCAGGCCGAAGGCAGGCAGGTCGTGATGTGGGAGGAACAGGTAAGGAGGGGAAGGGGCGAATAATGACGCACTTATTGAGGGAGGAGGGGGCAAGACGGCGGGGAAATCCCGAGCGGAGCGATCCGCAATCGACTGCCCGAAACTGGATCGCGTTGTGCGAGAACACGGATGCTCAAGATGTGGTAACACAGGGATGTGACTGGGTCGGTTAGAATTTTTGTCGAAAGGAGTAAGCGGGAGGGTGAGGGTGGGAACTTTTCCCCAAATTTTCTCCTACGCTGTTAAAAAAAAGCTTAGCATTATTTCTTCAGTTAAGTCACTTTGGTGCTTGCCAAATAATTTACCTTACAGTGGAAGATAACGGTGCCGGAGAAAGGGAAACATGAGATGGAAAGACCAGCAAAACAAATTGCATCATTAGATAGCGCTGATTAGGTCATCACATTATGAAATATCAATTTTTTTATGGTCAAGCTGGCAAGAGGCATTGCTACATTAAAAACAGCTGTAGTTCACATGATGATAAAAATATTTTAAGATATAGGACATGATTGGGAAAAAGGCGAATATGAAAATAAATAAACGCTTTCCATTTCCATATTTCCTGTGCATTTAATAATATACTTATGATCGAAGAATTTATTAAGAGTCATATTCGTAAATTAAGTTAGGGTATAATATTCCAATTACTGATAATAGATAAATGTTTTATATAATTCTCTATTTTGATGTTAAAAATTTTAAATTCATAAAAAATATTATTAACATGGAAACTTATGTGGTGTCAACAAAAACATTTTAGTGCGACAGGAACGATTTTACAAAATTCCATAGATCAATGTGACTGATCAATTAAATAGAGAGGTAAATAAAAGTTTTACACGATTGCATGTTTATAATTCTATCATGACTCTAATAGATATTAACGTCACCATCAATTTATGCCTGTGGCGGCTTCCACTTTGACACATTAATTCAAAATGAATGTATTATCGTCATCAAATCATTTCAACTAGATGGTAATTATATTTATGGTAGAATTCAACAGAATGCATTTCTCCCACGCCTGGAATAAAATAAAATTTCAAACTGTGGAAAATTGCCAATTTTTCAACGCCAGATGGTTCGTTTTCTACACCTATCATCAGTGTCCATTTTTTAAAACTTTCACTGGCATCAAACAAATGGGTTTTATAATTACCAGAACAACAGAAATATTTTAAAACATGTCAAATTATTTAAAAAGTATTGACTATCATTAAAACGTATCAATTTATTGAGCGAACGACAGTTTCCTTGTAAAATATGATTAAATAGACCAAAATTATTTTATGCAAATTTGATAAGCTCACCTTTTATCCTTGAATAATAAAAAATGTATCAATTTCCCTCAGACATTATTCAGTTAGATAAATTTACGAAATGGGAAGGACTTAAACTTATTGTAAAAGTTAAAGCTAAATGCATGATTGTATGATTTTGTTAAGAGAAGAATGATATTATTCTATTTTGGATCGATCGGTGGTAATGGCGGATCTTATGAGTGGCGTATCTGAACAAAAATATCAGAATCAAAAACAAAAAATAATTTTTATTAATTGCTTCAATATCTCAACAGAAGTAACTAAGTTGGACCTCATGGGTAACTGATAGACAGACGATAAAAATTATAACATGGGTATTTTATTTAAATAAATTTCACCCTAAGAATATTTAAATGCTACAGAGATTGTAGTTAGTATTTAATCTGGGCGACTCTAAGTTAATACAAATGATTAAGAAATACTCATATCATGCATGATATAGGCCGATAGAAAAATTACTTTTCATTTAAAATATAATGAGTTTGACAATTAATACAAGTCCTGTTTTGTGCCTCACTACTTCCATTTGCACCCTTTTCTATCCTCTAAATGCATCTCGCAGTTAAAAAAAAATAATAGTCTTCTTGCATTGAAGCAGTGACAAGAGTTGATAGCAGTGTGTATAAAGTCACGTTGAAACTCCTTATGTACGGATATTGCCAATTATCCTTGATTGGTCGTTGTTGGAAGAGAATTTAGATAAGGAGTGGTGAAGGCTGTCAGGTGTTTGCTCACTGAAGCAAGTAATTTCCATGATGAGACTGTTAGTAAAGAAAAAAAATATCGCTTCGTTGATAGTAAAGCCAAGAGTTGAAACCGAGGAGGGGAGTATTGCGTGGAAAACCACGTGAATGTAGCAGTAAAAAGGATTCTGGTGCTATTCAAGCACTGTAAGCATTAGAAGTCAATGTTTAAAGAATAAAATATATATATATTTATGTGATTCAAGTTTTAAGGTGAGCTTTATCTGAAGAGAGCTTGATAGGCCTTTGTGAAAAAATAAAACAGTGAAAATACTCGAATCCTGAATGCTCAAACTTTGTTATATCAACAAATATAGGAGGAATATATATCGTGTATGAGTAGCAGTAATATAAAAAAGACAGCAATTACGTTTTCACTGGGTTTCGTCATTTCCTTTTTACAAATTTCACCAAGTTGACAAATACTCTTCAAAAAGCAAATAAGTGGACCAGACAGGTTAACCTTTCCAAAAACAATGAAGTGCCCATTGGATAAAATCACCTCACCCCTCATTTCTTCGCATTCTGTTACATTTATGGGACCAACAATGCTAAATTATACAGTATACATTTCCATCACGATGAAGATTACTGGAAATACCAAATAATTATAATCCCCATTTTAACCTCTATGCATTTTAGTTAAAATAGATCTAAAATAGATTCCTTTCGAACCGAATATTTTCTCAAGTGCATACATAAAAAACGTGATATTTTAATAAAGTCGTCGGGAATGGCAGCATCATTTATCATATTCATTTGGACGTCAGCCATTCACATAAATCCAAGGTCTTTGAGCACGCACTCAACTGTAAGAGTACGTAAGATTCTTTAATTGCGAATCCAGAGGAAGTGTTTCGGTAGAGACCCTACAGCAGGAACAATTTTAAAAATGTATTGACAACTATGTTAATTGCCCTCATCAGGAAAGATCTTAAGAACTTGCTCGCATTAATTCAAGGTAAAACAGTACCTTAGCGACCGCGCCGCTCACAGCGTGAGACTTGTTTCCAAAGACACATGATTCACAAGGCTAATCATTATTTATAATGCAATGCTTCTGTTAAGCAAGTTTATCACCTATTATGCTAATTTATGAATATATTAAACCGAGAAGGAGAGGATACTTAACACTGAAAATTAGTAGGAATGAATTTCGTAATTGAAAGGTAGTATTATGAAAGATAAAACAGCATTTAAATGTTTCATTTTTCGTGTTACAGCAGTTTGGTCTAAACACGTGAACAAATTTGGCTGATTTGAAGCGAAGGCAACGTAATCATAAAACCCGAATAATATGTGATGAAGTAGAGCTAAAGGTAGCAGCTCAAAAATAGTGCTAATTTCCATTTACATATTTCATTTATGGAGTTAAGTGCATTCAAATATTCTCTTTTTTTATATGTTACACCCTAAACAATAGTCTTTTTAAGTGCTTTTTTCGTAGCTATTTATTTATCCATATTATCTCTCAATAGAGTAAAATATTTTTTACGATGCGCAAAATTTGATGCAGTAAAACCTGTAACATAATGATTAAATCATCAGGTTACAGAATTCATCGTAAAATTGCGTGATTTGGCCTAATAGTTAAATGCGGAAAATTAACAAAGATGTTCGTTCAATCCACCTTCTTTGAATGTAACATCTTTACTGGATAGAATGCCCATGGAATTCCTTATTGATAGAAATGCATTTCACTTGGAATAAACGCATAAAATATACACCTGATACATTCCATATAAACTCAACGAAATGTGGGAACTTGAAATTCGAAAAATTCATGTGGTAATAATTAATCAGAATGATTATATGAGGCATACTTTTTTCCATGTAAATAAATAATCAAAGGAAAAAATAAGACAACTAGGTACTTCTAAGGAAGGTTACTACAGGAAGAGATAAATTATTTTTTTCCTCGTTTGCGATTCAAACTGTGAAATGAAGGAGTTTTTAGTAAGGAAAACCGTCTGTGCTTAAAGAGAGTAAAAGCATCAAGATAGCCGCAGAAGTATTTCAAAGTAAACTATCGCCAACAAAAACAGATATGGTTAATTGGATAAACAAAGATAAAATACTTAGCACATATATTACTGAGGAGCATGGCTTACACTGTATTATAAAGTGTCAGAAGACCACTTAACATGGGCTTGGCAGCACCAATATATTTTGGCGACTTAAAGTTATCAATAAACATATTGAAGCCGAAAGTAAGGTCAATTTATGAGATTAAAAAGTTGAAAATTATGTAGAAAAAGTACGGATTTTCCTGACTGATTAATCAGTAATTGTTAAATAAAGTATTCTCAAACTCCTGTCCCACGATGGAGACAACATATCATATAACAGCAATACTACCAATTTATTATGATACTCTTGTACAAAACCCTTTACTCTCTCGGTATCTTATGAAATAATCTTGGATTAGATTATTTCATACGATGCCGCTATATAGGGTGCAAAATTTGGATTGAAAAATTACAAACTTTATACTTGGAATCAAATGTATACTTCTTAATTCTGTATTAGTTTATTACTCTTTGACCTGGGTCAAAGTTTTGTCTCCATATATTTATTTTCGTAAATATCTTATCTCTCTTAGTCTGATAAGGTGACACGGGGAGAAAAAATAGCTTGGAACTGAAAGAATTTCTTGGGATGTGCAATAGTTATTGGGAGATGAGTAAAAAATTCAGCATTAAGATCATTTATATTTTTTTAGAAAGGTTAAAAAAAGAGGATAATTTTGGGCCATGAGCAAGGAGAAGTTACTGTCTTCTTAAAGTTTGGATATACATTCCGAATAATTTCTTCCAAAGACAAAGAAGAGACTCCATTAAGAATCGTTCCCACCGGAGAACTGCATTAGTAAAAGAAAAAAAACAAAATCGGTTCAAAGGACAGAAGAAAAAGGCACGCAAAGAATATGTCGGGGTTCTGGACGTCTTCTGGATATAGGGTTGAAGAGTGGACTTGGACTTAGATGTCTTTTTCTTATTCCAAAATTATTCACTGGGCACTTTTTCTAAAGGTAAAATGAGTTTTATCTTCATATAGTTATTTTCGTAAATATTTTCGCAGAGCCTATAAAATTTCTTTTTACTAAAAATCTGGAGATGCTTCCATGTTAGAAGCAACTCATGATATGGAGGGAAATGCGATGTCCAATCATACAGAAGTAAGCAACAATTATAATTAAAACTGTTCAAAGAATTCGAATTTGAGGCTTTAAAAGAACATTTACCAATATTTGGATCTGAAAACCTTTGTCCGACATTTAAATAAAAAACACGTGATTTTTTACTCAACAAAATTAGGACTAAGTGATAGGCCGGGAATACAATCGTCTTTTTCTGTCTGAAGTGACGTAAACGGAAGGTAGCATCCGTAAAGTTGAAAAACCGTAGATATTCCTGATTTATGGTGATTATGAAGTTCATTGATCGGTATGTATATTAACCTATTACGATTGGTGGACTTTATTGGTACTGTCAAAGATCGCAGTCTGTTTCCCCCATGTCAGAAAGTGTTGATCGAAATCCCGCCCAAATTCTCAGTCCGTCGGGTGGGACGCTAAACGAGGTCCCATTGTTACCTAACGTTGAGGGTATCGGTGATGAAATGCCGACGCTGGTTTTTTTTCCTCACTTCCATCATTCCTAAAACGATACCTCCCATACCAAGTTACCCGCCTATCATTGACTACGCAAATTACCTCAGTTTCTAGTCATCACCTCAAAATAACTAACCAACGAAGTCCATTTCAAAGTGGAAAAATTCGACCAACCAACCGGTGGTCTTCAGTCCACGCGATATCTCTAAAGCCATGACCACACCTATAAAAATGTGTGGCTAATGCGACACACAGCACGGCTTTTTGCGCATGCGCGTGAATTTCTGTAAATGTGGACGTCCAACAGCACGCAAAAATTCATGCACCATTAAACGCATGCGCTCATGGCAGAGTTGGTGTTTTTGACGAACAACAATAGATTAGCGACGCATTCAGGTCCTCGTTGTGGCCGCTTCTGTCGCACGATTGCTTGACTGACCACCCAACTTGAGCACAGATATTCGCGATATTGTGTAGCAGGCCTCAGTGGCGACAGGGTAAACTCCTCGCCTGCTACACCGAGGGTCGCGGGTTTGATTCCCGCCTAGATGGATATTATTGATGGAAATTCCGCTCAAATTCTCAGTCCGTCGGGTGGGATGCTATAAACTGAGGTCCACTTGTTACCTTTTTTGGTAACTGGACTCGTCGACTCAGGGTATGGGTGTTTGTGTTTCGTTAACTCTTACTGTTATTCACCCAATATAAATTGGCCAAATGTGCTGTATTCGGGGTTAAGAAGATAAAATTTTAAAAATTAAAATAAATATTTGTACGAAAAAAACTTTCGATTTGCGACAAAAATCTTCGCGGCGACCGAATTTGGCACAAATTTATATAGGTGTGGACGCGGCTGAAGAATGCTTGAGATCCTGAATGGGGCGGGGCATCTCTCAGATTGGGAAGAGAGGAATGTTCCTCGCACGACCGTCGAACGGATTTCGCATCCGGTGCAAGCTTTCTCGCGTGCCCAAGTCCGAGCGGACGGAGCGGCACGAGTCATCGGGCAGACGAGGCGGAGTCTAAGAACACAAGTTGGACGTCGTTAAAGGGGGAAGGGGAACCTTGGGACAGTCGGGAGGATTAAGGGTGGGTCGAGTGAGAGTGGACATACATTTTGGGAAGTTAGAAGGGAGAAATTTTGCGGCAGGGGGTGGGACGCGACGCAGGGGTCTGGACGGTGGGAGGGGAAAGGGGGGAGCAAGGGCGGAGGACAAGGTGGAGTGACCGCCGAGTCTAGCAGGATGTCTCAGGACTGATAATGAAACTGGTGAAAATGTTTGTGCTTTTTTTCTGGAAGGAGATGAGACTAGAATTGTTGGCACGAAATTTTAACGGTTCTTTCAGCGGCGTCTCTTTCCCCTATATTGTTTGGAAACGGTTATTGTTTTACAACCATCCTACCACCGTCTGGCCTGGTCACCTAAGGACAAAATGTACACCAGGAAAGGATGTAACGAAAAATGAATATTACTTATTAATTTTTTTACATATTTTTTCTGAACTATCGGTTTCATAGCATAGGCGAAATCTTCAGGTCGAAACTCTGAAGACTCGCCTTTGCGATGAATGTGATAGTTCAAAAGAAATATGGGAGGAAAATTTGCCAAGTTATTTTTATTTTTTCATGATAGGCTTTGACACAATACAGCCCAAAACCGTCAAATTTAAGAGATGTGGTGTTCCTCTAAGCGTTAAATTCTTCTGTTAGACTGTTAATACGACCAGTTTTACCGGCGCTAATATCCGACACACAACTATTTAGTGAATTTAGTTCTTTAACCCCACTGAGGTCCGTCCCTATTTCACACCCTTAATAACCTCTTATGCCAATTGACCGCATGTATCATTCGGAGAAAACTTGATGACATAATAAGAGGAGCGACTGATAATTGGTAACGTAATCTAGATGACATGGTGAAGGTGTTTCTACTGGAGGAAATAGTAATGTTACTGAAATAAGTGACGACAGTAAGACTTAGGCTAGCAAAATGATTTAGGAGGGAGGAATCATTATTACAATATAAATATAAAAATATATAAACTAATAATATTATAATAATGGAATTGGAGGAAGAGAATAAATAAGAACGTAGACTGGAGCTGCATTTTATATAAACACAGACATGACTCAAAAATTTGATTATTAAAATTTTTACTTACTGTTGGAAGGCATGGTACTATCAAGAATACAAGTAGTGCGCGTATCAAGAATACATATTAGTGCGAACAATTATATATGAATTTTTTATTCAAGTTTTTAGACTTTAAGATTTAAGTCTTCTTCTTGTGTTTCATTTAAACTCAGTCCATTAATTTAATTGACCATTCTTCGCAATGGTGTCGAAATATTAATTAGTCCTTCGTATCTAGTCCAGGTAAGTTTCACAGGGAAATAACAGGTCCGCTTCATGCGAAATCACTAAAAACTACGACTTTTCTCCATTTTACAAATAATTGACAGAGTCGTATTACATCCACGAAAACAGAATTAGTTCAGAGCCATTGAAGTCCATTTAAAAGCTGTTCGATCAAAAAAGATTAAGTAATTTAACTTAGAAATAATACATTAAAGAGGAACCTTTACAGAATCTTCATATATTTGGTCACAAATTTTCACAAGTTACAACGCTTACTTTTATTTAAATCTAAAATAGGATAAGACTTCATAGTAACAAGTATTTCAACACTTGAAATTCCTCCCACTTAGGCATCTGTACGTGTACAAAGTACTTAAATTGTTTTTTCTGAGGAGTGGTGCTAAAATTCCTGTCTCAAATAGGCCAGGTTTATGGAATTTTCGAAGTATATTGACACCTTTGCCGAGGTTCAAATTGTCTCTGTACAGGCGAAGTTTTTTATACATTGGGCCAAAAATGTATACATATTACCTTCTGAGTACAAATGTGCACCTAATCCTGCTTTTTTTTATAAGTTAAAAACTGGCTATTTACTTATGAAAAAATCGAAGATATAATTTGCTAAATAAAGTTATTTATTTTTGTAAACATTTTTTTAAAAGAAATTCATTTGAAATGTTGATATATATATATATTTTTTCTTGTTCTATATGTAACAATGTATTGTCGTAGTTCAAATTGATGGTAACCTAGACACAGGTTCGCCTTATAGGTTACCTAAATCTCCAAATATCTTAACATTGTATTCTTTGTATTATTTCTGTATTTCATATTTTGGAGCAATAAACATTATTATTTATTTTTTACTTCTGTAACTTTGCGCTCCGAGTCCCCGGCTAACATCGGGTTTCGTTGCCGTCATAATGGCCGAGAACTCGAATTGATTATTATTGTTATTATTATTGTTATTAATGGGAACAGTGATGGTGAATTTTAGAATGAAAACATAGTGTTCCATTTTATTTCTACAAAAGTTGCAACCGGCTATCAACTGCCATGAATATCACAAGGTCATTGCCAGAACCAAAATATGTATCAATAATGCATTACGACCAAAAAAGTCCCAGTCGCAAATACTGGAGGGGAAAGGCGTGATATCCATCGATTCTGAGCCAAACATGGTGCCAATCACTAACTCAAAAATCAAAAAACCTTGAATATTCGGTAAAAGTAGATGGAATGAGATAGTATCACAATTCTTTCGTCCTTTAGTGCAGCTGACACAGTCAACCCTGCAGGTATGATTTTATCAAAGCGTAAGCAATCTAGAGTAGGATCTTACGGTTTACGAAAAGGCTGCGATTATCCAAAAGCGGGCGATAAACAAAAATACTGCATTGGCTTCCCATAAATGCCAAGGCTATTTAAAACGGAGTCCAATGAAATACTCAAATAGTGAAAGTTGTTGCACATCCGTGAGGGAACTGCGCCCATCTAAAGGTTACTACGTCGAGTGGAATATTGCAAATCGGTAAACGGGATAGCCTAGTGCTACCGAAAGCAAGGTTAATGTGGGAGTGTTTTTTGCATGGTCGGCTTCATGTGAGACCAATGAAGTAAGCTTTGGGGAATTCTGGACTAATACGAAAAGAGATAAAATCTTGAGGAGTGTGGGGCTTCTTAAGACTGCGATGAGATTTCATTTTTTGTTCCTCGTCTTAATCGAGCGCTTTCCATCAAAAAGTTACGTTATCCTTGAACACAAAAATAAATGCAGTAATGCGAATTAGAATCGTGCTCAACTTGTGGTTTGGAGGCCGTAACCTTCACAGATGGGCGAAAAAGTGCGATTTCATCAAACAGCTAAAGGTGTTCTTGATGTTGAATAGTTAACACGAAATCAAACTTTTACAATGTTTCAACTCCGTTTAAACATTACACACGTCTATTAAATTCCAAACTATATTATTTTATAGGTAAATTCTCTATAGTGTTACATTCACTCTCATCCTCTCGGCTATGTAAACGTCTGTGGACGCAAGGTTTGCTTTAATCATCAAGGTTAAAATCACCCCGCGGCTTCGTCCGAAGCTGGTTCATGGACCATATCTAAGTCATAAAAAAGGTATGTGCGTTCAAATTCTTCTCACTCAGTTTGAGAAGAATAGCAACGTATATTTAAGCTTTGGTGGCCCGAGTCACCTTTGATAGACGCAGCATTGGCCACGAGGCGCCATCCAAGAACTTACGGAAAAATCTGAAAGGAGTCGAATAACTACTGGTAAATGAATTTTGTAATAAGTATGGAGGATCAAAAATGAATTCACACTCATTAAACACAATGTAAAGAGGTAATGACTTAATATAAGCAATGAATTGTGGGATAGATGTTTTTTTCCAAATGGGTGAGCTCAATAATTTCAGTTCTCATTAATTCGATTCAAAATGTACACGTAAAATATACTTAATACATATGATTGCGAATGACGTGGCGATATCTTTTGAACTTATCTTGATACCAATGAAATAAATATTATTGAACTAAAGATGGAAGTATTAAAAACTTACTCATAAATCTTTCAATTTTCCGAGACAAAATAGTGTATCATTGTAGGCTGAAGAAAAAATGGGATACTCTGCTGGCAAAAGTACATTAAAATTTTATGAATCCTTCAAGATGAAGTATATGCAAACAGTGATGTAAAAAATGCAAATACATAGAAATATCGCTTGCTAGTAATTGCTTCATTGAGAGCAAGAGTTCAAAAAGGTCTCGTTTTGGAGAAGTTAAAAAGAAGAATCTAATCCTAAATGTTGCGATCTATCAGAAAATACTTAAAAGCTGGACTCACAGCACAGCTGGAGGAATGCCCATGTACATGTAGCTAATATTTGAAAAAGAAGCATATTCCTCTTTTGTTCTCGACGGCTCAAATTCTTAATTTTTATCTTAAAATTGATTTTATGAAAAGGATTGAATTATAAAAAGGAATCAGACGTTCCTAGCAATAAATTATTAAAGGCCAAAATTAATTAAATTAGCTTGGAGAAAAGAAAGGAACTCAAAAACATTTGTAATTTTTGCGGATAGTAGGATTTTTCGAAAGACCTAAGACGGTATGAAATGGCGAACAACCTATTACAGAGATGTCTTCTTTTTAGGCATGCCTGGTAACTTTCCTTGATGTTAACATTGCTTGTAATGAATTATATTGAATGGTGTGAAAATATACTCGTAGGTCATTGGTCATTTAACAAAGATACATATATAGGTTTAACAATTATCAATGTTAACGCTGAAATGCATGGTTTAAATGGCAGTGCAATGGGATCTCTTCACAAACGTATTTTTATCCTCATTTCTGGCAGAATTATATTGTTCTAAAACTTTTATAACTTGCATTACATATTGAGGTACATAATATATTTTTTTTAGCTTAGATCGATCACTTAGCCGACATCTTGTGATGAATGTGGCAACGTTGCCAAGGGAAATGTCTGCTGTTTATCCATTTTACCCAATTAAATATTCAATGTCTATCATAGTTAGGCATTTAATATATATTGTTAATGTTTCAAGTCTGAATATAATTATACCCTTCCCACAGTTCGTAAAAAATCATAATATCAAATCCTGCCTTGGGTCAGTATACTTACTGGTTATCGTGACGTTGTGAAAACTTCAGTTAAACGCTTTTTCATACAAGATTTTTACCTCAAGGAGTCTTTACATGAAATTTATAAAATATAAAAGGCAGCAAAAAGGCTAAATTTACTCATTACAGCAAATATTTTTCATCTTAGTAAATAAGCACTTGGAAGCGCAGGTTCCTCCTTTTATGAGCTCTGTAATAATGGAATTTCGACGAATGGTTTATGGAACAATTTACGAAGAAAAAATTTCCAACTTCATTTCATATACATTTAAGCGAGTTCAAAGAATACACAACATTGCTTACTCTCTGCATGCAATAAATGCTCTCAATAGATAGCCAATTACGCACGGCAGCAGTAGTTGATATTTGGGTGCATTGGAAATGAAAATCTATATCTCTGAAGGTTGAATGAGCATTGTGACGTTCTCTTGATCTCTTGAAGTCCATTTCCTGTCAATTTCTGACCTTGAAATCACTTTTTCAACCAGATTTATCATCACCCAATAATAATTATTGTCTCCACGAGGCTGACCTCAGCGGTGAACGACAACAATCTATCACACCGTGGTTGTTAGAAATATTATACTTTTTAACTAAATTGATCGTTATTCTTCCTGTATCCTTCAAAACCTATAATAGGGCACACGAATTTTTCCTCAATTAAAAGAATTATGACTATTATCCTGATAATGAGCCTAAGTTTTCAATGTCAGCTACCGATCACATCAACCAACCTTCCACGGTAGGAGTGGTCAGAACGAATGACCTTAGCATAGAAATGGACTGAAATTAATTCATGTACCTGTACTATGTAGTGTAAATGTGCGACTTTGCTAGCTATCGTTTTTTTGGAAAATACAGTAATAATTCTGGCCAACTTAACATGTACTCTTTCTTTTAATGTCATAGAGTAAACAATATCGAATTTCTTATTCTTTTATTTTAATTTTTGCCTATTTGTGCCTATCTTGATTCTGGCCTTTAAATTTTCAATTTCAATCCTTAGGTTATCACTGAGTAAAACTTTATTATTAAAATTATGCTTGATATCATGAGATGGTTAGAATGTAAATAAAAATGTTGTACAATAAATAAAAATGTTGTACAATAATGTCGATAGCCATTATCCTTCAATGATAATGCGATACGCTCTGCTGTTGGCGTTGTCTCTGGCGTTGCTATTGTGAATGATGTGCTACAATTATTCTCACGCTAATATTTTGAAGTCCAATTCAATCGCATAGATAAAGAAGTGAGAAAAACAGTATTTCGGTTTCAAAAGACATTGCATCTCCCTTTGAAGAATGCATTAAACCTTAAAATAATTTGCTCTCATCATCATCCTGCGCTATTTTAATTAAGTATTGGCAGATTTCTTTACATGAATGATCTAAATGTTTTACGCTGTGAACCACAAATGAACGCATAAGGCATAAAAAATGATTCTGTAGGAAATGCAAAGTGAATACATCAGATATGAATAGCATAATAAGAAGATTTTTAATTAATATTTTACAACATAAAATTCCATTAAACATGGCATTTTAGCCCTCCATGGACGGGCGAGTCAAATTTGTCGCGTTTCAAAATCACTGAAATATCTGCTTTCTAACAGTTCATTCTTTCTAAGATTCCATTTAGTTGCTGCGTTAGACAGATTTCTTAAGCTTCGGATTAAGTCTAAGGACAGTTGCGTCTCTTTCGGCAGCTTGTCGTGAAATTTGAATAGATGGATGTGTGACGCTATTTGCTGACGATGGCGTGCCTAGTGGAGCTCTGAAATAAATAGCTTCAGCTGTCTTACGAAGAAAAAATTGGGAAAATTTTAAATGGTACGTTGTGAAGGTAATGTTGAAGTATAGCCTGTGGAAACTTTGTTACGTAAAGTATTATTTTAAATTAAATACATTCAATTTAAATACGTCAAATTTCAAAATATATGTTACTATCAAAATAATTGTAAATTTTTAAAATGCTGAAATAGCACATGAAAAATCTAATATTATAGTGGTATTGCTTTCATGCTGATATTTAATAATTCCGTTCATAGAGGATAACGAAATTATATAAATGTCTACTATGGTAAACAGATGTTACCCAAGTAATTAATGTCGGATTGTTGGCGGTGAGGCGGAGTGGCACACGGGAATGAACCGGAGGTATACGGTGACAGAGGGACGTGCCGAGAAAAGAGAAGGGAGCATTAGGTGGGAGTGCAGGAAGAGTGAGAGTTTTTAAAGACCACGCGATGTTCAAAACTTAATATGGGCGAGGGAGACACCAGGGGAGAGAAATGAGGTCCACTTTCTTTCCGACCCACCGTTCCGGACACTCGCTGACGCGTAACAGTTTGTCGCCCTTCGTCCCTTGTCCCCGCGCCATCTCATGTCTCCGCGCTCCTCTGCGCGAGTTCGTGAGCTCGCTAAAAGATTTCCAAAACGACGCCGCTCATTTATTATCATAACTCATTCAATGCTAAGATTGATTGACTGCAGCCCTCCATTCTATCCTGTACCTTGAAAAATGTTGTATGCCCTCGTCGCGCTCCTGTTTCATATCACGATTGTAGCTGGCCTTTGTATTAGTCTATCGGTCTTCCTCGTCGGGATTTCTCTTCTATTATGTTCCTTTCACATTCGTTGTTTCCTGAAGTTCCAACAATCTACCTGGATGTTATCTTACCGCCACCCATTTGATTGTCGAAACTTTAATTACCCGATGTAAATGAGGAAAACACTTCACACATCTCTTTGTAAATACTACAAATTAAATTGTAGAATTATTAACTCTGACTGACATATGACACAGCGTTTACGGTAATGTAACTTCACTGAAAGCTTGGCTTTTTTCGTAAGCCAAATTATCGATTTGTCATTTTATTGACTAGAATGGAGCGTAACTACGCACATCAGATATTACATTAAGGAAATACTTATCCTTGCACTAATACAACTGGATATAAGTAAATACTCATAGATAATACCTCCTGTACTCTTCCTCCGTAATGAAATAGATTTAAGCATTACCAGACTGCCCGTAGTTAATCTATCCAAATAACCGCTAATATTCTGACTGCAATGCAGGTAGTTTGAGATTATTCTGATAATTGCTCTACTTTTCCAGAAAGCTGAATCCCTGCCACTATAACTGGCATTGTTTTAACCCCGCACCACGTACCTGAGGGTGTAATCATTCTACTGTAATATCCAGTACTATTCCAGCAACTATTTAGTTAGTCAATTCATGATCACAATTTTTTCCTGCCGCAGCACATGGGAATCTTTTTGGGAACCAAGGTCGAACGATTTACTTAGAGCGATTAGCTTCTCTACTCAAGCAAGCTGTTCTTGAGTCCCAATGAATTCACTTCGCAGTTCTCTCTTCTTTTATTTCCAGATTTGCCACTGCCCAGTCATCCTTGTTATTGATACATGGGAGCACAAGTTCAGCTAGAGGCGTTTCAGACGAAGGTCGAGGAGGCTGAATGAGAAACGGAGGAACTAAGATAGTGGGGAGGAATCAAATCGAGAAAAATTATAGCTCCTTGGATGCATGCAGCTGAGAAACTCATACCGCCTGGAAGTTCAGTGCTTACGGCTTACAAAATCGAGATGAAAGGGCACGCGATATTCCTTACGAATCACATGTTGGAAGAAAATATTAATTTTTCCCCCAAACGTCTGCATTTTTTGGTGAGAGCTCCATTCTTCTAGGTGGGTGTAAGGTGAAATCAAAGGTGTAGCGATATTATTAAAATTTTGGCCATAAAAATGACACCTAATTTATGTATTAACGCATTGTTCTTCAATCCAAATCTTTTCCCCTCGAATTAAAGTTGTATTAAGGGTAGCAATGATCATAGCATTGCAAAACAATGAGATGCATATTAATTCAAGAAGTAGAAGAGCAAAATACATAAATTAAACTGCTGTTTGTATTCAAACAGCTAGAGATTTATTTTGAATGAGAATGAAAAACGCTGGTTATAAAAAGCGATGAATTTTCCTCTACAGGCCAAGAAAAGTAACTAATAATTACCATTAATTTCGTCATTACTAATTCATCTGCTCATTCTTACTTGTTGAGAGTCGATTCATTTTCAAATGATAGTAAACATTTTTTGACGGTTTTAGCAAAAATATTGATTTTTTCGTTTTATGTAGCATGATGATATAATGCGATCAACGCATGTGCATTTGGTCAATCAGCACCTGAAATATACGGCTCCAGATCAATTCATTCCGGGATAATTATTATTTTTATCGAAATTTTTCACTTTATACTATCTTTTCCTCAAAATCTTTCCACGGTTTTCATCTTCTTGACCTCATCGAGGAATTTGCACATTACGACAGGTGAGTCATATGCCGCTCTTTGGTTAAGTTTACAGAAGTATTAAAATTAAAGCGCACTGCAGTGTCATCTCTTCTGATATGAAAAAGAGCAATGAAAGTGTATTAACATTAAAGCGCACTACAGTGTCATCTCTTCTGATATGAAAAAGAACAGTGAAAATGTAAATTCTTAACGAGTTGTATAATTCAGCTGAAGCGGAAAAAAATCTCTCTTATCTTCTTTTATCAATTCTGTTTACGATTCAATGAGTTATGCTTCTTTTATTGATTCTGGAGAAAGAACTGTAAACGACATGACATCAGAGCGATTAGGATTGGAGATTTGAAGAAGTGAATTTCCCGAACTTACTTATAAATGATGACGGTAAGTATTAAGATATTGGACTCATTTTTTAAAATGTCATTGTATGTTTTTGCACTCAGCAAATGTTTTAGAGCTAGTTTCTGTTGTAGCCAATGAAACCGATAGCCAAGTAAATTACATCAAAGGCAAAATTATCTCACTTCCTGATTCATCACGCAATTGCCGATGAAAGTGATAATATGGAGACGAGCACTTTATTATGGCCAGATTTACTGTGAGATAAAGTTCTAAAATTCAACTCCAGATGTGTGAATAAAATTCTGCTCTCGTGATTTTTAAATTTAAATGCAAGAAAGCAACCCCCATAAATAATAATTTTTCAAGACTCGTATTTAAAATATTATTTCATTTTCTTATTTATTTATTGGTGTATTCGGCGTATATTTGGTATTTATTTGCCAAACGCTTAAATCCTAAAAGGGAACAGTAGTTAGGAAACTGGTGTTCCTGAAGTTTTATCTCATATTTATGAATCAGAAGTTTTCTTCCTTTAATCTTAAACCTATTTTGAAATACAATCTAAAATCAAATTGACATATGAAATATAAAAAAGAGATCATTTAATATAACTAACGGATGATATATAATTAACAATCTTCTAATATTAAACAAAGAATTATGAAGTTCTTCAGTGGGTCGTGTTAGGTGTCCTTCCTCAAGTTGTCTGCAGCTACTATGAAACAGCTTCAAAAATACATTATTTTACTCCCTAGCCATTACTGATGGGACAAAGAGGAATCTCGTTAGACTTAACGTTGACCCCGGAAGAAACAATTTATCAAAGCGAGCCTGAATAAAGGAGGTCGCCCCCAGTTCCGTTTTTTCGCATCACTATTCTGGAAACAGATGGAAGAGATTTCCAACCAGACGCTCAAGGCAGACCAAACTTAAAGATCTCATTACGTTCAAGGAGAAAACAGACTAATGCTGCAATGAATGAAAGTGACAAAGACATAAAATTGAGGAAGCTTTAGACATCTAGTTTACCATGGACTCAAGGCCAAGCGCAGTACGTACGTTAGCTACCTTCCACCGCTGAGGTTTCCGGGTCTGTGAATCAAGAAAGTTAATGTCCAGCGAGATTTAATATCACTAGACATATTTTTAGGAATCTGAAGTACTGCTTGTCCCAACTACATCCATAATAAAGCACGATAGAAGAAAAATAAAGAAAGGTATGCCAGGTATATAATTGAATCATAAAAATAAAGGACATAAGTTATTAACGATGATAGTAGCTACTAACGGCTACAACAATTTATTCCTCAGATTCATAAACAAAATGGCACACACTTATCGTTTCCAGGATTTGCTACGTATAGAGATTATTCATAAAAGCGTTATAGTCAATAGCAGACAAAAATTGAATGGAAAAATTATTTTATGCAATGGTGAAATAAAAATGTAATAAATTTACTAATCAAATTCACCCTCTTAGTACCGTAGAGTAAATTATTTTTTTCAAATCCTTGCTACCATTATTCATAGCAAATCTAATTAATAATCGCAAATGCCCTCACACGCGGTGCACCAAGAGGTTTTTTTTGTACAGAATCAAGTATTTGAAACCATTGAAGTATCTACACCATAGGTGTTATTGTGATACTCAACAGAGTTATGTAATAAAGTTTTAAAACTGAAAAATTTACAACATTACCGAATGAAAAAGAATAGAAAACAATTGTAAAGGATCGGAGCTGTACTTTTTTCTGGATTTTTTTTCGCATTTCCCCACAATATGCAGCAACAAGCATTAATTCACTACGGAGTTTTGAATGACCTCTGCTTTTGAACGCAGTACATTTCTCCTTGGGGAAAGATTGAAACTTTGGGCGACGTGTGAGCATGAAAGAAGAATACCTTGTCCAAAAATGAGGGGCTCCAACAATTTAAATGGGAAAATGGGACAATAACCCTGATGACCTATACGGTCTAGCGTTTGTCTGTTAAGCATTGAGTCAATGGAATGGAATGGATTAAAGATGGCTTATTACTATGACTATGGATTATGGCTTTCCACCAGACTTTCCACAACTCCCCTGGCCCAGGGCGGGACACGTGCCTGAGACCTTTGCGCTGGCATGCGGGCAAGTTACCACATCAAGTTATAATGGCCGCCCCAGCGCCGATCAATATTTTCGTTCGCTCACTTCAAACAAGACATTATTCATTATAAATCAAGATAAAAATTGCTTTTCATTACAGAAGTCGGTATCCGTTGCGCACGTTCTTTCAGTTTACAAATTACATTGCAATATTTCTTAGTGTTTGCCGAGTGGCAGCCCTAAGGCCAGTTGTTTGGCAGTTATATTAGATGCTAGATTTCAAACATTACTCACGCTTCTGTTTATTTTTCTCCAAATAAAAGAAAATGCACTAGAGTAAATTTTAAAAGCCAACTTACCGCAGCTCAGCCTCATTTTTCAATAATTTTAACAATGACTATGCACACAACGTGCATGCATTAACATCACGCCGTTTCCAGTAATGAGCACATTGAAAATAGATTGTTGTCACTGTTATCATAGAAACTTTTAATGTTCCAGTAAAATATACCATTATCCCCTATCATGGAATATTTTTCTTCGCGTATAATACTGCTCTGCTTCATAGAGGTTCTCGTGTTTTCAATACTTCGATTTTCCCACCTGATAATAGTTATCATTAATTGGTTAATATTATGGGACGCTCATCTATTCTCTCAACATTTACAAACAAGCAGAGTTCTCTACTTTCATTTATATTTATTCCAACTACCAGAGCATACATTCCTCGGGTTTTTAATGCCACCTGCGGTGGAAAAAAGAGAGGAAATATATGCCGATCAACGTATTTTGATCAGTTTTGGTATTCCCTCTTTGTGAAGAAAAATAACATGTAACTTTGAAAGCAGCCTTAATAAGACGCAGCCTTTTATTTCGTTGTATTTAGGTCGAACAGGGTAAACAGCTCTTTCTCAAATGTAAATGCACTGATATTTGGATCCTAGTGGCTTCGGAGGGACCTTCTCGAGGCTTACGAAAAGGACGTATGGCACTTTGTACAAGCAGACGAATTATACACGCAATGGAATCATATTCCAGTTCACTATATGTCGAAACACCCTGAAGTGGATTCGGTTTATGCATGGAAATAAAACTATACGCTCTTATCAATACATAGCACGAAAGTTCATTTCAACACCTTTTAATTTGTTTATGAGCACTTTTATGTATAGTTACTTTCTTAGTTTTACCATATACCTGCTAAAGATTATTTATCGTTTATATTGTCGTAGTAAATCCAATCATAGCAACGTGAGTATAGGTATTACGATGTAACAGCTACCAAACACCTGAGTGAAATATAGCGTAGAAAAACGCTGGAGTTCTTTTTATAAGGATTAGTGGGATTTTGTAGAACTTTCGAAGATATCAATTAAAATGTTACTAGCAATTAAGTTCAATATCAGTAGTTTTTACCATGTGATTCAAAGGTCATATAACACTCAAATAAAACCAGAGAAGAAAACGTGATGCGTGGCAGCGGACTTGATTTCAGCGCTCTCTCTCGGGGCGTTATCTGGTAATAAAACTGAACAGAAATTAAAAACATTCGAGGTGAAACATGTCAAATGTATTATAAGCTATTGGTAACAACGTGAAAGCAATTAAAGTGCCAAGTGATCCGTAATCGTTTGAGTGGCCCAAAATTAGGGAAAAATGTCGAAATTTTAGAACTTTAGGCGTGATGCAGCACGTACTCCCCTTCTGCTATTGTAATAGTATTATATTTAATTTATTTTATAGCTCAATGATACCAATTATGGCGGTGTCTCATAAGAGATTCGGAAAATAAGGACCACCCTACAAGTACAAGAGACCCAGATAGTCCTACAATTGACCTCTTTGTTCTCCACATTGGAGTAAATTAAGACTGGGCAGTCGAAAAAGCTAGCAAATAATTAGGATAATGTAATTGGACTGATTATAAGCGGGGAAAATGAAGCTCAAGAGCATTATTCAAGAATGAATCTAACTCCAAGACCCTCTGCATTGACAGAATTTTGACGACAAAACCTCAAAAAATTCATACCATACTGAAAATATATATCGAAAAAACAATTTTGAGAATTGAATATGAATCCGTGTAAATGCATTTCGAAAATAACTCACTTAATTCCAAGGACTTTAGAGATTGAGGTCGGAAGTTTTGAGATCTCGATTTATGACTACACGATCTCAAGAACTTCTTGAATGAGCCATCCGAGTCATAGCAATGATATTACATTTAAAATTTTACTGATAGAACAAATTCTTTTCAATATGTTTACATCGAAGATAAATCGCCACATTAATCGCGACGGGTAGAACAGCAAATTCATTGAAATCAAAGAAAGAAATCCTGGACAAGATGACGAAAAAATCAAAGACCGTGCGCGGGAGAACTGGCCATGTGCGAAGGAATTCACTTCCGGAGTCGCCGCCCGCTGTTGTTTTGTTTTCACTTTCGTCGATAGGATCGCGACCGCGCTCTCTTGACTTCAGTGTCGCCGCCCTGGGGGAGCGTGCCCGCGGCACATGGGCGTGCATATGTCTCCAAAGTGGACGCGGACGGCGTTGCTCCATTTTCCTTCTTTAACTCCCCTCACACTGCACGGCGCTCGCAGCACTGGCATCCATTCCTAATTCCGATGTCGCTTCCCAGCTCGTCCTTTTTCGGTCGAGCGCGGAGAGTTTTAATGGCTGAGCTCATCGATGAAAGAAGAGGCGACTGCTGCTGTTGGCAAGTCGCATCCCTTCCGTGCCGTTGCGTGATCATGGCACGTTCGACTTTCGTTTCTCTCGCCGGTGGAATGCACCCGCGCGACGGAGTTCATTTTTTTCTCTTTTCTTTACATCCGCCCCCGCTCACGATCGAATGGCGCCCCGCGAACGTGAAACAAACCACCTTCTTTCAAACATGTACTGACTTCTCACGTCCACCCTCCTCTTCGCAAAGGAAAGTCTTGGTAGAAAACTCGCGCGCTATCCTTTTTCGTATTAATTGTGGCTAATTGAGTGGGAAATGGGTAGTAATTATCCGTGTCGGTACCCATCCTGGTGAGACCAAAACGGTATTACGAGACTTCTCAAGTGTGGCTTTCATGGATTTTCGGCGTGCATGATTAATGGCTTGAAAACGGCGGAAAAAGTATGGGTCAAGATTATTTTTCCTCAAAGTAACAAAGATTTTTCACCAGTTTTTCATTTATTCTATTCCACGTCTAAGCAGTAGCCATTTAGGATATTTTTTGGAAAAAACTGTGGCATTATTTGGAAAAAGATTTGTCATTATTTATTTTCAGAGAGTATTGATAGCCAGAAGACGAATATTTTAGAATTGAGCGAATACTTCATTTTTCCTGACTGTTAGGATTATTATGAAATCAGGTCTTTCACATTATAAACAACTGTCGGCTTGTAATTGTCATGTTAGACCAAGAGAAAAGAGGCAAGATTATATGTTTCAGGGACGATAAAATGCAAGTGTGTCTGAAAAAAATGAACGATTTACTTATTTTCTTCAGCAAAATATCAAAATTTGTTCCGGTGCAATCTTGGACAAATTTTTAATTAATACACGCGAAAATTATTCAATTCTGGTTGCAATACGGAAAAAGGCCGATCGAGTATGGTTTCATCACAAATATCTGTGTATCTTTAGTACATTCAAATGATGGATATGCCAAATGAATGAAAAATGTGAATTATTCAAAATCATTATTCATGCACAGCTGAAGTTTAGTAGCCTGGAGCCAATTTGTCGCTCACATCTAACACAATAGCATCAAAATAGTTTATTCTTATGAGATATATTTAAGAATTTACGAATCCTCCATCTCATTCAGAAATAATTCTTATATGAATTAATTCGGATGTCAAAAACCTCGCTTATGCCCACTACGGAATCAGATTGAATTTGGCTCTACCCTCAAGCCAGTATTTAGCCGAAGAAATCGATTGTCTCTTAATAGGGGGCTGGGAAGTCACCTTGTGAAAACAGCAATTTTCTCAACACTTTTAAAGTGCCAATTATTTATTGTTCGCGGTTATGGCCAAGACACACGCAAATTCCTTCTCATGAAAATTGGTGGAGCCTTCCCTTGAGGAAACACACAATGTTAATGGGACAGTATATGAAGGTTGAAATTCGAACATTTTTTTCAGTCATAAGATCTGAAAAGAGACGACATTCGTGACAAAAAAGAGATGTTCAACTGTGAATTTTATTATTTTAAACTAATAGGAAATTATTTTCAAAAAGACCGCGTTTCTTGCCTCTTTGACCGGATCATTCTTTTGACGTTCCGTAGAAACAAAAAAAATTAACACAAGGCCATACTAATGAACAAACGATCCTTTGGTACGCCAGGAAAAATATGCGTAAGATGTCATGTCGGTAAAGCACCATACCTTTTCCCTTTTTCTAAAACACCATTCAAATAATAAAGAATTACCATCTGGTGCATAAAACCTGAAACGGTACTTGAAAATTTTTAATTAAGGGTCTTTATTTATTTCTTATGAATTGCTAATAAATTTACGCAGAAAATAAATTATATTTACTATCCGTTCCTTAAAATTTAGCTGAGTGAATGTATAGTAAAATCAGTCAGTATGCTAAATTAACACAGAAACGTTCAATTCCAAGCACTAAAGCTCATCCAACAACTTTGGCCAAGCAACTCTTAGTAAAGAGTAAAAATCTAAGAACATCGAAACCTCGCATGGGATGTCCACTTCTTAGCCAAGAATGATTGGCCAAACGTTTTGGCTGCTTTTCGGTTGCATAACTGCCGGCCGTGTGTCTTTTTGCCAAAAAGATATGTTATCTTAACGGAGTAATGCTCTTTGTCGCAAGTCATGGTAACGTATAATTCATGGAAGAGCAGTCCGAATCACTCTTCACTAACAGCTCTCTGTGTTTTCGTCAAATGTCGTTACTTCATTCGGTTAAGGTGTTTGGAGCGCAAATCATGAGACATTGAGTGCATATTTTAAAAACTTAACAAGTAAGTTGAAAAACATTCTTGGACCACACTTCACACAAGTACATGTATTAAATCGTTGGGAATTGCCATCCATGTTGCAATAAAAATGATTTAAGAATTTTATTTTTATAAATTTCTACTCGATTTAAGCATTTTTGTGACTTGGGTTTACGGCGCGGAATTCAAATTATAGCGAAATTCGTATATTACTCAGCATGATACCTTGGTATAAATTAAAAACAATTTTAATATTACTAAACGTATGTTTTCGCATTTTTTCGCATGAGAAAACCTGTGTATATGTCATCGAATTATTTTGAAGTATGTCTCAAGTGCCATAAGACTACGTGTTACAATATCATTTAATTGTCAAAAAACTAAATTGGTAACTTGATTTTTTTCGCTTTTATGCACAGAAACGGAAACAACTCCAACCTCCTTAAGAGAATGATCGGGTTTTAAAGGATTTTTTTACCAGAGCAATTTTCCAGAACTCTGTAATACGATGCATCATTGTTTAAACATAGGGAACGGAATAGTATTCATTAGCTTTTGTTAAAGCTTAAAGATATGTGTAACGCAGGAAATTATATCCCTCCAATTATGATGCCAACATTACATGACATTGATTGGATTTAACGGGACATGGCTTCCTAAATCGTCATTAGAATTAATGTTAGACAATGTTTCAGACATGAAAGGAGATGAATATAAAAATAATTGAATAGCTCAGAAGCAATTATAATTTTGGTCCTTCACCATAGTGATCATTTTCATGATTAAAACATGACTGTTGTTCTATGGTAGTTCCTCCAAAATAGAGTGGATACTGTTGCGTCGCCTTGAAAATATTTTTAGACATTTTATACTGGTAATTCATACCCTACCTGGTTACTGACGTACTTTTTTAGTGGTAGAAGAAATAATGATTGCAGCAGGTGGCTTGAACTTGACGCTGATGATATTAATACGCTGAACTTATTTCTTCCGATCATGGATTTTTTGCGTGGGAAAGCGTATACTAGGATAAATCTCAGGCGGAAATATAATGAATGCTGTTTTCTTGAATGTTCTACACTTTGAAGTTAGCAATTGCCTAACTTTACCCTTCTGTGCCAGTAAGATTCCCAATTTGGTCTATCTAATAACACTCCAACACTCTAATGAATCGAATGGGCGAGTTAACTTTTCGCCAAACTTCACACGCGATGAACGAGAGGGTTAAATGGGCCACAATAGAACCCAACATCTCACCCGAACCGGTCTGTTGACTTTGAAAGAGAGGAAAGAATAGTCGAAAAAAGAAACAGAATGAGATCTGGATCAGTATGGAATGAACGGGTAGTAAAAAATATTATAAATTCTATCCCCGCCCATTTTTAAGTCGTCTGCGGCGGAGACTATGATAATAGCCTCAAAATTACTCTCCCTCTCAAAATCCTTTTCTTTCTTTATCTCTTTCCCCATTCATTTTTGGGAGATTTCTCTTTGGCCCGGCTCCAAGCAAGAGAGGCGGCACCGCATCGCGACGACAAGTGGGTTTTCGAAAACGGTTTCTCACGTGGCGAGATCTAACGATCCGGTCCGCATTCGGAAAGGAATCGAACGTGAGAAAAAGGGGACAAAAGAAGAACTATAATATCCCTTGTCGGCTCGCCGGCCTGGCGGAAGCGAAGAAGGAAGAAAGTGTCGATTGGGTGGGGGGGGGTGGAGGTGCGTGTGAGGGGGAAGGAATCACGTTCCGTTATCAGCGAGGGGGAGGGATGGGGGGTGGAAACGCTTTGGAAATTCCTTCCGCCCCCGCAAGGTGCTCTCTCTGTAACGTACTCTGTGAGTTTGCCTTCATTCACTTCTTCATGCGCGCAACTCGCATTAATTTTGAATGAATCAACGTCTTGCGCACCGTTACGTTCAATCGTAACATTGCCGCCGCCCTTTTTTTGATCTTATTATTTTTGCTTGTCCTGAATCCACACGATCGCATGAGAGGACAAGAAAAAATACGATTCCTATTAAAATTCACCATTTATGCATACATTTAAATTGAGTTATTTTTAACTGGATACAAGAAAAAGATGAATTATTTGCGGAATAAATACATTCGCACCAAATAAATGGTATGCGAGAGAGGAGAATAAAATAATGTAAAGAGCCCTTTGAAACTCACCATTTCTATATCTTAAAGTTACGGTTATTGGATATGTTTGTAATGAAAAATTAGCCGAATATATCACTTTTAATGGATATTACGAAGATAAAAATCTCATGAATCAAGAAAAATGTTCACCGCAAACTTTTCGTCGGGCTAAATGCTGGAAATGATAGTCGCGTGCTCAACCTTCTTGGTGGCTAGTTTGAATCAAGTACTTTCACTTCCTCTATTTAAACGTCATTCTTTATGGTCAAACTGTCAAAAATAGAATGTGAATCGCACTATATCCGCCTACCCCATCAGTATTGCCTCAGAAGTAAGGGTAGGCCGATGGTTCCGAGTTTTTTTCCGACGAGAGGAAAGGTTCAAAGTGCACTACCTTATCCAATTATTCTTTGTAACCTATATTGCAAAATTTAATTACCATTTTTAATCGGGGCAGTGGGATTTATTTAAAATATTTTCTCAGGCAGAGAATAAACAAGTTGCAACAACATTTCCAAGCATTGTATTGACAAATGATGTGGTACGAAGTCACTCGCACGGGTGCATCTACACAAAAATATTTGTTCATTTAGTTTTAATTTATATATTTGTTTTTTTGCTATATTATCTAATATGAAAAAAATTTAAGATTTATTGCTACTGTAAAAAACAAACCAAAATAAGCATATCGGAAATGAATGACCCTAAAAGTTCTAATATAACATTCACTCTAAATTATTTAATACATAGAAACCATATAATATATAAATACACAATGAGCTCTTCCCTTAAATATGACCACAACTCTTCACAACAACAAGTAACTTCATGCTTATTATCTTGACAACTCGAGCAAACTAACTTAAACCGAGACTGGCGTCGTGGAACGGTTATACACTGATTCATAGAGAGTCAGCAGTTTTCCACTTATATAATTCAATTTCTCAACTATTTTCGCTGCTTTGGCTAAGTTTTAAGTATTTGTCTTTGCCTAGGTGAATTTAAAAACATAGACTTAAAAATGATATAATGCATAAAAGTTGTGTTGATATACAACTATGCTATGACTATAAAACCTTCATTCATCATATGCTACACCAGATGAAATCTAACAAATGCGCCGAAATGGGTTGCAAACTAAAAATATTTACATTTTCATTGACTGCGCGTATGTATTCCTAAAGCATCCTTGTAAAGTCGATGAGTTAATCATCCATGAAATTTGTCCACGCACGTCTGAGAGTTGCTGGCAGTGCAATTCTCTCTTCTCCGGTGAATCCTCTCCTTGTGAAAATAATCTGCGGAAGAAACAGAAGACGGAGGAAAAAATCTTTTAAAGAGAGAAACTGACAGCCTGTAAGTGGCGCAGTGGAAATGAATCGGGAAGGGCGAGAGGACAAAGAATGTTGTGCCCAGACCTCCGTATATAGCAAGACGGGGAAGTGCACGTGAATATCATTACCGAGAACAATTAGTGCCTGAACGCTTTCGAAATAAAAAAACAACGACGCAGAGCGTTGCGCCAAGAGTGACGAGTGCCGAAGTATTTGGGGCAAACGCATCCAGCGCCAATTAAAAAAAAGCTAGTGATATATGATTGGGGTGGCTTGACATCGCAGCGAAAGTTATTCAGCCGGAAGGCACAGCGAATCAGCTAGGTGTATACCACTGACCCAGTCACTCGGAGCGACGAGATTTAAAGGTAACTGCGGACACGCAAAGGAAGAAAACTGCCAAGGGCACAAAGACCTTCCTTATTTCATTCATTTAAAGCAATCCTTAGATCCCTTTTAACGAGCCACTCCGGTGAAAACTATGGAACATAAGTTTTAGGCAAGAGTGAAGCAAATACCTATTAATTGCATATCAAACTTTTCTTTTCTTAAATTTGATAATGTATTCAGCAGAGTTTCTTGTTGCCTTAATGTGTACACATAAAGTTTTGCGCATTGTCTTTTACTTCTACACAGAACTGCAGGAAAAATTTACACATTTGTACAGAGGAGGCATATAACCAAAAGCGCTAATATAAATTGCATTAAAATTGAATCACATTATCGACTTGGTATTGTATCAGAAGTAAAACTTCTCTATACAAAATCTAGAACTCTCGGATGTGGTGAATTATATATACGTCTGCAAATTATGTCAGAGCCATCATCGACCTTGTCTAGTACGTAATCTAATTCAATTCCATTTCTCTAAATGGAAGCAATTTCTCAATACTGAGCAATGAGAGATCTGCGAGTAGTAGTAGTAACCTCCACTCGATCAGATTTCTCAAGATCAGCCAAAAGAAGACAACTCTCCAGGGTATTTTTGGTCAGACGCTTGCGGGAACAGAATTTCAATTAGTCGTTTTCTTTTTTGCCCTTTCGCTTTCCTAGTCAGTTTCAACTATGTGGCAGATTTCACTTCCTCTTCTTGCCGCTTAATGGTATCCAGATAGACCATTGGACATAAGCAGTCACGTCATATTTTCATTCTTTTCAGTCATGGACTAAGAATTACTCAAAAAGGGTAAATTAAAATAAAATATTCGTTGTAATTGTCAAAGAACAGTATCTAATTCATGATAGAGTGACACCGCCACCTAAAAAATATGATTGTTTATATGGAGTACTATACATTCCTCGATGCACTTCAAGAATGGAATTGATGGTTGCCACTCGTAACATCATTATGTTTTGCCTATAATTATCATTATATCAATGTGCAACATATTATTCTTACATAACAGAGGTGGGTGCATAGGATTAAGGAATTCTTATCATAATGTCAGAATTCCCCGAGCATGTAATTAAATGGGTCTCGCTTTGGAAGTATGAAGCAAGAAGAAACATGTATTATTATGGTTAATTCTGGGAAATTTTACGTGCTTACTTTGAAAACATATTTTATTATGTTTATATTACCGGAATCCAAGTTGAATCCAAGGTGGCCCCATTTCATTAGTCTTATATGCTATAGTTAAGCATGGTAAGTGTAATAACTAAGGCTGGCTTACAGAGCTCAAGAGAAATAATAAGCCAACAAATTAATGTAATATAATTATTGAAAAATAATGAATTATAGCGTGAGTGATTACCAAAATGACTGGAATAACAAAATCATGTTTAAAAAGCGAAAAAACGCTCTTACTGATAGCGAATCAAATTGAAATTTTGAGCTTTATCTTATAGTACGTCGCATCGAACGCGTAATCATCGTACGAATAAACCAATGTGGCACCTGAGTGATAGAAAGGCTAAATTGAAATGTTTCATTGCCATTTATTCTCTGACTTAAAACAAATATATTTCACCAGGGTTGAAATTCGCTATGAAAAAATCATTTGACTTGACCGGGATTCGAACCCGAATCTCCCAATTGCCGGTCAGGTGTGTTAGCCAGTTACAACACCAAGCCATCTTCCTTCAAGGCGAATTTCGAGGGGGGTTTATGCGAACTAGATTGTTACATGCAATGTTAGGAAATTTGTCATATATATTTCATTTGGTCCGAAATGATTCCACGACGATACAGTGAATAAATATGAAGTTCATTTAGACGATAATGAAAAAAAGATGGGATAGCTGCTTTCATTAAATCTGAATGGCTGGCCATTAAGCGGACGTGTAAAGCCGTGGAAAATGATAATAAGTAATGTAAAATAATGGAAACTACCACCTAAGAAATGAAGTCCGAACCGACTGTTTTTTTAGTACAACTCAAATGCAAATAGTGAATAAATATCGGCTTCGCATATGCTAGTTTAGCTCAAGCGTTATTCTTTCCGCATTCTTGGGGAAAAATCTCATTCAAGATGAGAGTACTGCGCTCTTGTGTCATTATTGAACTATTTTTACTCTAAGCACTTATCCTATAACTTATGTATCCATAATTGGATGCTAAATGGAGAGTATCTTAAGTGTAGTCTTTCGTCCGTTGAAGTAACAATTAAACTGTAGACTCTATGAGCGCTTTTGTTAAGAGTAGGCCCATGGCGAGAGGGTTTATCTCTTATTATGCCATATAGGCGTATAGCATAAATAACATCTGTCGTTGGTAGCATTCCCAAATAACCTAGCTACCAAATTTTCCTATGTATCATACGCGATCACGATTCAAGCGGGGCAAAGCTCTAATACATAAGAAAATATCTTCCTACTAACTCTTCCATCGTGGGGTAAAGAAAAAAATTTGTGCAATCCTTATGGGAATATATCGGTGGCCTAATTATGCCTGGAAAATTACCTCATGGTATATTTCAGGGTAAAATAATTATAACTAAAGCGAGATGTTTCTTTCTGAGAATTTCATCGAATTGAAGTGCTAGGAATACGACGTACTACACTCACGGTACATGAGTTCATCGCGAGCGCCAATGACCGAAGACCTCGTCAATGCTTGAATGCTCATCCAGCTTTCCCGCGCGAGTAGGAATCTCCTGCTTTGGCACAAGGTCCCGCCGAGCGCTGAGCTCGCGGCTTGTTACGCAAATGCAGGAACGATGCGATGACCAACCTTTCCTTATTCGAGCGTGTCGGGATGCATTGAGAGTTCAATACGACACATGGTTGGGGAAGTTTAAGAGGGAGAGTGAAAATAATGCTCTTGCTCCCTCAAGGTCCATTGAATCGGCTGATGATGAATTTGCAGATACAGTTCAGATGGAAGGTGCGATCAAGTGCCAATCACATATGTATCTCCATAGCTCATTGCCACCTTTTCTTCCCCACCTTTACTCTCCTGTTTATATAACACAATAGGAGAGGATTTCCCAGACGGTTGGATTTAGAAACTTGTTGATTTATGGATCCAGGAAATTTTAAATGAAGTAAAAAAATGGTCCTTGGATGGTGCAATTAAAGGATGAAATCTGCATGGAAAATATCCATGTTGAATAGCATTTTATGAGGCCAAAGTATATCCAAAGCTAATAAAAAATATATAATTCAATTGTAAGGAGCATTATCACATGTGGGAGTGAGATATGGCAGATGAAGGAGAAAACAAAGGAATGCTAAATTTAACGGAGATGGATTGCTGGAGACGATCTGCGGGTCTATCCAGACGGGAAATAATCACGAATGAGAGAATAAGAAATATGATGGGTGCCTTGCACACAATAGTCGATGACATTAAAAAGAACAGCTTGTGTGGTACGCTAACATAAAACGTATGACGAGCGAGAGATTACTTAAGCAAATTTCAATGTGGAACCCACAAGGTAGAAAAAATAGAGGAAGGCCCTGAATTACCTGGAGTGAAGTGAGTAAAGAAAAGGCAATAAGAGAAAAGCATTTTCCAGAAGGCCTGAAGATGAATAGAGAGCAATGGCGGTTGACCATCGGATAGCGTCGTAGAACGTTACAAAACCGAATATATGTACATATATCTATATAAATGGTTCTACTCTTATTGATTTTCTCCGGAAGAATTGGAAAACACTACTTCTGTTTCACTCCTATGAGTTTTTTGTACCGTAATCAAAGAAAATAAATGAGCTTCCAAACCATGAGATCCATTGTATTTTTGTTTATGAGCGAGAACTGGTACAATTAGAGGTAAGAATGAGTATTTACACAAGCAACCTATGTTCATTTTAACTATCTTCAGAATCCAAGCAATATAATTAATTTTAATTAAAGAGACATTATTTGTAACCATTCTATACCCAAGGGTGTATCTCAAACAATCGGTCAAAGTTGTATAAATAGATACATTAGATTTTAAAATTGGAAATATACACAATGTACAATAATGTACAAATATTGTCATCTTGGAGTGCTTTGCATACTCCAACAATAATTCATTGACCATTTTGTAATGAGAATACGGAAAAAATTAACATTAGTCATGAAAAATTACCTCAATTATGGAAATAAGTAACGTTTTCGAAAGGGAATTCCCAAAATTTTCCAAACTCGTCCAATTTAATTAGTGTGAATTTCCCCTTTGATACTAATAAAAATACTCAATAGTTGTTTCACTACGCTCCTATGTGTAAAAAATTCATCTTGACTAACAAATCTCGGAAAACACAAGTTGGGAGTCTCGTTACATGCCATCAATGGAGACTGCATAATTTTACGAATGATCATTGCAAAATTAAGAAAATTATTTTTTAATATTTCCGAAATTTTTACTATGAATAGCTTTTTCGTGGATTGAGAAACACGAATTATTTGCACTAAGTATTAATAACGAATACTTTCACCATGTTAATTTATTATTCAAGAATTTACACGGCAATGTTAGCGAAGTAATCTTGTCCTTGATATGATTAGCATCGCTAAATCCACATGTATTGGCATCGCAGCCATCTAAATTTGTAATGTTTTCATACATTTATTAGTTCAATTAAATAAATGTGCCAAATTAAGTCATCAAATAACGTCAGCAACTTAAAAAGGTTGCAATGTTAATTTCGCGTCATTCGCCAAACATTTAAGTCATTAAAACCTATGATCTCAAGCAATTACTTTTTAAAGGATTGATGAATCGCAGATAGCTAATTACCAAACTTTTATTTCGGTTTTACAAAAAAGGAAAATTGATGTTGGCTATTAATTTTGTGCATTAACCTCTCTACCATCTCTAATAATAATTTTAAAATATATCATTCAAGGTGTACATTTACGATACATGATAATTTGGCGTCAGATATAGGCCTCAACGTTGACTAAAGGAAAGTTGTGGGCCTTGTGAGTGCGGTCAGCAAGATTCCTTTACGTTCCTTTTCCGGCCACTGTAATTTAGAAGTGCTAATTGTAGCAATCAGTGCAGCTCACCTAGAAGATGTAAGTTGTAAATAACCGTGATAATTTCAAACCAGAACTGTTGATGTACACATAATTTATAACTGAAATATACCCATATTCATACACTGTCCTGCCGTGAACTGTGGGAGAATCGATTTTGGATTTTATGTATTAAAAATCGGCTGATAGATGTGATGATTTCCTCATATGAGTCACATCAACCACTCATGCTGAGCGTAAAACTTCATTCCCTATTGTCTTATACTTTTAAAATAAAATATATCCCAAGTAACTTGTGAAAAAACTGGAGTCAATTGATTAAAATTTCCTCTAGTTATGGAAAAATTCTGGGTTTTTAACATACGATGAGTGTGACACTAATGTACATCATATGACACTATATGGCATTATTTTCCAAAGGCAAACGTATTACACCTCGTTCATTCCCTGAGTGGTGATTTTCCAGTATTTTATCTTTGACCAGTCCGACTATTGATGCTTATTTCAAAAGTTTATTTAGTTTATAATCGACAGTTATGCAACCCATTAAAATATCTCTACTAAGCGCAATATTCAATGCAACCCAGAAAAAGGCCGTCATTTAGAATGATATTTGTGTGGAATTCGATGCATGTAGGAAGGCAGTTGATTTTTCCAGGCAGTGTAATGACGGAAATTGGACATCATAGCCCTGAAAATTCCCATATGGAATAGATAAGAATGGTATTTTCCTAGTGTGAAGTTCCTTCAAAGCTTTACGTTTCGCGCACGCTCTTAAATCTTACTAGAATGATGACAACGAACAATTACTTTTAAATTCGAAGAAGCATTCTCGTTTATCGAATTCAAGTTCAAGGCTCGACTCCTAGTGAGTTACGATGCTATGAAAAAGTAGTGCCTCGCATATATTTGGACAGTTGGGAATAGTGCCTGGCGTGCGTCCGTCTGCGAGGACGCCAGAGCGAAGTGGCGCCTGGCCCCATAGTAAAGGTCACCGTTGGGAATACCAACTCTAATGCGTTGGCTCGCACTGTAGCTTAACAACGAATGGTTTCTTGCCATCAAAAACTCATCTAACCTGTCAAGGATTACAAAAATACTAAGTTGCTGAGAAATATTTCTCCAAAATCACGTAATGTGGTTCTAGAGTTCGAGGAACGTGAGGTTGCTCCAAAAGTTACCCTGCGAAATGCTACCGATTCAAGCAAAAGACGAGCCCAGAAGCATGATAAAAAATTCACTGCATATAAAACTGGATAAAATTCAGTTATTGTAGAGGTCAAAAGATATTAGGTGATATCATTTATCCTTTTGATCGGAGGGGAACTTGATGGTACTGATAAACAAGAAATACTCTTTATCAGTAGTATAATAGTAAAAGTGATATATTTGTGCATAAATTATCGGTAAGTTCTGCCAAATTAAATGAATTAAAATTATCTCTTAAAACATTTCCATTTTATTAATTTACGGCGACTTGAAATGAGATTAAGAAAGGTAAAAAATTAAAGTGCATTAACCAAAATTTACGTTATAAATCAACAGTGCTTTATAATGTAACATCTGCTTCATTGGCTTATTTTCATAATATTCCTACCGGTTCTGTTTTTCTTTACGGTCAATAGATATAGAGAGAAAATAGGCAATATTTTTGACTTTCCATTATTCAGTTCCATTTTACTTGATTCTCTGCTTTATAGCAGTCTTTTCTCTAGAAAAGCGGTTGGTATATGATTCAAAATGTCTCTTTCATCACTAAGTTAAGATTTTATACTTAAAGATTACATGTTCCATGTATTTAAAGTTAAATAAATTGGTGGAGTTCGTATTTCCAGTTCATAAAAAATATGGCTAAACAGTATATGTGAGTCATCATCAAATCAGTGGCGTCATTTTTCGCACCTATAAGGGGTCTGACATACAAATATCATTAACGGAAGAATCCATTCAAAATCAAATTTAATATACGACCGATTAAAAAAAGTCATGGCATGTGAAATATTATGATTGAATGAAAATATTGCAAACTTAAGAGATATATTTTTGAAATTATGACAAGATTCTGATAGAAAGTAGAGTATCCACGATATTAGACTACAAATAACTAATTTAGCAGAATATGATACAATAGAGTTCATTGATGAAACTGATTTTTTCCGCATACTAAATGGAATAGAAACTTAAAATAATCGCAATAAGGAAACCACCTGTTTCACTATCAAATATTTCTTATCAGCAAAGCTTGTTTCTTTTCATTGCGATGCACATTCTTCACTTGCTTCGACGAAATTGTAAAAAAAAATTCCTTCTAAGTCTAGCATACAAAGAAATTTTTGAAGAGATGGTCATGATTAAGATGTTTTCGTGCGTCCTGGAGAAGAGCTTCAAAGCATCAATGCAAAAGGTTGAGTGGTTAGCGAAAGTCTTTATACAGATATAGCAATTGTCATTCAAACTGCATGCACTTCTTTCTTAAAGTCAGACTTGATCCGTCACGAAGATTAAGCATGTTACCACCTAAATACAATCTTGCCATTGGCCATATATTGATTTAAATGCCTAAAAATATGAGTTACACATATTAAAATTGCTGTATTAGAATGAGAGGCTAATATTTCAGCTAAGTTTTAATATTCGTCAAGAAATTAATTGATTTGTGTCGTCGCAGCGTTTTAAGGATAAAAGCACTTCGATATCCGTGCGCCTACAAATGTAGGCGCTGGGCACTAATGGGTTAAAATAGACGACAGGTTTTCGAGTAGATAGCAATAGTTTGAAGCAGGTAAGAGTTTTTTATCTTTCATTAGAAGTCAATTTTGACTTCTTCAGACACCTTTTGAGACATGTGTATGAATGCTCTAATTGCCGTGGAAAACCAAAGTTCAATCAAAACAAAGTTCGTCACCGTTCGGTCTGTAACTCAGACCAGGAGGTGAAATGTGCATTTGTTTATGAGTAAGGTTCCCAGTAATTCTTAAATATCACCCTTGCGAGGATGCAACGATAATAGCTTTCCAATGAGAGGATTGGGAATAGTAATAAATTAAGCACAATTTAGAACTTTTCTATAAGGATTGGTTGCATGGATACTTGTCTTCGGCGTAAGTCTTTTTATGCTCTTGCCTTTGCCGATTGAACCACAAAATTTATTTCTGCTAGAGATAAGAGATTTTGGCAAAATTTAATGCAGCATCAAATTTCTCTGGAGGAGTTTTGTGAAATACAGATACCTAGTTTCCATTGGCATCACCATTGGTTTTAGTAATTACATGCTCTAGCAAAGAATTAAACTCGTTTTTTCTCTGGAATACAACTAAATGTGACCACGAAACACTGGGACGTTGCAATTTTTATATCTAATCAAGTTACCATTTTCCAAATAGTTTTTGAACCATAAAAGATGCTCAAATTAATTTAATAAAGAGATTGGGGGTTTATTTCCGAGAATTTTGCATTAAAACTACGAGACATCACTAATAACCTATCAACAAATCAGCTCAGAGGTTCAAAATAGCAGAATAAATATTTTTTCTGTTTGTGAGACACCCCAAAAGGAGAGGAGGCGAGGAGAGGAGGATAGGCGAGGAGAGATGGAAAGGAGTATAACAAGAATTTTTCGGAAAAACAGACTGGTTTTCAATGGAAGATTTCCACTTGAATGAAACTCTTGGATGGTGGATTAAGAAGGTACCTAGTGGTTTCATCAGCGGCAAAGTTCCATGCAGAGTTACAGTTGAATAAATGGCCTTTGTTTAGCATTTTATGGTAGTTAACTGGCAATAAGAGGAAGAGTAACGGCTAAAATGAGGAGGAAGAACATGACTGAAAAAGTCTTATTCAATTAGGTGGAACCTTGACGCATAATACTAAAAGGAGAAAATTGGCAGGAGAGTATGATGAATACCAGCAAAAACCTACTTTCAATAGCTTTGAATAAGGATTTAAGTACCTGGAGCACAAATTCAAATTTATCCACCGAAAAGTATAGAGAAATATACGTTTGAATGAAACGTAAAAGCCGATCATGCCGCATGGGGAAATCCAAAATAATCTTTTGAGAGAGAGCAGTAAGTTTTTCATGTATAAAATAGTATCGTTCCATTTAACCGGAGTTAGAAACCTACCATCAAAGTATTATGTTTCATGTTACTTATAAAATTATATTATTTAATTTATCATTTAAAATGATTCAAACTTGAAATTAACTTTAGAATTTGACCGGTAAAATTTTGACATGTCTTTTGTTTTGCTTTTGTTTCATCGAGCTGAATAAGAGCAAAATTCATAACCTAAAACCTTTTCTTTTGCACAGAAAAAACTGCAGTTTATTGAGGTAAAAATAAGTTGTGCACATTTCAAAAAAAACTCAAAAAACCTTAAAATAGCCTCAGCGTTAATAAAAAAATGAGAAAATACGTACTACCTATCACGTAAGGTAAGTGTACCGATTAATACAGGCAGAATGTAGTCACGAACGTTTACTATCGTATCTTTTAAAATAAATGCAAAGAATTTTATGTTCTTTCAGACTAAAAGCTTAACAATAATTGTATTTTCCCTGCCCATAAATTCAAAAGAATATAAAGATTTCATCACAAGTAGGAACTGAGAATACCACTCAGCGAAGATTGTATTCATTAAAAGAAAATTTTATTGCGGCAAGATATCGGCAGAAAATTGTATATTTGCAAGAAAAATGTATTCATTTTCTTGCAAAAAGTGAAGGTATGGCTTTTCTCTCTTTCTTTTGAAAGAGTGGAACTACTTTTGATGTAATAATAATTATTTTGTATAATTTCTTTGTATTTGCCATTGACAATATACAATATTTATATGCATAATATTGCTATTGGTACAAAAAATGAAAAAAATTTTCTTTGTTTTTTTTTTGTTTTTCATAAATCATATTCCTATTACTAAATAAATATTCTCAAAAACTAAATGTATTGTTACATATTTTGCATCGCATTCGTGCACCAATGTTTTTTGATGGTAGCTCCAAACAGGGAAACCTGCTATCTAGAGCTCCCATGCAAAATTTATAAAATTTATATATTTTATAACCGTATTTTATCTGTATCAAAGGCATATGAGCAATGAATATCTATCTATCTAAAAAAAAGAGCAGCATGCATGAAATTTTTAAGAATCAGATATTTCAGTGTTGATTTGAGTGTTGATACATATTTATTGCACTCGAAAAATTGCGATTGCAACGCATTTATGTATAATTTAAGAACCCCGCATCGAGAACGTTAATTTTTAATTTAAAAACCCCGCCTCGAGAATATCTTTCCACGCTAAACACACAAACGAGAACCGATGAGCAACAAATTTATTAGAACCGAATTTGTTAAGGGAGATGTAGCACGGTGGCTAGCGGGATGCGAAAGCGCTAGTCTGGGTCTGAATCAAATATCGATCTCGCCCCAGAATCGGCGGGTGTCTGCGCCATGCGTGGCGAGCGTGTAAGATGGTAGTACTCGCAACGATCACGAGTACTCGACCGTGCTGGACGAGCAGAGGCGATGAACTCCCACGATTGCCGAAATGCTCATTAAAGGAAAAGCTCCAGGTTTTGCTCCGCGCGTGGGAACTCGACCCGGCCGAAATATCATTTTTAAAGGAGACCGGACTCGTTTGCAAGCGTTGAGACTGGACAGGCTCACAATTTCGTGAGACTGTGACCCACGTGAGGGTCACATCCAGACACGGAACGAAACAAAGAGGGAAGAGTCACAGAAATCACGATGCACGCACAGCGATGTTATGCCACTCACCTTTCAATTATTAAACTCCACGGGTGCCGGGAGTTAGAAAGTGGAGAAGACACTCTTCCCCGTCTTCCTGAAGCGAACCCTTTCGGGTGTGGAGCACTCGGTGGTGGGCGCTGTGACCGTTTTCACCGGCGATTCTCGGGGACAACTGCCGGGCTCACCGAGTCCCTTTCACCGGCGAGCGAGCACAGTCGGGTATATCCAACCGGGGAGGAAGACGAACCACCTCAGCCGGGCGCAAAGGATGAAGCGCGGCTGATTCTCGTGCAAAATCCCCCCACGGGGTTTCGTGCCAAATGGACAAGACCCGCTCTCTTCCCAGGCCCAACCACTGCCAGTTCCCTGCGGGCTCTGGAACACCACTGACGGGGAATCGCACGACCTGCGAGAGGTCCATGCGATAGCTACACAAACCGGCGCGCCGCCTTCCCCCCGCCTCTCCCTCCCTCCGCCACTCCACCATCACCCCTCCCCGCCACGCCAAACGCTTTCCCCCTACCTACTGAGAATACCCTTTCCTTTCCTCGCCCTCCATCAAGCGAACTACCCGTCCCCTTCCCAGCACCGCCCCCACCGTCCCCGACCTCGACTGGAGGAGGTGGTGGCCTTCCCCTACAGCGCCGACCGCGGCCGGCGCGGAGACAATCAATGGAAGCGTGTTGGTGGGGAGGGTAGGGAGTCCGCATGGGGAGGGGGAGAGGGATTCGGTAAGGGTGTGGTGTGTTCAGCTACGTTGGGAAGGGTGCGGAGTGAATTCGACGAGGTGGGGGTGTTATGAGAGAGTTGGATAGGGGAATCCCTGATTTCCATACCCGCTTCTGGGCTCCGTCATCAAGGAGAACCCCGGATCTTACCCTACCAGCTCTCCCTCCCTAGTCTCTCCGTATTTCTCCATCCGCACTCACATCCAGACAAGTCCCAGTGTCAGCCGCGTGATATCTCGGCCGCCCTTCTCTGCCCGTCTGTGCCTTCCAACCCTTCGCAGCGTTATCTTGACGGACGACTTATTCCGTTCCGGTTCCTCGGGATTTTCTCGGGATCTTCAAGAGCACATTGGTCTCGTGCCCCGAATTTTTTCCTTCCGGCATTTGGAGTAACCAGTATTGTTCCTAACTTTGCACATTTTTCATTGATATCCCACTATTATAACTGTCCGGAGGGAAGAAATACAATAAGTCAATCACGCTTAAGTGGGAGATCGTGATGATAAAAAAAAACGAGCGGCGGATCATATGCCGTTTTTAACTCCAATTTATTGTAAAGCCTTAAGTAGGCCTATAAGCCTCGTATGTTTTTTATAACGTTTTTTATATATTTTCTCTTTATAATATATTTTAGTCTATATTAAACTGATTTTTACATGTTCATTTTAATATGTTTAAATGACTCAAAAAATTCAACAAGTATAAATTTCTCTTTAAATGTAACGACGTTATCGAAAGATTTAGCCTCAGTTTTGCATTCTCTAGTTAAATATTTTTTGGTATCGTCACAATAGCAAAGAACTTCGCGTATTAATAACGCTCACGTTAATTAACTGATTATCTGATTCCATACACAAGATTCAAATTCTCAGGTAATATAAATTACACGAAAAGACAACGTTATTCTAAGTATAACGTATAGGCGACGCTATAATAATAAGCTAGAAAAATTGATGAGACTAAGTCAAAGAAGAAAATTGGTCACGTTTAAGGAATTTCTTCGCGCGAGGAAGGCGATCGACCAATAATTTCACTTTTTATTTGATATGAGGTAGGTACTTTAGGAAGTAAACGGAGAGTGATGTGTTCATAATGCTTCAGTAGACTATCAGATTAAAATAGCCAAATTATTTCCACATGACGTATTCTACCACTTAATAAGATGTTTCAAATTCCAATGTTTCTACAAATAAACACAAAAAAGTTGAAAACCCAAGTTTCAGCTAATAATCAAAACGTAGCACCAAGCAATTTTTAACCGTGAGCTCAAGTAGTGTTTCATGAGAAACCGCAAATGTTTTTTCTCATTGTATTGATGTAAAGGAGATTTCAACTACTTGGTTTATGGAGTAAAATTGATAAATGCCAAAAAGAAAGCTGTCTCAGTTCCTGCTGTCGCCAAAAATCTTATCTGGCTCAATTCAAGAACATTTTGTTTCCCAACAGCGAGTCAGCAAGTCCAATCTTGAAGATTGGTCTTGAAGAAGAAGAGAAGAAGAAGATGTCGAAGTTTATCCTGTGACCCTTATTTTAAAATCCCTGTAAGCCGGACGAATGTAAATCAGTCCGACTTATTCTTTCCATTTCATTCACCAGATTTGCACGTTCTCGAGTAGTTCTTCCATCGACCATTCTATGGGGATACTGTGGGGTGAATTAATCTCACCGTAGCCGTTGACCTGCGTAACATTCAAGGAATGCCGACACAGATGGAGTTTTTGCCCTTTAATTTTTTACTTTAATTCACGTCAATGCATTCATGATCAGATCATTTTCTTGAGTGATTCAGCATTGACTCAACAATGTGGGCAGAATGGCAGTTGTCAACTCTAAAAAGTGGTGCCACCAGAGTACGGGGGAGAGGATGAAACGGTACAATTTCCCTTCATTTCCTACTCTTAAACTCCCAGAGGAAAGACCCCAAGGACGCCTTTAATTCCGTGAATGAAAGGATTCTGGTATACTGTTCGAAATTGAGTAGTTTTATAACAAAAAATGAGGTAAAATACCTCTTTGGAAAAACTAATTGAATTGCACACAAGCAGAGAAAATAAATAGGTTTGGATCGGGCTAAATTTGTTTTTGAGATATCTTGAGAATTCAACCTTCAAGTTTTGAGTCTATGAGAATGATTGATTTCCCGTGAAGTTTTTTCTCCATGTCTCAAGAAAAAGTTTGATATGATCATAATCGAAAGTGAACAGTGATTTAACAATTTTTTCTTTCTATTACTATTAATATTTTATTGATTTTTATGTATTAGTTCATCACTCTTTAATTATTGTAATTTTAATAGGATATTAATAAATTTATTCGTTGATTTAATATTTTTAGCAATTTCTTCGCATATGGATTTTGACTCAACAGTGTACTCAAAATTCTTTAAGTCATAATGATGATGGTGCGAATAACTACATCTATTTCTAAGTGAAAGTGAACAGTGACTCTACAATTCTACTTTCAATGCCAGTTATTAAATTTTTACCTATAAGTGCTTAAATTTGTTTCAATAATAGCAATATTAATATTATGCATATAAATTTCTCTGCTAATTTTGTTTTAAACAAACATTCATTCAGTGTATACTTTCTTTCAATTGTGTTCATACAATCTTTGTTGAATTTATAATGATGCCGAGTACAAATAAATCCTCTGTACAGGTCTCGGGCGTAAATTTTCAGGGCAGCAATCGATTGCGAGGAATAGGCAATGCGAAAAAGGCACCAAGGCCCCAGGGTTCCCCACGGCGATGATCCTATCTCGACCTCCCGCAACCCCTAAAACCCTCGGATTCCCCGTCCCCATTCCCCTCCACCATTCCCCTCTCTTTCCTCTCCCCCCACCGGGCGCGGCTTCGCTTTCCGCTCCCTCCCGACGCGCATCGAACAAATGCCGCGCCCCCTCCACACACCCTCCACGTCCCCTCTCGCCTTTCTCTTTCAAGCCCAGTGCCACCCACGGTGGGGGGTTGGGGCGGCGCGAGGAGGGGGAGGGATGAAGGCGATACAGTGAGGTGATAATACCTTCGTCACTGTCATTGGTAAGAGACTTGGGCCAGGTGATATTCAAATGCTCTAGCTGAATAAGATGTCGCTACGTTATATTTTTTTAAGTATTCTACCCGTACAAGGTAGGATTTATTGAATGTCTGAGAGACTCCTCCCGATTTTCTACTCCTTCAGGGTTCTTGGATTGGATATTTGGGGAGGTGACCGACAGCTAAGGTCATATGCGCCATAGGAGACAGGCAAGGGACAGGGAGGAAAGGTGGATAGAAACCCGGCGTCGGCATTAGCCTGCTCTTAACGAAAGGCGCCAAGGGGACCACGGTTTAACGTCTCATCCGACAGATGGAGTACTGTACTTGAAGTGCCCTCCACAAGACACTCAAGTAGAGATCCGGTTTCCTCTGAAAAACATCCACCTCTGCAGGGATTTGAACCCTGGCCATTCATATGGTTAGCTATTACTCTAGACACCACACCAACCCGATTCCCTTCAGGGTACTTTCTTCCTCCAGTATTACCTTCTTCATCTCAGCATACGACCCACTCTTCTTCATTCCATCCATCTATTCCAAATCTATTTCTTAGGTATAGAAAAAAACGCTCTGACATTTTTTTATTTTGAAAATGTCCCAAAACGACCGTAAAAACAAGTGATGTTTTTCATGTATTAATTATTTACTCGAGAAGGAGTCAAAATATCTTTTATATGATTTGGTATTTTATCAGATATTGCAAAATTTTAGAGTTCCGTATTTTTTTATTCCCAAATTTCTCCAGTTGGTACAGCAATTGGGAAAATACTAACAATTCTTGATTGCTTCATTGTTATCAAAAGTTAATTATTATGTTTATTGAATTTAAAATTATGAAAATTTATACTACAAACATATTCCTAAATATTTTTGCGAACTAAAATTCTAAAAACTTATTTTATTGAACTCAACATTTGCATCCAGTATATCTTAAACTTATTACTTATCTTGAAATAACATGAAAAAGATACAGTTGGAATCCACAGTTATCAATAGAACAGTACTCAAAAGTAATTACTATGACATGAGCTACTCACTACACAGGGAAAAATTTAATACTCCCTTCAACACCACAAGTATTTACCGAGCTCTTATTACGTATATTTACAACCTCCCCTTACATCCAAAGCAGTACATATAACCTGTACTGACGTTTGTATTCCAAAATTACAAAAAGTTACCGATATATTCTTTAAAGTGAGGAAAGACGTGTTTTTTCAACTTAATGATGAAAAATGGTTTTATGCTTTAAATTGTGAAAGTATTTTTTTATGTCTACGTATTTATTACTAGTGAATGAAAATTGGAAAAAGATTTTAGACAGATCAAGTAATAATATACGTATAAGTATTTTCTTTGATTCCAATAATAAGATATACTGGTTTATTTACAGCTATGATTGCGTAGCGACCTCACTTCCTACCAAGCCTTTCGATATTCAGAAATGTCTTTAAAATAGCCTCGTAATATTACAAGTAATGTTAGCATAATTTATTTTATTATATATTTTTATTTATAGATTATTACTCTTAATTCAAAGATATTAGCAGTTATAACCAAACAAAATAAAAACGTAATGTTTTCCTTAAATTTTGTATTGGTGATTATCATGAGATTTCTTTAACTACGACTAATTGTCTATAGATCTATAAAGTAAATAAGCATGGCAATATACTAATATGTGCTGAAGCAAAATCCTTGAATAGTATGCTTCCATATACTTTTGTCTGATGTCTATTTTCCGTTTGCATTACCAATTCTGGTGCCTCGTCGTTAGATGATAAATTGAATAGATGATATATACTATATTTTCTATTACTTAACTCCTAAGGTAAAATTAAAATTCCTGTTTACTCAAGAAAATTACTGGCATAGTCGCCGATCAATTCTTTTGTTTAATAAATAATATTGCCATTTCTCTAATTTTCTAAGCAAGTTTATTAAATAGTAAATTAAAATAAAGTTCATTTCTCTAAGCAAGTTTAATAAATAATATTGCCATTTCTCATTACTTTGACCTGAGGATATCAAGATGAATTATCGTCTATATTAAGAAAATTTTCCTCCGCCATCTGAGTTCAGGGCTGTATTGATGCATAAAACCGTTTTAGAAAGCAGTGATACATTGCTCCTTTCAGATGGATTGGTCACGATTATGATCCATGCAATATTCATCTCTCTACTTCGCTATGAAGATATTGTTTGCTATTCCCAAACGATAGATAGAACAAATATTTCAAATTTACTGAAAAGGAATCATTATTTCACTATGATAAACTCGATGGTTTCAGGATTTACTTTGTGAAAATCTATTCTAATAAATTCAAAAAGATATGGCACTTTTAATATTTTAATCTTTTAATAAAACTTGTGAAAAAATTACCATATCTTTTGGAATTCATTATTTCACTGCCTATTTAGTAACTCTTGGCTGTATGTGACTTGTCAACAGTCTTAGAATTTAACAGTTAATGCATTTGGAAAAAAAATAAAGATCTCGTTCGTCAAATATATTTTAAGTTCACAACTTAAGTTTCAACTTGGTAATCATTAGCGATAACGTTGATATGATACATGATTTTATGAAATAGAGTCAGTATTGTTTCATTTTCTTTTGATATTTATTCCGATAATAGAGTGAAAGCACCTCTGGGACAAAGTTCTAGAGCCTCTGAAAGAAAATGTACCAATGATTTAAATTATACCTACGCGTAGTGATTGAGTAATATTTTTTTAAATTGAATAAATATTTTAAAACTACCAGAATGATGTCTGTATATAATCAAGTATTGTTTTTGTGTTCTTTGAAACTCATCTCTCAATTGCTATTCTCATTATAGGTCCTTGTTCATTTCTTGATTATAGGTCTTTGCACTATCGCTTTCATCATGAGCAACTCGTGAGTCATTCTCCACTTTCTTCTATGCCTTATCGGCTCTTTACTTTTTCATTTACCTTGACACATCTCCATGAACAATTTTTCTTTGGACCAATTATCACTTCTCTATTTTTGTCAATAATTTATTCGAAGGTATCTTTCTACTCACCCCAATATAATCTATGAAGCAGAATATCGCTTATCCTTTACGCACTAACCACACGATTTGATGACATCACTTCCCATATAATATTTGTTTTTACACAACAAAAGTTCATATCTTGCTGCATTTTAAATGATGATGACACAGGAGTAAATTATTATTGTGAAATCCACCCACTAAATGAAAAATTCAATCTCTTGTTAACGCTGGAAAATTACCCTCCTGTATTTGGCTGATGTCCCTTAAGTTCATCATTAGATATTCTCATTTTGACATTTCACATTTTATTGTCTCATGTCGTTGGTTGTAATTGACGATAACTAGCCTATTTACTCAGTCTTCATGCAATGTGTGCCAAATAATGGATTACAGTAACTCTTGCAATAAACAGAGTTATTGAAATAGCTATCTTTTGCCACTCGATAGTACAAAATGTGTCCTTCCTATCTTGCATGAATTTGGTCAAGTTTTAAATTATTTTGATAGCCAAATAATGAAATTCGATGAAACGAATCTCCATTCAAAGGCATTGAAATTACTGATAAGAGGATAAATTGAGACATGGAACGCCACACTGAAATTATCTAATCAATAATTTAAGTATCTTGAATTTCTTATAGTATTTTTAAAGTAATTTTTCTTGTACATTTGATTTTAATGGTACATATTTCTGTGTAGTCTCAATAAATATCATAATTAATGTGTTTATCCGTCTACTACTTCGTGTACCTGCGTGGTAAATGTCGATATAAACTTGAAGCAAAAATACATCTTTCACTTCAATTCCTGCAGTAACTCCTCAAGTAATAGTCACATATCAAGCGGCAAGTAACAGTAAATAGGGATGATAGATTGTGACTCAGTGATGTCACAATCTTTCATCCCTTTCCTAACCGAGTTCTACAGCCATATCAGTGGCGGAATGTTATAGGAATCCAAATATTGATAGTTTTATTTTCACTTCGGGTATTAGTGTAGTATTTTTATAAGTGCAAGACTCTTTCTACCAGGATTAGTGTAATTGGCTTTGTTTATAAATAGGCCATGCAACCAAAGTATGAATAGAGTGGCAATAATTATAATGTTAAATATGCTTAATAATTATGCAGAGAACTAAGTGTACCAACAAATACAAAATTCCAGGCGATAAAATTAGCTCAAATAGGGATTAGCATACTTAGGCCCTTCTATTCTATGATTAACAATACAGCATCCCATAAACTCGCCACGTTTATTTTGCATTTGATGGCTACGCAAGTATAATATGAGACATTTAGCATGCTTAACGTTGGTAAAAATAAAAAATTCAACAACTTTATCTTTAATTAATCGAACTGTAATAACTTATTTCAAACTTATATGAACAGCATCTGTCAATTTGTACCTCTGAAAATTCTACCGTCACCTTGGATAATATTCACTAATTTTTTTAAAGATTCAATATTATAATGGAGGGTGACAAGTTATTTCATATAAATATGAAGTGTGAGAAATTATTCCTCCTGAAATGTTTTAGCAAGCTTTTGCTTATAGATGAGTAGTTGTAGTTGCATTTACGTCCGTAGCGTACCTTCTGTGTAAAGCATGCTGGTGATAACTCACCCCCTGCCGCACATCCTTGAGGTAACTCGCAGGATATTGTGTAATTGTAGATGTGAAGAACCATTTCCGTTGATCTTTGAGATAAGTGGGCAATCTAGGAAACAACTGATACGTGATCAGAAGAAAATTTTTCGGAAATGATCGCTAATAATAAAACGCCTTCCAATCGAAGAAATCATAAATTAGTGTCGATGGATTCTTACACCTTCCTCTGCCTTTTTATTCCCACCAACTCAGTTGTCATATCACATTACTTGAAGATGTGACATTTAAGATTTCGGTGGCTGAATTAAGCCGAAGTTGCATTCTAACCAAACAGTCTACTGAAAACTTTTGGTGCAGAAAAATGCTAGGATAATATATTCAAATTGCAAAGAAGCACATTTATTTACCTTGACACTTGGAGGAGAATAAGAGAACAACGAGGAAGTACATATCTATGGAACAATGGAAATGTCAGATTAGCGACGCAAATGTATTGAGCGTCTCCCGAAGAATCGTGTCAGTAGCTGTTAATTGTTCCCGTTGATTCTTGATGCCGACTCAATTAAACCGAACACATCGGTCGCAACACAAAGAATTGCTCATTATTATGGGATATTCACGGAAGGATAAGAGTAACAACGGAGATGAATTCAGAATACACTTCTTTGATTATTTCCGCTGATTATACAGCCCTGGGGTAGCTAGCACATGTGAGGATTTGGTATAGTGTTTGGATGCTCTTTTGAGGTAATTTTTTTGGTATCTCATTTCATGACATTAGTTATTTTGGTCTGTAAGTGTTGGGTGGGATTAGTTTTCATGAGTCTGTTTCCTTGAGATTTTAGGAGAGGCCAAATGAAGGCCACTCACGATCTATGAAAAAGAGAGGGAGAGAGTGACCAACGCTGTCTAAAAAAACTTCGAGTGACTCATCCTTTACGTCGTCATAGAATTTATATTCTGTTGTTGTGAGGGACAGTGGCCACTCCTTTCGTCTTGGACCTCTTCACTCGTTTATTTCCATCACGCCTTGCAAGATAAAGTTAGATGAACATCACTGAAGGGAACAGAAGCTAGATCCCTATATTCTAATATTTAAGTTCCGGCTTCGACTGTTTTAGCGATGGTAATTTATGTTGATATTTTTTTATTATAGGATCTCAGATTATTTTAAAATGCTATAACAACAACATTGATGACTTAATGGGTGTATGAAAAGCATATTTTGCATCATTCTTTATGGGATTTTATCCGCTAGTCTCTACGGAAAGAAATAAACATTTACTTAAAATAGAGTTTTTCGTTTTCATAGCGCTTAGAGCGTAGTGGCTACTTCTTTCAATGTATAGCGCCCTTGATTCTAGCTAAAACTAAAATGTATACATTTAAATTTATTTTAATTATTGTATAATAAGAAATTAAGACTATATATGGATGATAAGTAGAAATAACTTTTACACTCCACTGGTCAGTTCGCAGATCAATTTATTGCACAATCAGGATCTCGATGCCTGGCGCTCACTGACAAGTAAAGAAGGTATTGCGAAGTTTTATACAGCACAGGAAGGTGGATGGGGAGCTTTTACTATAAAAAACCTTTTGCAATACCTTCTTTACTTGTCAGTGAGAAACTGAAGATGATTCCAGGCATCGAAATCGGGATTGTGCAATAAATTGATCTGTGAACCGACCAGTGGAGTGTAAATGTTATTTTTACAAACTAACATGAAATTCCACAACGTTGAACTGAGTTTTATTTCATTCATAGTTATGGGCGCCGTATGTAGCAGTCTAAACAAGAAGAAAACGTCAATGGATTATTCGACGCCTTGAACTTCTTACCATATTTGCTCCTTTGTAAGGTATTTCTGCATACTAAAATGTGCAAATATTATAGATAACATGTGCCAACATAAATAAATAGCAAAACTGTCGTATTAAATTGTCAGCTATTAATAGCCAAAAACGTGAAAAATTATTGTTATTCACTTGAACTTGCAAAACATTAGGCGACGTATTGAACGGGATGATTCAAAAAATTACCTGCACCTGAACTTCAACAGTTATGACGAATACCTTTGAGAAAGTATTTATTGCAAACTTCATATTGGCAGCGTTGTGAATTATATGCTATGTTTTTTTCAAGGATCTTTCTTTCGGTAAAGACTCCTGACACCGATCGAAATTTGGCCCGTGGGCAAGAGTCGGGCCCTTTCTAAGTGGAAAAATCTTTCCGTTATAACTCATTCTAACGTCCCCTGAGGTTTAGAGTCTGTTTCGAAACAACGCCAAACCATAGTCATGTAACACGTGTCCTTCTCGCCAGCATCAAAGGCACCAGACGATTCTTGCCCTTGATCGATAAATTTTCGGTAAATTTTTATGAATGGATCTTTTGCCAATTTTATGAGAAAATTTTTATTTGAATGGTCAACATTGGAACAAAGAAGTCAATATAAAGCATCATAATGCCTAGAATTTGAAGGACATGACAGTTATACCAAAGCATGAAACAAATTTGATGCACTGCGCGTGATTGTATGGAAAATATTTATCGATAAGACCAAACTTACTTTTTAAAAATGAAAAATTTAGGATATTAAACTGCTGAATTTGGCTTAAAAAAATAAGGAGTGAATATGTCTCGGTCCAGATACTCGGTCTAGGAATGAGAAAGGAAAAATTTAGCCATTTTATCTGGTAAAGACTTAATTTTGGGTTTTACTTTTGATTTTCGATGTCATTCCTCTAGGACAGAATCTAACTTTCAACGGATATTTTATTCTTTCAAGAAAACCATGACAGCTGAGTTCATAATACTAGAAAAATTCAAATAAAAGTGATAATATTACGCCAAGATTCATACATACTTTCTTTAAAACAAATTTTGCATTTCCATCGAAATAAAAATTTGATTTTCCATTAAAAGTGGTATAAATTCATTAATTGGATTTATGGAGCCTGAAATAGACAGAAAGATCTTCACAATATCCGCTGAAAAGTTCATATAAAGTTTCCAGTTTTAGTTTAATTTTTCACAAAGAAGACGTCAACCCGTTTCCAGCGTGTTTCATCGCGAAAGGGATAATAATTCCAGAATTTTTCTGCAGTTTTAAAGTTTACAAGAGCATTCAAGCCGAGCTCTTTCGAGATATTCAGTTACCAGTGTGGAGGAAAGTTATCGTTACGAAAGTTTCACATAAGGGAAGTGCATAAGCTTTAGTTCTACTCAAGATTAAACCCATTTGCAAATTATGACCCATATTTGGTGAAGAGATTGAGGCAAAAAGCAACACAATATTTTCTTCTCCGAGCAGCAACAATAGTTTTTATCACATAATTAAGAGGCAAACCTCAACTGTCTGTCATGACCACATCACTTTTTCCAATCAGTGCACCCATTACAATTCCGTGGACCACATCAAAATTACACTCTTCAACGCTTATGATTATTATTAGTATGCCAGGAAGCGGTGCCCCTTAAAATTCAATCGGATAAATAAATAAATAAATTAGTTTCATTGGGATAAAGAACACACAATTCTTTTGGAAGGTTGGTCTTCATCAGAATAATAATATATTTAGCTCTTGCCCTACGACGGGCAATATGCAAGTACGTACCATACAGGATACCACATTTGTATCATTCATTGACCACCCATGGAGAGGATTTTGTGTAATATGCCTTGTATTTTATCTCACTGTTTTATCATATTGGTCTCATAAACAAAGCAATAATGAGCCCAGTTTTCACCACGTACTCTGCGATAATGGGCCCAGATTTTACCTGGCCCCATTATTGTACAGTACATGTTTACAGGCCCATTAAATGCAGTTCCTATTAGATGCACATGCTGCAGCAGCTAAGGAAATTATCAAATAAATAAAATTCCAGCTTACTTATGCAACAGTTGAAGAAAATCAAATAAACTGCAAAGAAATATTATCAATTATTAAGGGTCTACTTAAAGATTCTTCCATTACCACTCTCCCGACTTCTAAAAAATCAAAGCTAATTACCTTTAATTGATATTCACTTAACGAATGCATAGACCACTTCTTTATTACATTTACCAATGACTAATTATATAGCAGTACACTATCTGACATAATGAATAATCCACCTGCCATAAAAATATCCATGTATTGATTTACCGTAATTTTAATCGGTTATTTAACTGTGGACACAGGTATAAAAATATTTTTTGGGTTGCATCTTTGAACACAAGTTTTGCAATGGACCGAAAGATTAACTTTATGTGTATTTCCAAATAGGTTTCAATCACAGAACCTCTATTACGTTTACGGAATGACATACCTACGCACTTATAAAGATTAATACGTACTTTAAATGCTACCACTTTCTTCATTATAATTTGGATCCTCTCAGAATAGAACTAAATCACTTGTTTAAATTTTCATACGGGGGTGAGAAATTAAGTGAAGGATAATGCAAAAGAGCGAGAATGGGCTAAATATAGGTATTTCGAAATTTCTAATGGATTGCAGGAAAAAATTTAGATACAGATCCATATTACATGACTAGTTAGACCAAATTATATGATCTCGCACTAAATTACACGGAACTGAATTTATAATTTTCATATTTTTAAATGTAATGCCTATTAAAAATGGTGAAGTATAAGCATTTCAGCGTCATCTTCATTGGGTTTTGTTTGTCAGGCAAATGTATCGTCCATGTAATGATTAATGTTGTTAACTATACACAGTCATAGTTAAGTGGTTCAAGTTACACGACCTTCCTCGAATTCGAATTTTTCCAAGTTCTTTACATCACTGTTAACGCAACTTAAAAATAATTGGTACAAACGCGGATGCGAGCTGTTCGTTACACAGTAAAACTCGACATATGAATAAGGATGGCGATAGTGGGCTGTCAAGATCCGCAGTCCCATATTTAGTGCACGCATAGTGTGGGTTACGTTGCAGTGTTGACTTGCTAATAGAAGACGCCCGCATCAGACCTTGATCGACCGTTGCGACACTGCAAAGAAATGTTCGCGAGTACTCACGTCTCGCGTGTGTCGTGCGCTACGGAAGTAATGTTGCGAGCATCTTATGAGCGTTGCATTCTGAGAGGCTAAGATGCTGTGTGAGCTTCCTTTGCTTTCCTCAGATTCTTCTTGAACCACCTTGAAGATCGAGAAATAGTAAAAAAGGGCTATATCGTGATTTTGCAGGTGACTTTGTAATTATACCTTTGTAAATTCAAGATATTCATAGAGTTACATATTTTTATCAATAAAATTAAGTAAAAGAAAAGCTCTCGCGATTTCTGAGGATTTGTCATCAATAGAAATAATTATTAGATTAGCTAGCTCGAATTCTAAGGGAAACAATATATATTCATTGCACTATCATTTATAAATTTTTGTGTATATTTATAAAATATATTTATAAAAATACATATAAAAAATATATGCAATAGCTTTGGAGCATTGGTCTCGGATGTAGACATAAGAGTAATTGCGTACACGTGTTACGAGGTCTAAATCATCTTAAATAAGAATAAAGAAGAAGCAACTTCCCAAAAATAAGAACATGAGGAGGTATAAAATCTCAACTATCTACAACTTCTGAAATTATGTGCAAATCATTTAAGTGGAAGTTTTAGGCATTACAAATAGACATGTGCGATATAATACGTCACGTAGAGTGCGAGTAAAAATTCCGGAATTCTACGTATCTTCCACGATTTTCATTGTACAACCAATAATCAAATTAAACAGTGCAGAGTAAATAGATGGACCTAATTTACGTTATCATCGAAATGTGAGGCGATTGCGCATAAATAAAAATCGAATCTTGAACTAGAACCTCAGGTGGCATCTATGGAAACTTGATTAGTGGTAAAATGCAAACCAAATTTGTGCTTTGAACAGTTGATGGTCACAGTTCTTCCAGGTCGAGATCCTGATAGATCAAAGTTGGCCACCATTTAAGTTACAGGTTAGAACTTATCACCATCTCCAAAGTGATTTTCACTCATAAACCAGTCTCTTTGCGCATACATATTTATTTATATGCCACAAGTTTCGAGTGAAGGTGTATGTATTTTAATAACTATCATCACTGAATTTCTCTCCGTTAGGTATTCGAAGACTTTTTATGTTAGGTATTTATTGTACTAAAACCTCTTCTTTTACCCACATGACAGCACGGCGTAATTTAAACAACCTAGACGTAAGCTAAAATACAAGTTTTAGCCTAAATTGCTAAAGAAGTCCAACCAAGTACACCCTTGGGTCACTGCTGGACATGACGAGATCTATGGGTATTATTTTGGCGGCGATAGTAGTTAACTACTTCTCACATACACTTACCGCAACTTGAAATCAGTAACTTTACGCCCTTTTCTTACTCAGTCAGCAAATTTTGTATTACCATTTTTCTTTCTCTTTTCTGCATATGATAAATGTTTCCACTTAGATCACAGCTTTCCATACTGCATTGTACCCTCTTACATCTTCTTCCCGCCCACTCTGCACCAGCCGAATCTCCTTTGATACAAATCATTTTACTCTCCTCCACGGCCAAAATCTATTTGTTCTTCTCCATTTTTCTGACCACTTTTTTGTCTTCCCAGACTAATACGAAAATTTTGTGTGCTCAACTATTAAAGTCTGAATCAGTGTCCTCCAGGTGACAGTAAATTGATCTTGGGTTCCTTTAAGAGATTTTTCCACTCAGATTTCATATGATCGAAACCTACGAAGTTGTCCTTGAAATTTCTAAGAATAACTATTATGAAGTCATAGTTCCCTTTCCTGTTTTTCAAGTTCGTTTTGCTCTCTAATCCTTAGTCATCACAACTCATAATCCCAATTTTCAAGCCATCCAACGCCACGCTCCGAAATATATGTACCTACCGATATATTTATGTTCACGCTTTGTCTCCAGGTCTCTATAATTTTTCTGGTTTCTTAACATTTTCCTCCTTGTATCCTCATCACCAGGCTACTTTATTTCATGAAACTGGCAAATAAAATTGAATTCTTCAATCTGCCCCGATGAGTACCGTCATACATAGGTTGTCAACTCCTCTTTATATGCATTTTGAATACACATATTACATTCATACACGACAACCTGATTCTAAAGCTCGAAGTAACTATGAATATTATTCCTCCCAGGCCATGTGTACTATGCTTTTATTTTTTAAAATGTCCTCTTTCCGTACGATATTACCTACTCCAACTCTACGCACTTCCAATCTCCTTCCATCTTGTTTCTCTAGCGCGGAGCAATATGGCGATATAAATTCGAGAAATTGCGGGAATAACGGACGGAGGTTGGCAGAGAGAAAGTGGGAGGGCGTGGGAGTATAACGGGGGAAGGGGAAAGATGGGAGGCAAGGTGGGTCAAGGTCACCGCGGGTATGGGAGTAATGAAGGAGCACTTTGAGGCGAAAACTAGTTGGTCGGTTAGGAAACTGAATTATGATGATGGGAATCTTTTCCGGTGCGAACGAGTAGATAATATAAGGTCCCGAGATTGCATAATTCCTGGTACCTCTGGATGGCTTCCTTAAACGCTTTTACTCCGAGTAATCCCTTGCGGTTTATCTGACTCTGACCTCGTCCTAAACGAATCGCCTTACGTGTTTTTAGCTAAGCCATCCCGTTGGTTTTAACTGTTCAACTATATGACCAGGAGTATCTCATTAACGTCAGGTGGAGAAGAGAAGAGACCTTAAGTGCATATGTCGTAGCCATTTGCATGGTTTTACCCTATTATCAATAAATTAATGGTTGAGCTGTATTTAAAACTCTATAAACATTTCATTTTCCAATGAAGTAGAAAACTTAAATAGTTAAAAAGTTTACACCACTCATTACAACTTAATAGAAAAAAATCCCAAATTACTCTAGCAATTTGTGGTACTATGGTAAGATTATTTGGACTGGGATTTCGGTGTTTATAAAGACTTGCTCCTAGCAAACGTACCTCGTCGCAAAATAAAAGTGACATAATTATACCACGGTTCCCCTTCCATTGGTTTGATGAGTGTTTCATTTCTTACCCGAGTAATAATTTGGCTTTAACTTCAGTTAATAAATGTTATTCAATACTAATCCAATGAAGTCATTAGCTTTGAATGAGACCGTATGAACCATTAAGGATTTATTTGAAAACTAAAGGGTACTCCGAGAGGACTCAACATGTATAATGTAAAAATAATTCCAAAGAGGCACAGCAAGGAACTCAGCTATCATTCCCATCATCATGCATTCAAAGCATTGCACACCTCCATCAAGATAACTGAAATAATCAATACCGAGTTAATGCGGCAATTTCACCTTCATCACAACGCATATTTTCTACTGCAAACTGAGGATTCACATTTCAGGTCAAGATTAAGAGATTGACAATAAAAAACATATTTTCTTCTATAATGTCCACTTGTCTCGCTGTTAGTATATAAATTTCCGGAAGACGGAGGAATGGAGAGATTAATCATTGGCATCCCCTCTCTCCAAGTGAAGTATATAAGATTTAAGTCTTTAAATTACGTGACGTGTTTAAAGGTTCTGTTTGTCCCTGAAGGCAGATTTTTTTCTTATAAGTTTCACCGAGTCATACGACTTAAATAATGTTTGAAGGTAGCGCTCTTTACGATGGCTTTGTACGTGCGGCAGGACCCGCACACGCGCCGCGCAGATCGTCCGAGATCGCAGTCACGCAAGTTCAGAGAAACATTTTTCCTCCGGGAAGCTTGAGATAAGTCCACTTGGATACACAGAAGTTGCACTTCCGGATTTTTTTTAATAAAACGTTTTCAAGGGAACATCATCTTGCCTACAATTCATTGTGAAATTTTCCATGCTAAAAGAGCATGTTCTTTACATTTATATAATTTGAGAATCCTAACACGTTCATTTTCATTATGTTCGCCTTTACACACTAAGAAGTCTTGCACTAAACTCGAACATTTCAAATTCAGTGCTGCCTTCAGCGAGTGGTAGTTGATCATCATCATCTGGTGTTCTGCCTAATGGTAGCTAATGTTGATGCAAAAAATGTTGTGTAAATGTACTGTACCATCTAATCAATGAAGAGGTATCTATTTAGATGCTCAAAATCTAATGAAATTTAATGATTGAGAATGCTTAGCACAAGAAAATTTAATAAGTAATTTTTATGAAGTATATTTATAAAAAAACAACTTTATATGAGCGTATAGATCAGCACCTTGAGCGTCTGTGGAAATAGTCTCGCCGATTATATCCCTAAAATACCTTAACACATTACTTATCATGCAAATATTTTCATACAGGATTTTTTAACCTTTAATGCATTAAAAAATTAAATTATATTTTTGATGCCTTATGGATATAAATGTGATAGGAAATGATCCGTAAACTTTTAAAAATAAAAGTATAGTTTTCTTACGCTGAAATGAACTTAAAAATTCATCTCAGAATTACAGTTTTATGAGTAATGAAATGCATACTTATCTTTTGCGTTCTGAAAAACGTTAATTTGAGGATAAGCCTTAAGTGCATCTGTACTTGATTTAGGATTGTAGTAGGAGGATACATTTACATTATATACCACTATCGTTTATGAGTAGAGGTTAACATAAGGTCAATGAAGATAACTAAATTGTCCATTAACAATATCATACGTGTTAGAGACTCCTCATTGGTACTGTACTTAAAAGGAAGCCTTTATACCGGCATAACCTTCGATTTTATATACTCAACCAGCAATGACCATAAACGATGCAAACCTTCTGTTCAACAGCATGTTAGAATTCAGGGTTAACCAGAATAAACCCTGGATATATTTTATCCATACTATTTAGAAAGGAGTGCTACAATTTAAAAATGCCTTTGTAGCAAAAAGGTTTAAGTAAATAACATTAATTGCTTCTCCTATATTTAATGATTTAAACGAGTTCCGGATTACGAATAATTTTACGATGGATTGAGAATACGTTCTTAAACATTTTTTGCTACCTAATCTTACCCCTAGGTTTTCCTCTGTTCCTTGCTGGTATTTGAGTCTCGGATATAATTAATGTGGCAACGCTAAGTCATCAAGGTCGTCGGAAGGAAGTGGCTTGATGGGAGAGCAATAAGGAAGGAACGCATCTGGAAAGAATTCAAAGTGGTATCGAGGTTGGGAAGGGTAGTTCTTTGACGGTAATTTTGCTTCCAAATAGGAGCATAGTGATTAGTACTCTTCCAAAGTAAAAGTTTACGCCCAATATATTTCAACCAATTATGACATTACAAAAAAAATACGTGGCACACTTCAAGCAAAGCACAAAGGTCATGTGTTTTGTGTCGGCGAGTATTCGGATCCCTCCAGTACGTCTCACTAAATACCATTGCTTTGATTAAAGGAATATGTGGTAATATCATCATACAACTGGATATTTATAAAACGATTACCTATCTTAAGTTTATTGTTCACGCTGAGTAATCAAAAATTTGTAATTATATCCGCAATGATGAACTTTCTAGCGATATCAGTTGAATGAATGAGGCTAATTACGAAATTTTAAATGAGATGAATGCAATGATATTTTTATCAAAGTATGATCACAGCATTTTTCATAGGAAACAAAAAATATCGTTAAAATCAATTGCAAACATCTTCCTCATTTTTAATTCGGGGTGAAACAGAGTGATAAGCTCACAACTACTCGCAATGCTCAATGCCATTCGATGTTTCTCTTTGACTTTTCAAGATGCTCATATGATCAGAAGGAGGTCAAAATCGCTTTAAGGACCGACACATGGAAATCAGCAATTGTAAATGTCTCCTTAAAATAAATTATAAATACTATTTTGGTTTCTTAATTCCATAATGAACAAAAGAGATTCGTACAATATGCCCATTCATCTAACAAATTGTACATATTTATCTGCTATTTTAAGAAGATGTGGGTAAATCCGTGACCTGGATTATTTGTTTATCGAGAAAACAGAGTATTAAGATACACACATAATTATGTTTAGGTAAATAAGAATTTTTAATGCGTAAATCCATAGTTATTCGAGCTAGTTTTCATGCGATGCAACCGTTTCGTCCTTTATTGTGTTCCACGTAGTAATGTAAAAATAGTTGATATCTTGCTTCAAAATTCATAAAGTAATAAGGTTTATATTGGAGTATTTAGATGTAGTGTTTTCAGTTCTTTCTTAACGAAAGAAAAAATATCTCAAGTAATTACAGCAAGTGAAATAATAAGTGCAGCATCGTTTTACTCCAAAACGGGGACATTTCGTGTCCCGCCCATTGGAAAGAAGTCGCGGCATGTCAATGTGCAGTGGACAGTGTCTACAGGACACTGCGTTAACGCCCCGACAATAGGCGTGAGGATAAATGATGAAAGCTTCACACTTCATTTCCGTCTGCCCGCAGCCGCCCTTGATCTTTATGGGCAGAGGTCCTTGTGGCCACCGGCGACATGTGACTGTTCTCCGTCCTGTGGCGAAACTCGCCGATCGCCCGAGGCACGATCTCCTCCTCTCCGGGGGCGCCGCCTCGGTCACATCCGAGACGTATTTGGATTGAAGGTGACCGCCAGCGGGACGGGCGGGTCACTCCCTTGCCGCGAATCACGTCAAATATGGGAGGCGAGTGTTGTAACCACCATCCGAAGGACTTGGTGGAACAGACGAAAAAATTGGCCTGCTATACTCGGGAAAAAGAGTCGGTTCATTTGTTTCAGTGACGAATATCGGACTTCTCTCAATATTTCTCGTAAGAATGCGTGGCACTTTGAGAAAAAAATGCCCTTTGATGCAGGCGTGATGAAATAGGATGTGGGAGTAAATACAGTTTGAGCGAAACTTGTAATTGAGTACAGATGAATGAATCAATTTCTATGCATTTAGTTTTATAAAGATGGGTTCATCTTTCTCTAAGTTTCAAAATATTGGTCACTTTTTTTCCTGTTTTTCGAGATATTTTCCAACAAATGGGAAAAGCTCTCCACGGGATTTGGTACGGCTGAGCGCTCTATAGAGAGATTAAAAAGGATGAGGAAGTCCTAATCTTTAGTTTGGGTCAGGAGTAAAAATATGCATTATTTGTATGTGATATCAAGTAATTTAGGCGTGAATCAATGCTCCATGATGTATTTGCTCTATTAATTAACATAATATCACTAACCATATAATAATAATGCGGATAAGTTGATGCTTTTCCACTGGTCTATTTGTTATCGCCTGAAATTCATGAACAATGAAACGCTAAGGGAGAAACATTTTTTCCGCGTGATTTGACGAAGAATATTATTTTTTATTTTGCAGGAAATATATAAAATACATGTACTTAACTCTAAGATTCATACACCTTAAAATCTCTGCATACAGAAATAATATGCTAAACCCTGCTAGACCCTGAAATACTTTCGCTGTCGTTCGAGAAAAGAGATAAGCAAGTACACTAAGATTTTATTTTTCAGATATACCTAGCTTCAAATCAATATGGATATTTGAAGAAAAGATTACGAGCATAGCTTTAGTAAATCCAACAAAATTTTCATTTTATTAAAAGCTAAACTTAAGGTAGACCAAAGAATGACTGCTGGACGGCTTGCCACCAATCATCCAAAAACAAATGCTCAAGCAAATTAAATTCTGAAACTGTTTTTCCACATCTTGAACTTCAATATACTTAAATATTGTTTCTAGGCATGACATTTTGTAGCATGTTCATTACCATCATAATGTGCTGCTCAGATAAGTTTATAAATGAAGTAAGCGCCATGTCAATGGGTACGATTGGTGCTTTTCAAATTTGGAAAACTAATTTCCAATTACAAGCACTGATCGAAAAAATAATTCAATGAATACAAATGATAACTATGATACATAGTTACACAGAGAGCAGTTTCTAGAAGTAATAATAGACAAATTAAACCGGGGTGGTTTCTTTTATGAATAACGTTTAAGTAAATATCGCTGTGCATCCTTCCACCACCTAACGCTACGCTCATAAGAGATATTACTTAATGGTAAAACATAACCTTAACGTATCTCTCTTTGTGTGTTAACCATTGTTTGGTTCGTTTCTGTGATCTCTATGTTTTTTTGGCCCCAGGATGGGTGGAAACATGCACGAAACGATGGCGGGGGAAAAAGTGCTATTTATTTTGCGTGCCAATGAATCTTGATAAACACGAAGTTTAAATAAAACTTTAACGATATTTTGTTTGAAATAATATGAGTAAACGTATCCCGTTTATGAGATATCGATGTAACTACATCGTAAAAGTGAAGGCTCTTGTTTCCTTTGGACGATCTGATTCATTATCCGTGCTGTAATCCACTACACCGTCTTCACGTTAATTGACTTGGTGCTCAAGCGAGCGATCACGTACCCTAACGCCATAACTACGTGCTCCGCTGTCTACGTGAGAGGAGGATCTCTCAAGGACCCGCACTCATTATGAGGGCCGAAGGGATGACGAAGATTTATTTCCTCTTCGTTGATATTAATGCCTGGAAATGATGAAGTAATTAGCTCAAAATCTTCTGGATTTTCCGCACTTATATTATACTCGAGGAGTGTGCAGCAACTTTCAATTTAAAAAAGGCAATTCCAATTATGTCTATTTCATCTTCTAAGATTGAGACGTCAAAATAATTTATCGTGCCGCACTGGTCAAATCTGACGCCTGACCTCCAGACAGACTTTTGGATCATCCTTAACGGCTAGCAGCCAAATCTAAAAGGATTCTTATATGTAAGGTAGAGAAGGGCATCTACAAAGGCGTGTTTCATCCATTCTTATCATGGCCTCAGGTGTCATATACTTACGTGAGGGACGTCTTGCAGAGGTCATCGTAGATAGCTACGTTTCTCATTATTTTGATGGCCTGCGCATAGTTTGGTGTCGTCGGTAGTCACTCAAACTCACAGATTACCTGATATAAAATGCAAAAATTAGGTAGTGTTACATCCCAGACAAATGGAAATAGAGACCAACCATCTATGGGTTCAAGATGTATGTTAGAGATTTCAAGAGCTTTGATAAGGGATAAAGTGCATAAACCTTGGTCGATTAATATATAAGCGTGAAAAAAGCATCCAGTCTTCAATGGTTCACTAGCATCATAAGTGAAACCACTGGACATCCCAGCCACAACCGCGCAGTGTATTATTTGACAAGGTACAACCTCTGATGGCAAACAGACAGCATAGAGGAAGCAACCGACGAATCTACGTCGCAAGGTTTTCCAAATATATTGGAAATTATTTCAGGGTATTCTCTACAATCGGTTATGAACATTAACTCCCATTTCTATGAGGTTAATTGTGTGCTTTCCTACTAACAAAGATACCGCCATAGTACCTACTAATGAAAAAATTTTTCTCAATCTGAAAAATGTTATGACCATTACTAAGAACACGAAATATGTTTTATAATCATCAACGATTGTGATTCCGAATGCAAAAAAGCTCCATGCTTACAGGTAATCTTAAAGCTAAAATAATAATTTCAGAATTTCGTGCATTTTTCGAAGAAAACTTTTATGCGCTTTTAATAGTCCTACGGCTATGGGGGATAGACGGCTAAATATTAAATTAGACCCTGAATTTGTAATCAGTTTTTCAGTAAGTGATTAACGTGAAAATGTCCAAATTCCACTCTCAAATATTCATCGTCGTAGTACAATCATATCACATCCCTAATCCATGTGGTATTTTCTGGCTACCTTATATTATTAAATTGATAAATAATCAAACTAAGTATCTCAATGATACACCTATAAAGTCTTCAGGCATTAAATAACTGGGAAAAATCCAAAAAATATGAACTGAAATCCATATAGTTTTCTTGGAATGCTGTAAGCATTTGCCTAATAGCCAAAAGTCAGATAACAATTTTTCTTTTGGTTCTAATAAACATTGCCTTTCTAAATTTATCATCTGGCCAACAAATTTTCTGAGATTAAGAGTGAATTCAAATCTCAAACAAGAAAGTACATTGTTCAACGAGTGCGCCTTTTCTTCTCTGTGAGAATCCGAAATCATGCCCCTTTTTATTCCATAGGAAGTAATTTCTATAAAATTATCTTACCTATTTCGCACCGAGAATGGCTGTTGTATTTTGATCACAGGATTTCATGCAGCTCTCTGGGCAGAGTAAGTTTCATATTGTCGTTTAGTGAGGTAGCCAACATAATGAGAGCAGTGCAACCGTATCATAAACACCTTTCACTAAGCAAATAAAAAATCTTCTTTCTACCAGATATGTGACCTTCGTCGAACCAGAGCACGCAAAAACACAGTCACGGGAAGAGTATTCTTGAAAAAAATTACCCTTTGCCGTTTATTTGGAATATTCTTTCGATTTGACGAATTCATTAATTTCTATCAGATTAGGCAAATTAAAAATATACACGTAGCATATGTTAGATTAAAAATCATTTCCTAAAGTCCACACTTAAAACACATTGTGAAAGAACATGGCCTACGCCTAGATAAATGTCTGCTATCATTGCAGTGGTATTCGTGTTACTATAACTTACACCGTAATGACTGGGGTAGATAAATGAGTCATATTGTCCTTCAATATTTGACAAATTTTGATCTTGAGGAACGGTAAAGTGATAGAATCACTATTTTTAGTAATTTGCTTGGTCCAAGTTTTTCCATTGAATAAAGGACATAGCAAAATACAGGAAATGTAATAATATTTTAAGGACTCACCAGGAAAAATGCTCCTTCTACAGATTATTTTGAACATTTTACACAATATACAATATAATAATAATCAAATAATTGAATGGAAATATAAGGCCTCTCTGGCAGAGACTTCTCCAAAGCAATGGTGTTTGTGGAACGATTTTATATTTTGTGGCTTCGAATTTTCATAGTAGATGGGTAAGTAAATAAGCAGCCTCTTTTTATGAATCCATAAAATATTTTATATGGTTACATTGTATCTTAGTGATAATAACATGCTCCTTTACAGTCAAGCAGCTGAGGGAAACAAATATACACCGCAAATTGACAAAAAATCTGATTTTTCCGAGTTGATTTATATACAATTCCGAAATTTAAAAGTCTAGAAATCAAACTACCATAAGTTTCATTGCTTATGAAAGCCATATATTAAGATTTATTTTACTGTTCTCTGTAGCTATATTTACTAATAACAAGAAATGTTAACTTTTTATTTTATATCTCTTTCGGCATAATGGCGAGATAAATATTTTACGCATGTTGTTTATTTTATAATTAATTTTTGTTTTCAATGCATGGTAGGTACTGAAACTAAAAAGTATTTTTCTGTTGGAAGTAATGATATAGGTGCAGCAAGAAATGGCCGAATATTAGTTTTATTCATCATGAGCCATTTTGCTAATGACGGCTACCTATTGGTATAATATTATATTGGGTAAGTTGGTTTGAAGCGATAAGAAAATTTTATTGAACTCAATTTTTACTTTCAAAACCCATGACGCAGGTAGAATGATCATGCTTAATACTTGAATGTCCAAGCCGATAAACATTAGCGATGCAAAAGATCCTATTGGCCTAATTTGCAATCGATTTTATTGATTTCCTCCACTTCGGTAAAAAGTGCTGAAAGCTTTCAAACATCTTCCAAATTCCGTACAAATCCTGACTCCTGATTACTAAGAGCATTCCATAGTAAACTTCATCAAGATTTGTCGGACAGTGCGTATCCATTCCTTCAATGAGCACCTCACTCATTGCCGGAGCCACCGTCGCATGCGATAAGCTAAGAGTGGCCATGTAGGTCAGTGAGTCTATCTGAAACTCTTGCACCATGACATTTCACTTTTCCATTTTCAGCAAAAACCAGCATGTTCAGATGTATACAGTTCTCATCCAGGACAATCATAGTTGCCTTTCACTCGTAGAAAAAATCGCCACTAACGCACGGGAGAGTCTTCAGAGCAAGCACAGAGCTAAATAATCGAGAATAAAAAAATACGCCGTTTGTAATCGATTGGTTGATTATGTTGTGGTTATTGAAATGCTAAACGTTGATCAATTTATTTTTTTACAGAATACATTCATTATGATAGATTAACTAGATTTTGGGGGCATTTGTTGGGCATGTGTGGCTCTATTGGCGATTCTCTTCGGTCAATAGAGAGTTTGATGTTTATGGTGTGACTAGGGTTAGTGATACTTTCTTTTGTATTTATCTCTTATATGCAATTCACACATCCATGGCTTTTATTCTTTTAAAATCAGACCTCCTATTTGGAAATAGAATGCAACGATGATTCAATTTTCACTGAGGAATTACAGCATATAGGTATATTGAGGACCGATAGTGCTGGATAAGATTAATAACGTTGACAAAGTTCTCTTGCCAAGTGAAAAATAGCCGAATCTGTATCTAAGCATAATCCGCTATCAGAATTTACTCATGGAGGACGAATCCAAATTAATAATAAGTATTGCACTTTTCCACAGTTTATTTATTGTGATCTAACAACGCATTTTGCAGCCTGCAATTGTTTGCACAGCTGTACCTAAAGATGCAGCAGTTTTTACAAGCGTAACTGAAGATGCAGCCAGCAGAAAAACGCTTTGTAAGATTTGGAACTGTACAATGCTTATTTTGCTATGCATAAAATACTTCCACGAAGTGACGCATGAAGGTGTAAAGTTTATTCATAGAGGACGCTTGAAATAGAATAAGGGCTCCCCAAGTACCAAGAAATAATTACCGATTAGTAATACTTGATCTCAGTTAAACTATTTTGCGGAATCGTACAAGGTTTTCATCTCGCATTTTGATTCAAATAAAACTTTCTGTAAGTAGAACAGCCTCAATATTTCAAAAGAAGAAATGTACATAACAATGCTTTGCTGCATTCATATCATTCATGCAGCGCAACTTCACCTAGATCCAACCAAAGGCTATGAAAGGAAGGGTCTTTATTCATCTCTGGTAAGGAAAGAATAAATTCGAATAAGAGTTTAGTAAGTATAAATCTAAAAAAAAATGAAGGACGTAATTGAAGTTCAAAAGAGAATGGCTCTTGGAAATCAACGCAAAATAACTGCAAAGGACGAGTGCCACTGGTTTTAACTGGATTTGACAAATGTCGATCCTCTTTTAACGGTCATGGCGCTTCAAGCCATATGCATGGTCATTACATTTCAGGTAGCAAGACTGGCGGATTCTCTTTTCTGATGATGAATGAGTGAGTGTCAAAGTTGAATAGAAAGTTATTTTAATTGTTTAAGCTTACCAAGAGTTGAGAAAAAGTACTACACATGCGAAATACAGCAAGATAAATTTTAATACTGTTCGCTTTGTAAAAGTAAGGCTAATCACGTGGCTTCCCATGAATTTTCTGTTTCCTGCATCTCTGTTTCCGATCCTTTGTAAAGTCACTACCTGAGCCTAATGAAGTTATTTTCTTGCAGTGGTATTCATAAATAAACAGATGAACAGCTCCTTGGAGGTTTCTTGCCATCACAAAATTACTCCTCTTATAGCATTTTCTGATACTTTTTCCAACATCATGATGCACATTCAATATAATATTAGTTTGATGGTTGCCTCAGTCTTTTGTTCTCCTCTCAAATGACCAATAATTTTTTTCGGAAAGGTCTCTTTATATCCTCACTACCAGGAGCAAACTAAAATGTATTGTACATTATATTTAAAAAAGGAATAGATACGGAATACCTTAATTTATTGTTATGATATGTGTATGCAAAATTTTAAGGAACAGCCGACTAAAATACGATGAAATTGCCTCGCAAAAAATTCGGCCTGGACCGGGATCTTGCGGCAATTCAACGTATTTCACTTACTATGTTTTGACTAGAACTAAGGGAAATATCTTTCGGTGCCTTGAAAAACAACGAAATTCCAATTGCTCATGAACGCGTCACACTCATTTTTAATTATTTTATTTACTCTAGGTGATGTTAGACATTGTATATTGTATATCTGAGCTATTTATACAACCAACATTGGAGCACCCGTTGAAAAAAGATATTAAATCCTCATCGAATTTGGTAGTTTGGCTTTTTGTTGCAGATCCAATTTTTCGCTTGCATGTGAAGTCTCAATCTTTGCCTCATCATTCAAAAAGTTTTCAAGCCCTGGTGCAACTAAGGCTGTAACCCTTGCGGGGCAAGAGATGGGGGTCAATCGATGCTTACCTTATTGCCCCTCCGATAATGTATTCCGACCAAGACCGCATCAACTCACCCCAGCGTGTACCTACACCGTCATGCGCTGAATTCGCGATCTATGTCATCCGGCTTATATTTTTATGGCCTCATTTCTTTGGTCAATTTCTCCTCAATTTTCTCGTCTCCACACCCAATTTTTTACGCCTGTTGCTCGCTCCCCACCCACCGAAGGCATCGCCCACTATCCTGTTATCACGTCGTCACCAATTCCAATCCATCCACTCCGAATCCTTCCCAAGGACGTCTTATGCAGCTTGGGAAGTAATGGAGGCGAAGAAACCCAGTATCGTCCCTCTACTTACCGCTCATGGGGAAAAAATACAGGGCGGAGACGTGCACGTGTCTATTTAAGCACGTTACATTACGTCAGGAAACGAGCCCCGCAACTCATATACCTATGTGGGTGTAAGATATCATACCAGGGTGGGCAGATAACATTCCAGGATATTTTATTATTAAAGTATAAGTACATTGTTGTAGGGTTTAAACAGTTTTTAATATGTAGAGATATTTTTTGTTTATGGATAATTGAAAATTGATTCTACGAAATGACTTTGGTCTCTCTCACTTTTAGTCTAAAGTAATTATTACTTTAGGGGTGCGAAAACATATCATTACATTTTAGGATTTTAGGAACGATTAGATATCGTGATCTAGAAAATAGGTTGGGAAACACTGCATTTCGTGAACATCAATGGGTTCCTATCAGGAAGACTAATGCATGAAATTTCGGTGATCGAAATATAGTCGATTATTTTTCATTGGTAAGTAACTCACGTTGAATATAATGTTATTCCATCCAAATATATATCATTCTTAAAAACTATATATCACAGATGATGGTGAAGAAATACTTTTTGGAAAAGTGAAAATGCTTCTTGGAATATTCTATGAATCCTGGATCACTCGAATGCATGATTTACCCTTTCTTAAGCCCTAGAAAAAAATTCCGATAAATTTTTTTATGCATTTGACTAAATTTTTCTTTAGCTTAGACAATTTCCTAGAGAAGTTTGGAAAAACATTATAATGCCAAAATATAATACATCGGTACGGACGGATAACATTAGAAGTGATATTTCTCAGTAATTCATCAAGGCTCAATGTGATTTAATTGAAAGAAATTTTTTTTACTCACAAAAGCTGTTTTTGAGTATTCATTTCTTAACATGTAATTTTCCCAATAAACACAATTTCATTTATAGTCCAATTCCTATGATCATCCTTCAATCCTCTAAAACAGAAATGAATCGAACTATCTCATCTGGATTTCTCCACAGAACAGACGAACGTATATACATCGAGAGGTATTTGGTAAGCTCGTCACGATCACGGAAGCGACAGCTTCTCAAATTTTCGCCAATTGATGCCTAACAAGTGACACGATATTGTTTTGACCTAGTTTAAGGATGCTATTATTGAACCAATCGATCTTCAATTGCTTCAAAAGTCGCGCAATTTTTAGTATTGACAACTTATGTGGGCCAGTATGCCAAACTGACTCGATAATAACAGAAGTACAATACAGATAGAAAAATCCGATGAATATTTAGAGTATTATATCAGAAAAAGAGGAAGAAAACTTATGGACTAGCTGATATCATGTTCCAAAAAGCAATTCAAACTATTAATACCACATTGTTTTGGTAGCTAACTTGGGGTTCCTTATTTGGCTGATATAATTTGAACTTTAGAATAAAAAACCATTATCATCACGGGAGAGGACGTACCATCATAAAACACATATTTAGCCATCGGTAGAGTGGTTTTATATATTCCCAATTCAATTTTTACCGGTTTTTGTAAGTAATTATCACAAATATGTTTTGCATAAATTACCCTAAATACTATAATCATGCCACTTATATTTCAATAAATTATAAAAGATAAAAGATAAAAATAGATTCCATCCCATTTCAATCAATTGGAATTTTAAAATATACCGAAATTCTTCACGAAAAAAACGTTAAAGAGCTACTTATTTTACTTCCTCCGATTGATCAAATAAGATAAATTTCTAATCTTTTCATTGGAAAAACAACAATTAGAATTTTTGGGTTTGAAATTATCTATACGATATAGCAAATTATGTAGTTGCCCACAGTTAGATTTTTCTTACTGTCTTATCGATTAATTTTTTTTGCTGTGATATTTTTACATATTTAAGAACTGCGTTAAATGAAGAAGTTGGTATTCCAGCAATATTACTGCGCAGATAGTACCAATCAGCATTAGAATTAGAGAAAGGGGAGGGAAATTTTGTTTGAAATCATCAGAGGGTATCATTTCAGAACGTCAATGGCAACAAAGCTGCGGCAAATGAACGTGGTTATTCCGAGGGTAGAGAAAAAAGTTATGTTTGCTCCTGCGGTATGTATATAGATATATTGATTCCCAAATATCACCATAATTTTATATGTTTGACGTTTTAATGCGGCAATCTGCCTGATTATGGAAGACGGATTGACGATAGGTACTTCTTCGAAAACCACTGCGGGGCTTCACGAATTCTTTTAACATTGGGAAAGAAAAAGTGGAGAACAAGCGCCGAGCTACATGGTAGCATGTGACGCAAAATATGACATTTCCCCGATGAAAAATCATGGAAGAGTCTAAATATCATGCTCATAAATGAGTAATTACGGATAGATGGCATTTAAAATTTTTACAACCTTTAGTGAATAACCTTTCCTAGAACCTTTCATGAACTGAAATGAACAAACTAAGAATGAGGCCTGGGTGTTCTGATGTTTAAAATAAATAAAGAAATTTCTGCATCTTATCAAGTCTTCGGACATCGATATATTCATTGGACATCGATATATTCAACAAGCTTTGTAAATATCCCATTAAATAATAACAGTGACATAGAATATGAGAGTTGCAATTTGTTCTTGAAATTAAATAGACCAATATCAGTAGGCATTTCACTAAAAGTTGATCAGCTATTCCTCTCTTGAAAATATTCAAACATGGCTGGTGAATTTTTTGAAGAAATTTCCATGAGAAAAATTCGCCCTAGACCGGGAATCGAGCCACAGACCTTTGGTTAACCGGACCAATCCGCAGACCACTACGCTATCCAGGCGTCCTAATTCCCATGGCAATATTGTTGGATATAAGGCAACTAGATCTTAGGCCCTTGCGGTTCATCAAAGATGGCAACGCAAAGGAGAAGAGGGCTTCAAAGAAGCCACAACCAAGAGACAGTATCCTTCACCAGCACTTATGCCGTGCTTAGCCATTTCAAAATATTCAAATATGGCGGGTGAATTTTTTTAAGAAATCGCCATGAGAAAAAGTCGGCCTGGACCGGGAATCAAACCACGGACCTTTGGTGCATTGTTGCGCATTGGTCCGGCAAACCAAAGGTCCGTGGTTCAATTCCCAGTCCAGGCCGAATTTTTCTTACTGCTCTCTTCTTCGTTTTCATTCACATTACCCATTTTATACCTTTGCGATTTTTTATTAGAGCCGTTCTCAGGATTTTTAATGTACTCTTTTCTCGTTATTCTTCAGTAATCCATTCCACCAGTCGCGCCGAAAAAATACTCACCGATCTACGTTCAGTGCTACACTTAGATCGTGTAAAAGCCTTCTCGCAAAACGCTTCCGAGACAAAGTGAGATCCGAGCTCATTTGGAAAGGGAAAAGTTCGTTGTTTCATTGTTCTTCATCCATTGTTTACCTCAACTGCCCATGCTATCCCGTAACGACCCGATTGCGTTACATCACCTGATTTATATGGAAGGAACCGCACCTTAAAAAATTTTCAGCCGAGCCCAATAACCCACATACTACGGCCATAAGCACACCTACGATATTTTACTCTCGGCGATATAAAAAAATATAACAATGTAGTTCAAAAAATGGAAAAGAGTCGGATATATGTTTCAAGGGTGAGACTAAGGCAAGGACTCCAGGTGGATTAAAAAATAAGAAATCCGCCGGCAACGGTCTTCATGAATCAAGTCAAACCATGCTTTTGAAGGTTAAACTACGTTTGCAGTTGCGAAATTCTAGTTTAGATGTCGATTAACTTAGGACTAAAATTTATTTATAGGTTCACTAAGTACGGAATGATGTTGGGCCAGTATCGACTCGTATTCAGTTTTATCGACTGCACACCGACAGCATTTCTAGTTTCTTTTAACCGGATCTCAGACGCCTACCTATGTCTCTTGTGCCTCATTTTAGTCATTTCCATTGCATCCTTTCAGTACTGGCAATTGGTGGTTCTGCTAGCTTTAACCAATGGATGCAGTGATACGCATATTTTTCTGGATATATAGTTTGAACTCCACTTTAGCACTAATGTGGCTTAAAGTAAGCCTAAATCAAATTTGGGTTGTTAGTGTCTGGCGCTATTATTCAATCATACAGCGTTCTTTAAGCGCAAAAATTTGTCATTTTTTCCGGCAGAATTAGTTATGGGAAATAGTTAGCCTCATGAGGCTCTGGGTTAATGGTGAGTCTTAACAAAATTATATTAACTATTATGCTATTAGTTTCACTTAACTCGAATAGTAGTTCCAGCACTAACGACATTTTGTTTTTTGTTTGCATTTCGGACGATAATGTTGGCCCGTATGTCCCTGGCATCCCAATAGGCTAAGCCTGTCATCAGGTTTTCCAGGGACCGGGCCAACAGAACGTGACATACACCATTGCTCTGGGTGGTGAAAAATCCATCTAAGTGGGACTTGAACCCGCGACTTCAGGAATAGCAGTCAAGGACTTAGCTCCTCCGCCAACAGGGGCCGGCACATTTGACGCTAAAAGACGGTAAGGGTTTTTAAAAGAATCGCCGAATGAGGTTCCTTAGCAGTTATTCAAAAAAATATGAATACAGCTGTTAAATTTTTATTGGTTCGTCTCTTTTCTTTGCCATGACCGGAGAATCGTGACGCAGTGGCACAAATATGCTCGTCCACGTGGGAAGGTCCGTTCTGTTTCTTTCCCTTTCTCCATTATCTCATCCCTAGTTCGTCGGCGAAGTTCGGAAATTGGGAATAACGTGCGCTGTGCCCTTGGAGAAGACGCGGAGGTGAAAGCTCCAAAAAAGAGAGCCGTCGAGGAGGAGGCGGGCGGCCTGCCGACCGCCTTACCGCCTTTACGCCGCGCCCTGCCCCGAGCAAACGGCTCGACCAGACGCGCACTCGGCCGCGTGGAGGTTGGGCCGTGTCGGCGGCGGCAACAGCCGATGCCATCCGACGTCTTAAGTCCCTCCCCTCTTGCCTCCTCGCGAAGATCTCTCCCGGGAGGTGGAGGGGAGGCAGCTTTTTAGCCCGTCTAAACCACTTTCGGTTTCGACGAGATGTTGAAAAGAAGCCCATACGCTCTCCGTTAGGCGTCTGCCTTCATTCCAGCTCTCACCACCTGCCCTTGCTTTGCATTTATGGACACACTAAAGAAAATATCGCGATTTTAAGTTTTCAATCCCTCATTTATTGCGTTGATGCACTCCTTGGATCAGAAGGAGTCTAAGACAAGAGAAGCTACCAGGGAAAGTCCCACGAGTAAGACCGCGGGATGAATGCGTTCACATAAACGGTACCGTAAAACGACTTAGATTAGATTAGAACGGTATAGTTTGAAACAAAAATATAACACCCAATTTAGTTCCTACATATACCGTCAAATGTGGTCATCTTAACTGGTGCAGAAATGAACACAAAATTCAGTTTTATTCCAATGAATTTCACCGTGCATCAAAGTTACCCTGTTTTATAGTACTTGAAACAGATGAGCTACAATTACACCAAGTTCCTGCTGGTGGGCAGAGAATATGGGAGAAATTTCGATTAAGAAATAATTGAATTTCATGACAGTTGCTGATGATGGTGGCATCCATTGATGTTTTTGTACAATTTTAATAAAAACATCAAGTGTGTTTGTAAATATGGCCATGTAACAACAGAATCAAAGTAAAATAAGAACGCAATGATCTATTAAATACCTTGATAATTCATCTTTCGTCGATGTCTCTTTAGACGAAATAATACCATAATTAATAGTAAGATATACAAATGATTATATGTCATTAATGGGGAAAAGTACAGAGATGATGATGAGTAAAGTGGCCACCTCCTCATTGATAGGACTCATTAAGGAATTTCTCGAATAGGGCAATAAAGGGTTACTTTTGAATGCTTTTTTAGAACTTGTACATGCATAGCAAATATGACATGTGGAATCATTTTCTGTCAATCGTAGTTTCTAGAACTATAACGCGGATATTTACGGGGTTATACCCATTAAACAGTATGGCAAAGTATTCACTGGGTAATAGCTATTAGTTTAGAATACTAATTAAAATTTTGAATTGAAACTGAAGCCTGAACAGTCTTTAACATTTTTAAAACTTTGATAGTTTGACGCTCTTTTGCATGACAGTTTTTAAATTCAGAAAAAACCTCATTGATTTCTCACATCTTTTTGAAATATTATTCATATATTTTACTTTTGCTGACTTATGAAATCGTAATTTAAACACAACATGTTTGATCAAATACACAATATTTATCTAGATAGACAGCCATAACACATCTCACGCTCCTTGAACATTCCTCAAATGTGACTATGGTATTATATGTTTCTTTTCAATATAAGTTCATTAGCGGTCTATGGAACATCAGTTGTACGCAGCATAGATAATAACTATAAAAAATCACTCACGCTACAGTCCTCTTGGATGCATAGCCTGCCACAGCATACATTCTCAAAAGAACTACTAGCATAGATATATCATCCTCCTGAAATAATTGTAAGATTTATACGAAGACATTTTTTCTAGATTTGAATAACGAGACATCTTATCCTAGGCAAATTGTACATTTTATTAGCTTTGACCGCTTCAAATTACTAAAACGCCAAAGATCTCGCATTATTGAATATTTTTTTAAAGTTTTAAAAATTAATAAATACTAATATGAGAAAATGAATGTGTTAGCCATTTCACAGATTGACAGTGAGAACGGTCAAAAAACAGTCTTTATTTATGAGACATGGGACTCAGGAAAGATAGAGTGGCATTCGAATACCTCAGAAACGGGCGCAGGTATATTACAATTTCACATGGTGTTTAGAATGTTGATAGAATATTATTTTTAAAGTGGAAAAAGAGTAACAAATAAATGCATCTCCATCAAATTTGAAAATAAAATCACATGCAAAACATTTTCTGACACACGAGGAGGCTAAAGACTCAAGACTTGAGATCAGTTTTAATGAACAATTCTACAATATGCTAGGATTTATGCTTCGGGAATTGCAGTACTGGAGGTGGGGGCAGATTTTATTCACTTTAATATTCACTTATATGTATTGATGTCAGTTTTATAATCGGCAACTAAGAAGGATGATGCAAACTTAGATGCTCCACAACCACGCTACTTCTCTTTGTCATTGTCATAGTTTTGAGTAAGTTTGCAGTTTCTCAACAGCGTGTATTCGATGGTTTTCATTTACCTCGAGTCCATTACATATAATGGCAAAGTTGAAATGTATACAGATTGGGCTCAGAAACAAATGAATAGTGACCTATTTCTTCCCTGATCGTATTATTTAAACAAAGGCCACCAATATAGACTCTTCAGTCTCGTGGTTCCCTTCCCCATAAAACATTGGACGTGTTTACAGATCGGGTCCATTTTTAACTGTCATCTTAAATCCTATTTATTATCTTGAACAGAGAATACTAATAAATATCTCTGGAATTCGTTTAAGGTATAATTAATGATGACAACGAATCGGCAACGCATTTTCGACTGTAGCCATGAGGAAAGCTACGGAAGAGAAAACCGACGGGATATTTACGTCGAAACAATTGCATACATACTGATAGCTTTAGTTTAGCTATATCTCAAGTATGCTGCAAGCGTTAAGGATCATGCACAGAGAGGTTTTATGCGCAGAATAAAGAGCATAGGGATTCCGAGTGCTATGTTTAAAACTAAAGTGTGTATGAATGGAGCGTGTTACAAAGTTATTCGGATGACTAGATTAGGAGTCTATGAAAGTGAGGGTTGTTTACAACCTTGCGTATATACTAGAAAAATTAAGGCCACACCAGTTTCGAGATGATACGGAGGGAGTCATTTTCGCCTCGCAATATATATCTAGAACACAAGGAACGACCGAATTAAAAGAAAGGGTAAACCATAAAGTTATTGGCCACTTATGGAACTTGTCGTGTTCGTAATTCAATAAAAATAACAAAAACATTGATATCAAAGTAACACAACCTACTTGTAAACCTCAGTAATTTGCTTTTATACTATCTTCATTCAATTATAAAAATAACTATGCATGAAAATAATTTTGACTTCAATTTGGAGTCTTGATCTCGATTTTGACTTGAATATGGAGAATCAGATCTTGTATATTGGTATACTAATTGGCCACATCGCAAAGTCATTGGCCAGGTGAATATTTGCCAAGGTACTTTTGCTTTCTTAAAGATAACAAATATTTTATTGCTTTTACAAATAATTGTAACTCTAGCAAATTTGACATGAGTCTTTCTTCGATCAATAAATAAATACAGGCATGAGCAGTTCATTTATCTCTTCATCGTCTTTCTCCTCTGACTTTTCTTTATATTATTTTCTATGACCTTCTTCTTCGCTATTATCATTACCAGTTTCTTTGTTAAAATCACAGAAAAGGAAGATATTACTGTATTTGATATTTGCACCATAATTATTGTAGTGTTCTTGCACAAATAATCCATAACAGAGCTTCTGACACAAAAGATTTAAGCACCGAGTCTGGTCCGATCAGCTCATGGCTTGTGTCTCAGCACGAAGTATCCATCATTTGGCTTAAATCTCTTATTAAAAACTTATTTAGTCTGGTTCTATTTTCTTGAATTTCATCTTTTTTCACTTCTTTCGGTTCATTGTTTTGTTTCTCTGTATATTTTCCTCTACTATCCTCCTTCCACGTCCATGCGTTTCTTTCAAGTAAAACCCGATAGTAAAAGATCTAAAACGTTCCTGGTGAATTGTTTTAAGGAATGTCTCTCGAGTATTCACCCAGGTAATTGGCTTCAATAGGGTGAAAATTTCTAAATTCAGTAACCCTGAGGATGAAGTACAAGTCATACTTTGAAATGTCGGCCCTAATGAAGTCAATTACCTAGGTGAAAACTCGAGAGACATTCCTTAAAATAACCCAATGTTCATTACATTTAATACCAAACATTTGTTTCAATACCTAACGCTCTGCTTTGTAATCTGTGGTTTCTAGTGAAAAAAATATTGGTAATTGTTGTGTAATTTGAAATTTTTGGTATAATTTCTAAGTTTAAGATGTCCTGGTAGTCTTCACTTCGACCTGAAGAAGCAAGCTGGAACGCTCGCGAAACTGTCATCAAAAAATGACACAACGCGGAAGCAAGATCCCGTAAGTCATCATGATTTAATATTATTATTTTTCGGGTTGGTCAATAGCTGAAAATGAAGTTAAATTGGATTTTTAATAGGCCACTGTCCGTTTGGGCTACATGACTTGGTAAGTTGCAATTATCATAAGTAATAACTTAGCTAGTACTCTAAACTGAGCTCTCATTACGTTACAAAAGTGGTTTTGTATCTGATGAGTGATGACTACCGCAGTGATGCCTTTCCTTAAGAGAATGAGAAGAAACTCCGTAGTTAAACCACTTGTTTGGAAAAATTATGCCTCACTGAATTGTGTGACATGTGGTCATTTATTGGATTGGATTTTTGGGGAAGCAACCGACAGCTAAGGTCATTTGCGCCATAGGGGATAGGTAAGATAGAGGAAGGGTGGATAGAAACCCGGCGTCTGCATTAGCCTGCTCTTAACGAGAGGTGCCAAGGGGATCCCAGTTTAACGTCTCATCCGACAGACGGAGTACTGCACTTGAAGTGCCCTCCACTAGACACTCCAGTAGGGATCGAGTTTCCTCGGAAAAAAATCCTCCTCTGCAGAGATTTGAACCCTGGCCGTCCGCATGGTTAGCTTGTACTCTAGCCATCATACTAACCCGATCCCCGTGGTCATTTATAAAAAGCTGCCAGCATAGATATGTCTCTCAATTACATGTTGCGTGCTTATTAAAAATTAAATCCTACTGTGGTATAACAACGCTCTTCAAATCACCAAATGACTGCCAAGTGGCCAATAAATGTGCGGTATATCCTAAATGTCTAAGTTTAAGATATTCTGGCGAACCTTTAATTTGAATCTCTCAGATCCTCCCCCCGGTTAAGGTGTCTGCCAAGGTATCGACAGGCTACTCGACCATGGTCTTCAGGTATTTTGGGATCTAATTCCATTATGTCGCTTTCTACGGCTTACCCACGATTATTTGGTTGGGTAGGTGGTCGCTATTTGGTTTCGCGGCAACTGTCTCTCCTCCCAACTTGTTCTCTGTTTCTCGGGTCCTTCGGGTGTTCTGTTTCAAGAAATAGTCGCAAATTTTTTCATTTTATTTTCGTTATTCCTTTTAAATCCCGCCGACTGGATTCTTTTCCATGGAAAAGCACTTCGCTTGGACTGAACACCAATAGGAACTGACTAACTATAAATGTTACTTTTTCATTAATTTATATTGCATGAACTTTTAAGTTTGATTTATTTGTTAATTTATTCATCCGTTTTTATATTCATTAGTGTGAAATATTAAGTGTCATTTGTCTAATCACTTATGTCTCTGTCTTATTATTGCATGATGAGTTTAGCAATATACCATTTCTTTTTTCTTTGCTTGATTAACGTATCGTCAAGGTCCTTTGGAATACTCTCAAATGAAACATATCATACCAAAGCAGTAAAGTCTTCTTCACACATTTTTAGCGTCTTTTGTACCAACAGAGAGAGAGAGAGATTATTTCGTCAAAACACATCTCACTTTGCGTCTCTAACTTTAAAAAAATTTCCCCATATCCTCCATTCTTCATGGTCCGTATCTTACAGTTTACACCAAATTTCGCGCTCTCTGTCGACCTTGCTTAGGCTTGAATATTGATGAAGATTTCTTCATTCAAGAATGATGAAAAAATTAATAGGTTTATTGCTGCGGGTGTTAATGAGTTAAAGTATCAATTACATCTAAATCAAAATACGACCCTGCGTGCCGCCAAATGGCCGTGTTGCAGGGGGTATTAGGACACTAGCCGTGTAAATGTGTAAAGGATAAGGTTTTGGGAGGTGAAATGGTGAAGTGTACTATGATAGCTTATATATTGGAAGTCATTTTTATTTTGGTCACTCATTGTGCGTGGAAAGAAGGAATTTTTGTATCTATCTGTTAGGCAATGTATATCTCTCATTTTATCGCTTCTTTCTGCCGTATAAGTACACTGTAGTGTAAAATTATATTCCTTGTGTCGCTCTGAAACACAACTGATCTGAATTTCTTAAGCAAAATAAGTCTTGTGTTCTGCCCCCGAGCCTCTAATGGCTCCCAACCAAATCCCTCTAATAGCTGTATAACACTAAATGTTCGCCCGTAGCAATTTTTAATGAAGCGTGCAGCTTTTCTTTGTATTTATATATTTTTTTGGTTAAATCTTTCTGTCCAGGGTCCCAAATATTCGCGGCGTATTTGAGGTGTGGCCTATCCGGTGCGAAGTAGCAATTCTTTCACTTTTTCAACCAAGGAACTTAAGAATAATTGAGTATTTTAAGAAAGTTATTTCTCTTAACTCATTTAGTTCTTAATATATAAATGTGATCGATTGATCTCACTCATCTTAATGAATTCATCATATTCTATATTTCAATCTCTTCAATCCAAACTGTTAGACATGAGAACGTGTAACATCTCTCTTCTTCACATGAGTCACCTCACGCCCCTCCTTGCGTCACAAGCGCGGCCCTCGGAAAATGCCAACGCTCAGTGAATACTGATCATATTCGACTGTGGAAGGAGTATAGGGTCCCCCTCTCTACAGATAATCTGTTCGGACGGAACTATCATCATAATATTCGTCGATATTCATCAAACGCAATCGTGCGGGTGGCAGGACGGTGAATTTGTTTTGACTTTGACCCATTCTTCGATGGCCATAATGGATGCGCATTTGCATAACTCCCTGCGAGGAGCGAGGGTTGAGTAGTGGGTCCAATTTGTTTCCCAGAGTTTTTTTCGGTAAGTATCGCTGAAATAATCAGCCTACGCTCAAGAATGGACGGGCCCTGCCGCGCAGCGAGCTTCGGCCATGCCAAGTCTACCAGTATGGCTAGTTTTAGAGCTTGAAACACATATTCGATGATTTTTGCGGCTCTGTTTGCATAAATAAAAAAATAATTTAACAAGTTCCATTGTTTTTTCTTTCAAAAGACTTAAAATTAATTATAACACCAAACTTTCGCGCCTCTGTTCCTTTGGTGTTAACTAAAATGGACATATAATGGCGCTTATAGCAAAATAAAAACAATTCTTATTTTATCTTACATCGCTTCAGTAAACTAAAAAAAAGTTTGAAATATAAATACTTCACTCTCCGCCGAATACCTATGAGTGAACGTGGAAGTTGAGGAATATCAACACTCTTTGCAAAATCATAAAGTTTCAGTATCATTATGATTATTTACACTCCTTTTCAATTCTCTTTTTTCATCTCAATACTAAAAATTTAGAATTTTTCTAACCTGAATATTCAAAGGAAGAGACATACGGGAAAAACGCAGTTTCCTAATTCACGAAATCAGTAACTTTTCTTGAAATATTAAATAAAATAATTTAATAGAGCATCTCTCAGCGGTGTCGAACGTCGTCCTTTAGAGCCAAAAGTTTCTGAAACTATCCTCTCGCTACTAGGTTTTGAACCTAGTGCTAAAAACTTCATATATGTACACTCAGCATGACAGCATCTGTGCTACCAATAAACTTTGTCGTCCTGAATCAGTCAAAGTACCATAGTTTTTTTTTTAATGTGAAGAGCTTTTAGCAAGCTCGCCCAGAGTTATTAAAGGCTCAAGGACCGTAGCAAATTCCCCGGGAACCACTTCTTCTGACACGTTTCATCAGGTTATCAAGAGGTTTGACCACTCCAATAGTTTGGTGAATTTGAATTGAATCAGCACTCGCTTCAGTTCCGCAGCAGTAGCCTAATGCATGGATGTGATTTCAAGCAAACCTTTCATATGAAAATTTGTCAGGATTTGCAATACCGCCTTTCTAAGTCATTCCAAGCCCCTTGATAATTTTACCCAGTGGTAGGATAATTTTTTAAGACTTCTGCGGCAGGACAACGTACGTGATTTTTTCAATATGGCAACTTGTGTGGCAATACAAAGTGGCAGAAAAGATCGGTTATTCTAATTTTGGAAGGTTATAATTTAACACACTATTGCGAAAAATTTTATCTTCAGGGATTCTTGACCGTTGCAAATTCGAAATTCAATCAGACACACTCGTTAAAATGTCCATATAAAGTCTTGCAATGGTCGAGAATACATCATTTCACTCGTATTCTGTAGTATTCACGTGGGTTTTTTTTCTACAATGACGTCACAGGTAGAGAGAAAGGCATTCCAAAACGTTTCAAGCAAGGTTCTGCGCTTTTCAAGCAGAGTAAGGGTTAATAACTTATCCTGGCCCACTTTCAGCGTGTTAGAACAGAACCGGGAAATAAGTTCACTTCTACTGGACTGGGCTTGAATAAGATTATCGAGTTCCGACGACACGCTGACGGTTAATCACACGCAACATTAAAATATAGACAGTGAAAGAGAATGAGTCTAATTGATGACAAGAACTGTTATTATCTCACCAAGAAACCCAACTGAGGGTGAAGCAGGTCGAAAGAAGACTTGTAGAATGACGCGGTAGATTGACGAACCTTCATCGGAGTCGTCGGGAAAGAACAAATCCACGCAGATTAAGATGAAAGAACTATCACCACTGAAGAAGCATGTCCTCTAATGACCACGTAGCTTCCAGAAAGTTCCAAAGTTCCAACCTTCAATGAAAATTGATTAGATCCGAATAAAATGAGAAAATAAATGATGCAGCAGATAGTAAAGGCAGAAATCGTAGATACACTACGAGCAATCCTAGATGGACTAGAACTTTGTGCGGATTAATTGGTAAGGTAATTACAACAGGCCAGTTACAGATACTGCCTCAGTGGACTGCATTGAGGATACATGTCGTCGTACGCTTACTGTGTAGAATTCAACGAGCGAAGCGAGTACGAGCAAGAAGGAAGAGACGAGCACGAGATTTTCAGCTCTCGTTGCAACGCATGCGCGTTATTTCTCCTGTCCGGCTGAAGGCCTCAAGGGAAGATTCAAAAATCACAAACACAGTCGTAATTCATTGTTTTGTGTTTTCCACTTGGGTTGATTTTCATATTATTTCTTACACGCAGTACATTTTTGATTAATCCTTTTTGCCTAAATTTCTTCCCGTAAATCGTTTTCTGCAACCTGTCGTGCTCAAATGTTCACTTCGTCTGGCTGTACCCTTTAAGCGTCTCACCTTCTCTTTAAGACACAAGTTTCTTCCATATATAAGGACTAAGGACCTCGAAATTCGATAAACTTGGGGAAATAACCACATTTCAAAAATGGAGCTTTTCTGGAACTGTTAGGAGTACACTGCTTTGCTTTTTTTTTGTTTTTGGCATAATTTACTTTTAAAAAATCATATTAATTCTCCACGAATTAATAAACGGATTCTAATAATTGATGAACTATAGTTATTTTTAACTCAAAAACGCTGCTTAATTACTATGCCACGAGTTAGAGTTGTTAGAGAAGTATTTTTCTCTTAGCTAGAGACTTGCACTCATGAGCATCATATGAGATTGACATTTATTTCACTGTTTATTATTCTGGACATCATCTTCTGCATGATTGCATCAGTGACAATGTGCCCTTCTCCTTGCGGAGATGATATTCGATATGCATCTCATGTACAGCTTTTACGTCATAGGTAAACATGACGAAATGTCATACAAAGCATTATAGTCAAGAGGAAAACTATTCGCTATTCTAATGCTTTGACGTGGGGAGACAGACTTTAAAATCTTGGTTCAGAAAAGGGGGGTTCCTTGAAATGCAGCTAATTATTTTTTCTATTTTATTCCAAACTATCTTCTTCTTGACTTCCAGGTTTAGGCTCTTTGCCTGTTTGGGTTTCACTGTCCTTATATCGGTCTCCCAATATTTCTTCTCCCTAGAGGCTTATGCGCAAAAATCTTTCTGAGAATACTATCTAGGGGCATGAGCTCAACGTGTTCTTTACATTTTTTATAATTTGTTTCTACTTTTTTCGCCGGATTTATTTCTAATTTTTGCCTTATGCTGTGATTTTTCATGAGTTCCAGACGTGTACAGCCTTTCACAGATTTATAGAATTTCATTTCTGACGTTTCAATGTTTTTAGTCTCTTTTTCTAGGTTTCCAGGCTTCTGGCCATCATACAAACGTAGGGGCAGGCATATCTTTGGGACATTTTTAATTTTTCTTGCAGTCTTTTCTTATAGCTACACTTATTTTTTTAGCAGTGGGTCGTTTTATTGATAATGCCTTTGTCCTCTTCATAAGTGATGTCACGACCCACACATTTTAATGTGATATCTGTTCCAAGATATAATTTTCAATTATTATTTTAATTTGGATTGGTACTTTCCAAGATATGCAATTGCTTTAGTTTTTTTGTACTGATATTTTCAAGCTATATTATTAGACGTGAGGTTCAATTTATGAACATCCAATTATGAGTGGTCTTCAGTTTCTTTAATTATGGCAAATCGCGTGTCTGTTTTGTGTTCATTGATTGGGATCACGAAATTAAAATGCTCAGAATGAAAAATTCAGCATATACCGTTATTTGCATTTACTTAGAAATGTGGCACTGACTGTTGGATAAAAAGGTTAAAAATTCGTTTCCTCAAATTTTCAATCCTAGTGGTGTATTCGTAGACAGTCATCTATGTATGAATAAAACAATGTGGGCGATAATACCCTTGCTAAGCACATTGATAGATTATAATTTCCTATTTTGGTTTTTTTCCGTACCCAGTATCAATTACAGTTTTTATAATTATACAGATTGAATAATTTTAGTTACATATATCGATTATCCTCGTTTCTCCAATGTGGACAATAGTTTCTCTCGACGAATTCTGTGGAATGCCTTATGGTAATGTATGCAGGCTGTGTGAGTTTCCAGACTAAATTCTACATCATCATGATAGTTTTTTTGAGCAGTAAAAGTTCTTCTGTAGTTTAGCGTCATTCAATGATGATTTTACTGCGTACTTGTAAGCTACATTTAATAGGTCGATGCCTCTTTAATATTCTGGCTAAAATCTTTCACCGTTTTTTATACTTACTAAGTATTAAATTTGTAATTTTCCATTTATTTTATATTTCAAGGCACGTCCTGTGAATGTTAGATAGATGTAGCATTCGGCAAAGGAGATTGCCATATTTAACTCGTTCAGTATTGATAACTCGTTTTGTATATCTTTCATACTGATGGGATCTAAACTAGTCGCGTCTGTTATTTTTTCAAATATAGCTTCTTTGATTGGGGTGTACTTGAGGTTACGAAATTAAAATGTGTTTCAGCATATATTCAGTTAATTGTATTTACCCAGAAACGTGGCACTGACTCTTGGATAAGAAATATGGCAAAGTACACTCTCTAAGTATATCGTAAGCATGAAACAAAAGTTAAATATGGACTTCATTACATCCGCCATTTTCACTTGTGGACTATTAAAGTCTCCCGTTTTCGTTATCTGAGATAAACATACTTGTAAAATCCCACTAGCGACGTAGAGTTGCGACTTGTAACTTGTAGAATAACTCTGAGAAACAGGCCCCAGATTGTTTTGGCATAACCAGACAACAAGTTAATTTGGTTTTGGTTTACAGACGTATTACAATAGGACCTGCTTTTTAAATCATAATTAAATACTTTCTCGGCATGAAAACCGATGCAAATACGTTCTTCCAAAACCTAAGCTAGCTGACAGTCCTACTTAAGTCAAGTTTTATAATTCCTGGAATATTTTAATCGCAAGTGAACGTCATCTTTACATTTTCATAACGTTAACTGAGAGTTAAGGTTTGAGGCAATGAATCAGACTGTGTGTGACTTGACTTTATCATTTGGGAATGATTTACCATGGGTATTCAAGGAGAGAAAATACATAAACCAAAGGTTATTAAACTTGGCCTTAATATATGAAATCCATTCCCTTATTTAACATAAATTTAATGAAAAAGATAAGTTATCTTTCAGTTTAAGTCAACCAGACAAATTCGTTATTTCAGCGATGGTGATTCACCGAACTAGACCTTCATACTAGACATATATTATTATTATTATTATTAATAAAATAGCTTTACAAGTCAACCATTTGGTCGGGTGGTAACATAAATTGGTTTTACCCAATTTAATACATAAAAATTACCATAGAAGAACACAAATACATGCCAAATATGAGGAAATAAAAGAAAAATAGAGGAAAAAACCCCTTACAATTCAATTTTATTCAACCTTCTCATGAATGTCTTTAAGTTTTGCGGGCAGGGCTCGAGAACTACCTCTGGTAGACCGTTCCAATCCCCTATCCCCCGATGCAGGAAAGAGTATTTTATTATAGAAAGATATATATATTATTACCATTAAAAGTTTTTACCATGAACATGAACTGCTGTCTCGCCCATTGGTCCTGGTCCATTTTTCGAAAGATAATGCCGCAATGATATCGTCCTCCATGATATTCCCATTTGCATAAACTGCTGCCTTGCCTTTTCGTAAGATTTTCAGACCGCATAGATAGTCAGCGCATATCAAAATCCGCATAGGAACACGAGACCTACTTCTCAACCAAGTCCTAGTGATAAATTACCAGAAATACAAGAAATAATGGCTCCGAAGAGAATGACCATCGACGACATTTCGACCGGTAGAAAACTTGTCTTCAACTAAGACTACTGCATAATGTGATTCATGACGCATGTATCTTTTGAACCAACGGTGATTTTATCTCTGTCTTCGAAGAAGTTATGCACCAGGATAGAATGAGATGAGGTGATCGTCCCGTTATTCTCGGCGAACCATTCCTACTGGCTTGTTTGTAGTTTCGAGGGCAAATACGTCACCCAACCAATAGACGGACGTCACAGGAAATGGCCAGACACCAGTATCCTCGTGGACTACACTGCGTACAGATCCGGTCTGCCCAGTGAACGGTGGAGACGCTCTCGCGGGTCGCGAATTATGCCCCCGATTATCTCCGGCTCTTTCGGCGTTGCTTCCTCATTTTCAGGTCCCTCTGAGTATCGCGAGGCGTAATTCATAAAAAATTCATATCCACCTTCGAGCAAAATACAGAGGATTTGCCACTATTTATAACTTATTCACCTTTTAATCTTTTTTGCCAATTTTATTTCTATAATTCCTCGCTCAATGTAAGGTTATGTCCGCAGCCTTTAGCGTTCATAGATGAGCGATCTGCCAGGAAGGACGGCCTGGTTGGCCTTAAAATTAAGCAATGGTATCCACTAAAGACCATGCTTAAATTTATCAAGTTTAAAAACTTATAAGTTAAATTTGGGGTTTTTGGGCTTTATATAACTTGAAATATGAAAAGAAAAAAGGCATAATATCAAAATCCTCTCATTCAGCACAGTTTCACGGCAATTATTTGTTATAATTGGTAACATTCCGACAGGTACTAAATGTAATAATAATCAGAAGATACTAGGCTACAAAAAGATGAGATGAACACATATTCATACAAACTTCCAAAAAGTAAATACGTTTTGACTTTTTACATCACAACTAGTTGTTCACTGCCACGCCTCGCTGTGGCACATTGTGGTTGCATGTATGAAAAATGAGGAACAAAACAAAGCATACGTTTCATATAAGTTTAATTTTGCAATACTTGGGGGTATACAATACTTTTTGTTTTTCCATTGTCTGCGTAGATATAAAGGCTATCTGGTTTGCCGACACGGGAACACGCAACATACATTTGTCCATGTGAGAAGCAATCCGCATCTAAATCTAAACCACATAATTCCAAAGATTGACCTTGAGCTTTATTGATTGTGACTGCGAACGCCAATCGAATTGGGAATGCAATATTTTAAATTAAAATGGTGTATCGGTCGGGTTCATGAGAATTTTAGGAATGAGGACATCTTCACCTTTGAAAGGCCCCGTTAAAATCGTTTCTTCCACTACGTTGTTCATCAATTTCTTAACTGCGAGTCGCGTGCCGTTGCAGAGTTTTGGCTGATTAATATTCCGCAACATGATAATTGGCACACCTATTTTCAATTTTAATATGTTTGGTGGCATCACTGGCAGATCATGTTAGTTCAAAAATTCCGTTGGATAATTGACTGCTTCATCTGCTTCCACCACGGTGTCTATCGACTTATATGTAATTTCCTCACTTTGCATGCTGGATTAAATAACATTATTAAGTTGATAGACATATTTATTCTTCGCGGCAAGGATAGCTCGTTTACTGAGCCAATCGTGATTCGTATAATTAATTTGAATATTAAAAAATGCTTTTTCGATCAGTTCTTCTTTCGACGTTACTAAATTACAAAAATTACCAGGCAATGATATTCGTCTTGACGTCTCATCGACTGGAAGCTTTACATTGCCAATGTCCAGTAACTGTCGTGATAATACCTCGGCTGATTGATCGTTCTGCAGCTGGACACGCATATTCGCAGTCAACTGCAATGTACGTACGTGTCGCCACAATGTTGAATATTTCAGGCAAGCATTTATTTCGTCCGCTGGTGTCGATCGATTAATTACAGGCAATGTTTGTCTAAAATCTCCTGCGAGCAATATCAATGCATTCCCGAATGATTGAACGTTTCCACGCAAATCTCGCAACGATCGATCAAGAGCCTCAAGCGATTTTTTATGTGCCATCGTGCATTCATCCCAAACAATGAGTTTACATTTTTGTAATACTATCCCCATACCGGATGCTCTGGAAATATTGCACGTGGGAGTCTCGATGATTTGCATGTTCAATGGAAACTCCAGAGCTGAATGAGCAGTCCTTCCACCTAGTAACAATGTCGCAGCTATTCCAGACGAAGCGAGGGCTAAGGCTATGTAATTTTTTTGATAGAACCGTTGCCTGAATCAATTTGACAAGGAATGCTTTTCCAGTTCCTCCTGGCGCATCTAAGAAGAAGGTCCCACAACTCCGTCATTCATCATTTGCATTATGCGATCATAAATGCCCTTCTGTTCACGCGTTAATTTGGGAATGTTTGATTGGACATATGACTGGAGATCATCGGTGTTGTAACTCTGTTCACGGTGAAAATCCACATCACGGCATTGGCATTTTCTAGGCGTACTCTATGCAAAATATCCTCAGCCATATGCGATCGATATCTTTCCCATAACTCTGTGGGAGAGGATGGGGAGCAAGCGGTCAATATAATTGCGAATAATGCGCGAATTTGGTGTGGATGTGCAGTGTTGCACGCATCATTAATACATATATCCCACTGTTGGTTATTCTCCAATAAATTCAGAGCTTGGCACGCACTGCGGAAATTGGCATGTGTGACGCCGTCAACAATATTCAATTGCTGGAAAGATCTAGGACCAGGCACATTTACCAACAGCATGTAAGGAAGAAGCATTCATCTTGATTAGGATGCACTGTATAAAGTCTACCAATTGTATTATCTCTGAAGACGCCAGGTTGACCGTCAATTGGCCCCCCTCGTCTGCGTCGTACGAATGCTTTTTTAGTTACATTTCACGTGTAATAAGAGGGCACTTCTGAATACATCAGTGTTCTGGCGAAAGCGTCTTCCTGACATAAGGTGAAGAAAGCAGTCAGATTTGTACCAGGTGGATTGAGGGCTCTTTGTTGCACATTTGCATTTGTGAAATAAACACATCGTCCATTCTCTAAATTGACTGCTAAGTGAACCACAGCTGGATTGCGTTCATGCATGAGAAATGAAAAAATTCGCCATGCAGCCTCATTGCTGCTTATGTATCTTCCAGCCTGGTATTGTGCAATTTCATCGATAACTCGTACTGTATTCCGGTCTCTATTTTCTGGTTGCACAACCAAAAACTGCCATATAGCTGCCTTTATTCACATACTTACAGATGTACTTGATCGATTTGACGGAATTGCAATATTCTACGTTTATGTGCGCTTTGTATGTTTTTGACAATCGAGGCGAATATGGAACCACCCAACGGTTGTCTACCTCAATATCACCATTTCGCATGTGTATAGTTGCCGAATTCCCGCCATCTTCAGTTGATCGTCTCCTATACCGAGGATATCCATCGTCTCCTGTTACCGTGTTGGCTGCAAATGCTCGAGGATATCGCTTAGAACATTTCCCGTCTACCATGCATGGTGAATTCGGATTTAGTGTACCGCAAGGTCCATGTATCATGTTTTTGATAACAACTGCATGCAAATCCATATCGACGGCACGTCGGCCCGTGGAATCTCAGCGCATATTACATCGTCGATTTCGTCTGAAGTTATTTTATTGTAGAGCCAGATTAGTAAGTATATGGGCATGTGGCAATCCTCTATTTTGCCATTCTACTGAGTAAATCCAGCAGCGCACAGATCCAAACACTTCATGTTTCACAGTGAAATCCATCAGTGACTTAGCTTTTGTCTGAAAACACGTGCTATGATGTCATGCCTATCCACGGGCGATTGCTCAGGAAGTAACAGCAGCTGTATCTAGTCCCAAGCTGGATTGCATGTGAAGGTGATAAATAAGTCTGGACGCCCGTAATGACGAACATATGCCATTGCATCTTGAGCATATTCCTGCATGTGACGTGGATTGCCTATGTATGAAGATGGCAAAATAGTTAGCTTTCCAACGTTGGTTGTATTACCGTCATTCACAACTGCATCTCGCTAATGAATGTTTTCTTCGGAGAAGGAAGGGATAAGATTATAGCCTCTTATGGCTCTCACAGCTCTAGGTTGAAAACCATGAGAGATAGGACAAAAAGTCTAATAATGAAAAATTTTCAGCTTGGACATAACCTGTACTTACGATTTGGCGAACGGCACAGCTCAATCACGACGCGATCACACAAAAGTACCTCGATTAAGGTGAATATTTAATTCAGATTGCATAATAATCTGAATGGGATGCAAGTGGATACTTTTTTTTAATGAACAATGTCATTGGGAACATGTAATGTTTCCTGCCACGTGTTTCACATGTGACTGCGGTTGTCGTTGGCTAGTATGGCGAGTGTTCCCTCGCTTCCAGCAGATGGCGCGGTTGCTGGTACACAGCTGACCGTTAAAAAAGCTGTTTTCTCGCGGTCGCGGGTATGTTACTGACGCGAAAAAATAGATAAAAACAATGCTTGAAGCGGATTGTATATTGTGTCAAAATTTGAGCTCAATCGGTGCAGAAATTTTCGAGTTTTTGAAGCGTACGCAAACCAACTTAACATTTATATATATATAGATGATGAATTACACTTGTAAATTAGATGAATGAATGAATGAATGACACTTGTAAATTAGACAGAAAAAAACAAAAATATACTCCAATCTGAAATTCGTAGGAGCCAACATCAATGCTCTGTGAGGTCTATCTACCTTAGATCTTTACATTGGTCATTCTAACTTTTTCAGTTTATCATGATACCAAAGGGTCATCTGTATCTGTTAATCCCATATAAATCCAGCATAAAAGCAGAAACAAGTGCATTAAAAGCTAGACATTTTCACTCGAGTGCTTTTTGCCAAATCCCATCAGAGGTGATGGCCACTTTAAAACCAAAGTTTTATAAATACAATTTTAAAGAACTGAGGAACAAGCCACGGCAGAAACTTCGGAAGAGAACCTCGCAAGAGTATCTATGAAATTCGCACTGAATTGGTTTGACCTCGATAGGATTGCACTCAGCGTGAACGAGAGTTCAAATAGAAACGGACTATTCTAGCGAATTAGTTTAGCTTTTCCTGACGAAAAGAGCCATGTGTTTTACAAAAGACCTCATCCACGGACCTGGGAATCTTATGTTAAATTTTTGCAGCGGAAAAGTTATTTTAAAATCTAGAATCGCGAACTCTGAGGAATTATTGTGTATTAATTGGTTTGTAAGGAAGCCTCATCTTGTCTGGGAAGGGTGTCACCAAAAAGCGAGTTGACCCAGATGAAAAAGTGTTTTTGAGCCGCTCTTTGCCTTACAGGATGTAGCTCGGAGCAAATGAGCAGATATGGAATTTGTCTATTGGTAAGAGCCTCGAAAAAACTCCTTGTTCCTTCTAGACACTATGAAGTTAATATTAGAATAGGTAGCTCAGAATGGTTTAATTTTTTAAAACTCAGTTGGCGCGAAATCAGGGGATTTTGGTTTACTACTCATGTCCGGAAGATGATAATTTTCGCTTCAAATTTTTCACAATCTCACAAATCATTTGTGTGATTTTCTCATAATCACGGGCGGAGGAGTACAAAGGAGCAAGCCCAAAGCGTGTGAATTTTCACGCGTCGAGGACGATATGAGTTCTAACTTCGACTATAAAAATTGACCTTCGGGTTGAAGGCAATGGTTGGAGGAAACTTGTCGGACGCGTGGATAGAGTCACGACTGTCACAAGCTCCTTATCTCCTGCCGGGCGATGTTTGGCTTGTTTGCCCAACGCCCTCGCGCCCATTGGCCCAGAGTCTCGCATTGTTTCCCATGGTCCCTCCCCTCCAGTCACAACCCCCTCCGTCACACTTCTAATTCCTAAACTCCATCCCACTTCAGATCCATCTCGATGCACCCTCCCCATAAAACAAAAGAAGACACGTAACCTTGCGGCCGAGAGTTAAACGTTTGTCCCAGTAGATCAAAAATCTTCCCACGCACCCCGTTTCTCCGAAAAGCGAGTTAGTAAAATGGAAATCATGCCTTTGGAGGCGTGGCAAAGGTGAAGGTTTGCTTCTCTTGCTGGCCTTAAGCATTTTTGACCCTGAACGGAGAGATTTGAAGCGCGAAATAAATTAAAGCCGTCAGTTTGGCTCACGGTTTGTTATAAAATTATTGAATGGAGGAGAGCGGATAGCGCCTGGATGAACGAAAGTGAAGCCCAATTCTTTGCGACCAACAATCCACCTAGCATGGCCATCGCACAAAATTTGTCAATTAATTTTGTGAATGAAACAATTCTTTTAAAAATTACATTTCAATTTTGTATTGTTAAGAAAAATCGTTGCGGCACCATGGCCGTTGGGCTTCTAATACCGTTTTCTAATACGTTTTCTCCGTCTTAACTACTCAATAGATCCGTTCATTATACCAAATCCGCATTTAATTGGCTTCAACATTCTCTTCTGCTACCTTTCGTACCAAATTTATCCATTCCTGTTCCATCAATCCTCAAATTTAGCATTTGTTGAAAACTTCCCAGAGTGAACAGAGAGTTTTAGATGATGGAAGGGCTAGGTTGTGATCAGCCCTTTCAATTCAACCATGGACGGTGGACTACTCGATTTTTGTCACACACCGTGATGAGGCCTAGGATGTGATTCTTTTACCTCTAGAGATCAGTTCTGAAGAGGTTTACTTCATTGCCTGGCGAATCAAGGACTGACTTTCTCAAAGAACCACGGAACTAGCCGCGCAGTAACTTCAACGGAGTCACCCGCTAGTGATTACACAATTGATTTAAATTCACGGTGGAAAAATCATTCGCCTGGTCTGGGAATCGAACCCAGATCCCTCGATTCCGCGCCTTTCTTTATCAATTGTATAATGACCCAACCTACCCTTCGTCCTTGCGACGGCTCGTAGGGTATTGGTTGGTTAGAGGTTCCAGACACTGGTCAAGTCAATTAAAATAAATGGCACCAAGGAGGTGGTATTCACTCAGACTTCTAGTGATCGCTGCCAACTTTGCTGCTTTACCTTCTTCTAATCTCTCCAAAGTGCCGGGGACTTTCAGCCATGCATATAGATTTCGGTCGTCTCGAGGGGAACCCTAGGGTCTTCCCCTTAAAAGGTTCCGCTCATGCCCGTACCTGAAGGATTTCCTTACCCATTAGCAGGCCATTGAAGTGTCAAGTCCTCCAGCCGTGTCCAGAGCCCCTCCCACTCCCCAGTCTAAACGTTTCCCGACAATCAAATTAGCCGCGCCCATCTCTTTAGTGACGCGACGTTCCGGGGGGAGTACCCATTTCCGACGCGGTGTAGAAGGTCCTTGAGAATCTTGGCCAGACGATTCAGAATGGAAGACGATAGGAAAGGAAAATCCACACCCGTGATTTCTGGTCTCGAACCCTTCTATGCCAAGAACATATATCAAACTGTTAACTCACGCTACAAACCTATTATTCTTAGTTTGCTTTATGTCTTACAATATCCCTAAAAAAATTCAACCCTATGGTTCCATTTACTACAAGAGCCTAGTGGTGGAAAAGAAGCTTTAGTTGTCAAGGAATACTCATAAATTTTACATTATCCATAAAAGAAACTGGCCAGCTACATCCCTAAAATATATTTCTGTGGCGCAAGATGACATATCAGTCACGTCGAATAGTATATTCATGAATTTCTCACCGGATTACGTCAGTATTAATGTCCAACGTTTTAACAGACGACTCTATCATCTATCATCATCAAGTTTATGTCTGACAGAGAGAGGATATTAACAGCTGTATCTGCATAGCAGAGGGTGCTTTCTTAATTGAGCGCGTAATTGTATCGGTATGGGTGATTGATTTCCACGCATTATATAATTCGAAACTGTGATGAAACGCTGGTCGTAAGTAATCTTACTCAATGCCGATCCCGTGACTGGATGCCCCGTGAATTCTGTATTGATAGTTGTTTATCAATGGCTTCCTCTGATAAAATTATGTCGCTTAACAGCGCCTTAAACCGGAAGGAAAGTACTGGGAAAGGGAGGGATGGAGAGTAGTACTAATAAAGCGGTGGAGAGGAGCCCGTCGCAGGCACTATAAGGTTTTCATAGCAATTGCCTTAAGTGATCAAAGATTACCGGAGGTTGGGTCGGCCTAGAATCCCAAACGATGGACAGAGGACGACACTGGGTATTTTCCTCTTAGGAGCCACTGAGGAATCATATGTTCCATGAAAAATTCTGCCTTCATTCAAACCCAGACCTTCTGCGAGGCAAAGACAAGTATTCTAGCCAGCCCGACCCCGGGACCATAGTGCGACGGTCCTTGGACTTCTTCGATGGCGAATGCGACGTAAGTTGAATGGAAGAGGAAAATCAACACCCGTAACCAATTTGGCGGACGCTCGTTTGGACGCCAAGTCCACGTAATACCGAAACGAGCAGGAAAAACTCTCGGAGATTGTCCCCAAGAGTCATTCTTTTTCCCCGTCAGTGGTGTGACGTTCGGGACATTATTCGTATTTTTTTCATTCTTTCCTCTCCTCATGTCCGCTTCCTTCCTCCGCTCAGCGCCAACACAATGACCGCGCTTCGAGGGCAGGGAGTTACGCTCCCTTTCGGGAAGAATTCTAATGAGGAGCGTGTCTTTGAGAGCCGGAGGACGCGGGAGTCGTCGCTTCCCATCCATCATCATCCGACCTTACGCACTCCGCAGCCATGAGCGCTGCTCCATGGCTCCCCTACTTCCGAGAAAAATGAAGCATTTATTGCGGTTGGAGGAAGAATAACGGACGGCCCACGCCATTGTCCCAGCACAACGGGGAATTGGGGGAGTTTGCCAATCAGCAGAGACGTAAATGCCCGTGCTCTGTTATAAGGTTACATGTCTGAGAAGCGGTTTGATGCCTCCGGGAACTATGGTGATTTGTCTTCTGGGAAAATCGCAGTGGCCGACACTGTGGAGAATCCTTCTCACAAAAAAAAGACGAGTATTACGGCTATGCTTTATCAGAGGGGGAGGGTTTTACCAAGTTTATGAGGACATCATGAAAAACAACGAATGGCAATTGAAAAAGCGTGCAAGAAACGTGAAACATTGCCTTGCCTCACATTGGGGATCACAGTCGCCATGGAAAAATAATTAGACCAGTCAGGGATTAGAATAGGGATCTCCCAATTTCCGGGCGGATGATAAAGCCTTCGGATTCCAATACCGGTTCAGCCAAATGATTTTTTAATGACAAATTTCCTTCCCTTTGTTGCATATCCTTGCATTCGTGCAAGTGACTACTTACCTTATCCTTTTTGTACTTTGAAATGATCTCAGAAGGGGCTCGGATAACCGAGGCTCTTGTACATGGATTAATATGTAAATTTAGTATTTTATTCCTTTTGTTATTTTTTCTTCCATTTTAGAAGCAATCTAATGTTGCCATCAGTCTCATAGTCTGATAGTAAATACGTTTTAATAAAGAAATAAATATCCACGAGCAAATATGGTGGAATATTTAAAATGATTCTGAAAGGAAAAGATTGACATGAGTCAAAACGTTAAGGGTCTCACATGGAGGAAGGTCGAAAGTGCGTCAACACAAGCATTTGTTACTTCCACATTTAATTTCAGTATGTATTACCGATACATTCTGAACCTGGCCCAATCGACCCACAATTTGGAAGTGTTGTATAATTTATTTAATCAGTCCATTCCCAAAAATCTACAATGCATTGTGGGAGCAAAACAGTTTGTGTTATTATAAAATTGACATGAACTATACCGCTTATACAATTCGGACACATGGAAATAAGCAATATTAGCCAAGCGAGAGCCAAATTCAAGAACGTAGACTTCCTCTGTGAGCTTCAATGTTAGTAAATTTATCTTTAAAGTTGGTAAATTTATCTTCAATGTTAGTAAATTGTAACTTTGACAAGAACCTGGATGGAGGTCTTCTCAGAGTGGCTGAGAACCATGGTTCACCTGATTTTATTGTTGTGTTTTACTTTAGCTTAATTCTTCAGGGAATCAATTACCAGTTATGAAATCAATTACTTAGATATCTAGTCAATGCTACATTTTACATGATTGGGAAAAATTATGGCGTATTTCCAACAAATTAACATATTTGTATCCATTATTGGAATATTATTTGGCTTTAAATTAGATTTTATGAACAGCAATAATAATATTGAAAAGGATGATAGAAATTTTCACCAGAAAAAGAACCCGGAATTCACAACTAAACATCCTGCCGATGGCATTTCTACGCTTCTTTCTTAGAATATACCTACCTACCGCTAAAATAAGTCCTCATCCTTATTAATTGCAGTAAAGTATTCACAAAAGCAAACTATTTTAACATTTGAACACATTTTATCTTTAAAGCACTGCAATAGAAGTAAAATGAGCAGTTTTAAAATAAGTCCGACCATAAGAAGTTAGACGATTTCAGATCCTACTTGTATTCATTGAGTAATTTGTATGTATGTACAGTTTAAACAAAAAAGTCTTAAATTGATTGAAAATGTTCGGGCGTAGTCGAAAATTATGCAATATGATGACCATGACACATTGAATTCGGAATGCAAGCACCGATTCGAGCGGGGGATTTTTTAAAAATTGTCCTCGTTTTAACCGTGTTAAACATTGCTCTAAAAACCTGGATCCTCGAGTGACATCGGATCAAAAACAGCGTAAAACGAAAAAAAATGCACAGGTTCTTAAAATGCAGTTTTCCTTCCTCAGTATGTCAAAAAAATATCGCAAAAGGAATGGCTATAATTAAACGGCTATTCAAGTTGGTTTTTAAGCAGTGGTATAATCTGTGAGAGACGAGGGTGAAGAGACAAAAATATATAAGAGTGACCTTGACTTCAAACCAGAAAAAAAGATCTTTGACCAGTGATTCACGAGCCAAGGGTGTATTTACGTCACGATAATTAGCCGCCCAAGGTAACCTTTGGGTTTATTTCACGAAAAAAGCTTAAGAAAATGACCTCAATTGATTTTCCAAATATTTTCAAGCACGTGCGATTAGTTTGAAAACATGTAATAGAGTGCATACTGTCCCATTCCTCTGTCAACCTTGTGCAAAACGTTTCCCAACACTAAGAGTGTCATCAGTGTGGCTCACGATGAAGCAGTGAGCGCCGAAACGCGTTGAGTAAGATAAAACGACAGCGAAAAGTGGACAAAAATTACCAATATTTGCTTCGTTTAGTGTGGAGTAGAGATTTAGGCAAAAAAGGTAGAAATGCGAGTGCAACTTATATCTGTTTGGGGTTTTCATCACTCTTCATATGGTTGTGTTTGGATGATGAATAAAGTTTAGTAGTTTTCCTCATGGATCATTTAAGTACATGATTGGTTTCCATGGTTTTACGGCGTTTACAAACTTGAAACAAGTTACGAAGTTACCCTCTTAGGTAATTAAGGTTCACTAGTTGTAATACAATCATAGTCATTCATTTTTTAATTTTCATAAGCTTGAGAAAGATCAGAAAAATGCGGCTATTTCAGGAAGGCATAATAGGACAGATAGTGCGACAGCAATGTTAGAATCGATAGGATTGGAATCGCTCTGTCTCAGACAAACGGTTTACAGGCTAACTAGGATATTTAAAATAGTAAAAACGAAAAGCGCTGATAGGAGCTATCCCATTGAGTTGAAAAACACAATCTTGTAGGGTGGAAGGGCCATCATGTTAAACTAAAATATTGGCAACAGAAAGTTAGCGCGATGAAAAACTTCTTCCTCAATCGAAGAATTAAAGAATTGAAATAGTTACCAGATGATATCTTTAAGCCCTTACCAAGTTCTCTAAAGTCTTTTGAAAGGAATTGTAATCATTGTTTGAAATAATTTGCTTGTTCGTGTGTGTGTGTATTTACGTGAGTTTCTATGTTTTCATAGACTTGTATTTGATAATTAAATAAAGGTAACTTTATTATTCCGCAAAAATTTTATTTAGGACGACCTGGGTTATAATCAGAGCCTCAGTTAGTGTGGAGTAGAGTTCTTCGCATATAACATGAAAATTCGGGTGCAAATTTCATTTGTTTGGAATTTTTACCTAATGATGACGTGCCACGTCAAAACCCGGGTCGTCTCAAATAAAATTTATGCGGAAAAACAAAGTTACTTTCATTTACAATGTTGAGTAAATTCCACGAAGTCACGTCTGAGACAACTGAGTTGAATTGGATATATTTAGAATGTATATTAGGATAACCCAGTTAATTATCAATTCTACAAGGCCATACAGAAAAAATCGACTTGATGCCCAATCAACGACCACTTATGATGAATAATATCATCTTTAGGCATACTTGAACATTATTTACGCTAAATACATCGTAATTTCTTAACATTAAATTCTCTCATAAGAAAACTGCTAGTTAATTTTCATTCTTTTAACATATAGCAATTTCACTATATTAGCCTCAATATTAGGCCTGTAATTTCTGTGTGTAGCCGTCTAAATAATTAAATTTTCCGTAATTGGCGGGAGGTGCGGATTATATATAAATAAATATGATAATTCTGCCTTTTGAGTGACCCAATTATGACGTGCTCGATCTGAAAAAATTCCAAGACTTTCCGGTTCGTCGTATAGGCTTCCGAGTTATGTCCCCAAAAACGTTTTAATGAGGGGCAAGGGCACCTTCTCTTCCAGATCGAGCGATCACCCATTCGTTTCACTCGTGATCTTCCCTCGCACGCACGCAACAGCCTTCGTCAGAAGTCCACCTTTCTCTTTCAGCTTCAATCCCATTGTCTTCTTCACGGGCGATGCAAATATTGAGTCAAAACCCGGGACGAAGAGGAGGAAAAAAAATTACATTACTCTCTTGCTTATTTTTTTCAATCCCAGCCTGCATTTTTCTAGCGTGGCTTTCACTGGGGAAAGTTTTTGGTATGCCGGATGTTTTTGCCGCGGCGACGCGGGATTGGGCGTCACCCGGGTGACGCGTTGCACAACGAGCCGCGGCGACAAAGACGTTGCCGTCAAACACTTTTTCCCCCTCTAGTTCTTCACCCGTTTTGTAAGGTGTCCTCAAATTGTGTGCTCTCTCGTTAAGGAACGTTCTTCCAGTCGCGTCGGAGTCCTGACGTCCACTGTGGTCGTTTTTAACTGAGCCTTCGACTCCCTTTTGCTGTTTGTACACTAGCATCAAGCAAAATCAATTGAATCAATACCGGTTTGCAGGAAAATTTTATACCAAATTAAGGTCAACTTGGACCGATTTTTAAAATTTAAATGCACTGTCATCATAGGTAGCAATGATGGAAACAATACCGTAGGGTTCTATTTAGCTTTAAAACAGCTCTAAATTAGTAAAAATAAATCACGAGTATCTACTAAAGAAATAATATAAATCCAGTCATCATCGGCTTATATACTTCCAGTTTTTGTTTATAAGTGCGCTTTTTGAAAAAAAAATAATCACAGATAGTGGCACAGGAAGTGAAAAAACGTTATATTGTGCGATTTTAGTAAACAGATACTCGGGTGTAGGTTAACATACACTTATATATAAGAATGTAGTCGCATCTATGCGTTTTTAAGTCTTCTCCTCAACAAATATGGCATCAAATGCCATAAAGTACTGCATGAACTTAGTATATATACTAAGAAGTGCTAAACACTATATAAAAAAGACCTTCAAGTCGCTAGGGACCCTGGCCCCTAAAGAAGGTCCCCTATATTTTACGCCAACAATAAAAGCATTGGAATGGTTTCAGTGGTTTCTTTTTTCTTTTGCAAATTACTTGCAATCATAATATAGGGTTGAAATATTCACTATTGTGTGGCGGAAAGAAAGTAGTCTTTAATTCTTGCGACTGATTTTGTTATACGTTTTTTTTCTTAAAAATTAAGTTTTTAATTCCAAAATTATTTGTTGTTCTCTCATAAAAACGATAGCGTATTTCCTTGGCAATCTGTGTGATTGCTATTAACAGGAAGTTGCTCTCAGACATTTTTACAGCTTGCATTGAATAAATAATCAATATAGGAAGATTATAGATAGATTTAGTTGGAGTATTTTGTATGCCTATCCACCTTCGCTTATTTGCATTTACATAGAATCTGCATTTAGCACGATACCTACATTCATTCATCTAACAAGGGCCGATTGAGATGAGAGATGCATCGTTTATTATTTTTCACACTACTAAAGGCTTATGTTCCACTTCTTTTTAGTTAATTTACAGCCCTGACGCTCAAGGGGGATGGTCGGGGTTCCAATGAGTACTAAGTCCCAAGATCACTGTTTTCTCTTTAGCCTCGTTATGAATGATGTATTTGACCGTTTATCATAAAAATTTTCACAAAGGTAAATCAATGTTATCTGTACTAATATCCAAATATAGTTACGCCATGTATTCTACTGTCATGAAAACTACGGAACTGGTTGATTTTGAAATTTGGTAGGATTCTAGTGCATGTACTAAGGAGTGGAATGTATGGAACACTTTGCGTTTCAAAATCTGTAACAAATGCGACCCCGAACGGGTCAAAGAAATCCCATAAAAATATTTCAAGGTAACCCTGAGAGAAAACATTCCTGTTCTTAGCTGGCCGACTCTTTTAATGCATATTAATACAGAAAAAAAATCCATCTCGGTAGATGTGCTGCTAAACAAAATATTAAATAACTTTTAACGGCAAAAACATAGGAATGAAATATACCTGAATACAAACGGTGAATAATGTTGTTTACATTAAATCAGTGAAAACATTTTACTTCGGTAGTATACATCAGTTTTTTATATAATATCTGTGTTGAGAAAAATTCTACATTTTTATTATTTAGTTATAAATTCCACTATAATCTTTCAAATTCCCATTCACTACTTGGCTTTGAAAATTCAGGTGAAAGAGAACAAAAAACTTAGGGTCTCGAGTACTTATATTATAGCAATGTGTAAACAATTCCATTTAAGGCCTAGATATAAATACATCAGGATCATTTATTTACAAGTATGATCTTGGCTATATGTAAAGTTTTTTACTAAGTAATTTAAAAATAACTTTTACCTCTTATAAACTTCATCTCATTATCAAAATTCGATTAGAAATAATCATCGCACAAATTCAATTGTTGATTACTAGATTAACTTTTTAAAACGAAACAATTTTAGCAAAAGAGCTTGAAGCGACTAAATAGGCAATTTCAACTTCGTAAAAAAATTAGCATCACAAATGGACAGTAAGATTCTCTCATGTCCGCACAGAGCATTTATTACTCTTATCTCTCTCGGTGATAATCAGCGGGTATTTCTGTTGTATTAGCCTTTAAATTTTGACGATAATTTAATTCCGAGAAGTAGGACTATCATTAATAAACTCAATATAAAAACGTGAAAAAAGTGAAAGAAGTGAAAGAATTGTAGAATTGTAATATTTTCCATCATCACAAGAAATCTAGTTGCAATACAAGAGATCCAGAAACTCTTATTTGATTGAGCCATCACAAAGGCATGTAAATACTCAAGGAAACTGTCAGAGTAAGTGACTATCAGTCTTAGAGAACCATGAACCTCCAGAATTCATTTTCAAGTTTTAACTGTATCCAAAGCTTCCTTTCATCATAACTTCTGACACCACTTGGAAAAAAATCATTATTCTACGACAGTTATGTTTCTCGACACTACTCCAGTTTGCGTCACAACCAGGGTGGCGCTGAATATCTGTATTAGTGATTTCATAGTATTAGAGTCAAATCCAATAGCATTAATTTCCGTTGCATTGCACCCACATTTTAAACTGCTAGAGTATTTCATGTAATACTTTGTATAAAGGTTGGTCTTTTGCAATACAAATAACCAACATCACGAGTAAACTTTCACGTCCGTTTCTTTATTGGACCATGGTTTCAGTGAATGACAAATTGGATGCTTCATCCGACGATCGTGGATGCGACTTTGTCATTCACTGAAACCATGGTCCAATAACCGTGATGACACTTTCCACATTTTTAGCTCTTCCCTGTGCAGGATCCCCAAGATTTTCATGGAAACGTTGCACTACGAAGGACATATCGCCGACATCTATTCAGCGGTCCTCCAGAATAATATTCTACACTCGCGAAATCATGTTGTCGGTTTAGCTGGGTCGTAGATGCGATTGCTTCTGATGATTCTCACTTGAAACACGTCCTTCTTTCAACTGTCGCACCCATACACGAAGATTTTTCGCATCCACTACATCATTAACACATATCTCACTCAACTGTTGATGAATTACTATGAATTTCACGCCACACAAGTCCATAATACTAATGATAACACGTTGTATTTCAAACTAATCGTTTTTTTACCTGTCAAAAACAAATTAAACTGAAGCTGCTGCTATAACAAGCCTTTTCCAAGCACAGTGCTTTATTGCTTATTCCAAGCACAGTGCTCGTTCACGCACGATCAAAGAGTTCCTGCGTACTTTAAGCCGACTTTCCTGATTCTATCAGCACATTGTTCCTAGAAAACAAACAGATCTTAGAACTTGAACGCATCACGTAAATAATTTTTAAAAGTGGAGTCTATTCCACGTATTACAGGCTATGATGAAAGGAGTAGACTTACGGAATATCAACAAAATAATTTAAAACAATTGTAACGCTTTTAAAGAGTTGGGAAAGGGATATATAGCTCTGGACACTCCAAGTGCTGAAAATAATATTCATTCACTGTCTCAGGTGTCTTTGAATGCTGAGATGATTTATCCACGCCTCAAGCAGAGTCTTTACGGAGTCCATCCTAGGTTCAGGAACTTATTAGAAATGACAAGGCGGCCCTAAAAAGAAACAAATTAACAACAATTTGTTTTTCGAACATAATTAAATAAAGCTGATGGTACGATTAAAATGTCATTATCTTCTAACACTTTGGAATGTTGTTTTTTACTGATGATACAATCTCACATAACCCATAGTCGTAAATTTTACAGGTACATTACGTCTGCAGTAAGTTGATAGATGATAAAATATATGGTGATATTGAAATGAAACCAGCAGGCATAATGCTCCACACCTATGTTTAAGAGCCTTTTTTTGCGTCAAAGTTAAACATATATATTAGTACTAATTCTTTCTCGGTGAATTGTTTTACACTTATGAAAGAGATTTGTCAGCTTTAAGTCCTCTTAAAGATCATATAGGAGTAACATCGACACCGGTAGAGATTCTAGCATAAAATGTTAACTAATTAAGAATATTACTTGTGTTGATAACGTCAGCATTCAACAATCCGTAGAATTGTTTGTTGAAGCTCTACAATAAGTCTACAATTAAGTCCTCTTAAAGATCATAGGAGTAACATCGACACCGGTAGAGATTCTAGCATAAAATGTTAACTAATTAAGAATATTACTTGTGTTGATAACGTCAGCATTCAACAATCCGTAGAATTGTTTGTTGAAGCTCTACAATTTTCAATAAACGCACTGCTCCATAATTTTTTCTTTAAATCTCTCGCATAATTTGCCTATTGCATTCCATCCTCCATCATTCTAAATAACTTTTGCTATTTTTATTTGGCAATTTTTCATTCCAGCGTTAATTTTATGAAGTAATAGTGATTAATAAAGGAAAAAAGGTTTAGCACGGATGTGACCCTCAGAAGCCAAGCAATAAAAAGGATGATTTTATTGAAGAAAGGAGATAATAAAAAAGTTCTTGGGGCAGAAAAAGTGCGCCGTGACGCCCTAAAATACCGTATCCATTAATAGTACGTCCACGTACAGTGTCAGATGAATGAATCACTGCGCGAGATTCGTTTCGGGGGAAAACCACTTGAGACGCGAATGAGAGCGATTGGGGACGTTAAGGTTTAAAATCCTCGTTCCCAGTTACGTAATTCGAGGTCGCGCAAGCTATTGTTTCAATGCATGTCGTATTTAGAAATACGCTTAATATTCCTCTTCAATGCCGGAGGTTACATGTAGATTTGGGTCGTATCACTCCAAGCGATAAATGAGTAAGAGCAGAGAGATGAGGTTTCCATGGCGATGCATCATCTAGACCCACCCACCGTCTCCGAATTTCGGCAATACATCAAAACAGAAGATGATGTAGTGTCTTAGCTAAGTAGCACAGACGAAGCTCTTCTCTGGTATAGCATCTCGAAGAAAAAAAATTTTTCCCATGCCGATCACGTGCTTGCTCAATAACCATCTTGCTAACTTCAGACCCATTATTTTCGCCGGAAAGTCACGTCGGCGCTCGCCTCAAAAGGAATTTCTTGTATTTTTAAAAATTACAACGATAAACTTGACCTTAAAGCGGTTAAAGTGTCTTGTTTCGTCGTTCGACAATCACTTAGGCACTGATCAAACAGAGAGAAGAAAAAATGTACTGTTTTAATTAGCTACTTTAGATAACACGTTGCACATTACCCATTGTTTTTCTTTTTACGGAATTGGGAAGGTGATTTTTTGCCCGGAACAAACAATACACGTAATCCTTAATGCTCTTGCAAGTTTTTTTCTTTCATTCTCAATCCCATATTTAGGTTTCCCCATCTTCGCGCTTGCGACGGTTACCTAAAGAACAGATAAAAATTGTTTAAAAAGTGAATCTTTCTCCTCGGTTTTTACGCATAATTTGTCCTTGGAGTTTCCTCGGAATCCATCGGCACGTCTCGTCTATGTGAAAGCACTCTCTCGCTCTCGAACGTAACGATTGCATTAGCCAGTCGACCGCGATGAGATAATACGAAGATAGTAATTTCGCAGCGACTTAAGTCTTTTAACACCTGTCTCCAAACACATAATCCCCTTCACTCCTCAACAAGCTCTTCCCGCTGCTGGATGTAGCGCAAGCATGCATTCAACGTTCAAAATGACGAAAAATACTGTCCATTTTACCAATCGCATAACTTTTTGGATCTGGCAAAAGGCGGAGTTTGTGCGGTCCACCACAGGCATCGCTCTTCAGGTTGAGAATAGCATCCTGAGAGTGAAAATAGGACGCCTCCGGAACAACATTCAAAATAATCAATATGTTCTCGACGAGTGCTACGTTGGAAAATAAAAATTAGGAGATTTTAAATCGAAACCGGAGTATGTAAGCATAATTTTCAGATTACCATGTATGAATAAATTGAAAACTAAATGGAAAGTCTTGATGATCATATATACCGATACCTAAGTTGTGATGGCGTTTATTCCTCTTTCAGTGAGCCCAGGTGCAAAATTTTCTGTTAGAACGCCCATATCATTTGTTTTTCTTACAAAACATTCACTGGATGCGATGCAACCTGTGTATTTTAGGATCGCAGTGCAATACCGTATAGTATATTTCCTTTTTTGTTTCCGTTTAACACATGTGCCTAGGAATTACTTTCAGCAAATAATGCAGGCAATAATATATACTAAATTACGTAACTGAGGCCTAAAATTAATATTAAAACACGATAGGCCATTCAAAATCGATATTTCAATAAAATTGTGCCACAAATGAATATAAATGAAACTCTGGGCACCATTCAGTTACCATTATTAGAAGAAAATAATAAAATGGATTTAATGCTTGATTGCTTTGGCGATATTTATTGGTTTATGAGTTGCATTATAAATTCATGATAAAAAACTCTCATTTTCATGTTTCACTTTAATTTTCATATCGAGGACTCTTATGGAATAACTCATAGTTATAAGTTCTGAATTTAAAGGCAAGCAAAATTCATTGATGTTTATATGGATCTTAAAACCATTTTCTTTCGCCGAGAGCTTTAGATTTCCTAAAAACTTTGCAATATGTTTAAGCAAATGTTCGACATTTTGAGCGACACCTGAAGGTATTTTTCTCACTGAAAATATTGCATTGACAAGTTTACCAATACATGGCAATTGGTTAAATTGTATTCGCATAAATGAACTCATAATAATAACTAACTAAAAATAAGATTATTTAATTATTAATTATGTGTCTCGTCCATGACTCCAAACTATTGTCAAATTAGTATTTAAAGGGAAAATAAATAACGACTAAATGCATTTAATATCAACACCACAACATTTCCCCTTAACGTGACGCGAGTATCAGCAGCAATCGGGAATTACCTAATGCGCTCTAGTTTCACCGAGTGATTTGCTCATCTAATCAAAATTCTTGGCATGACAGCATCAAATCCCAGCCCGAGATGTGATTAGAGGCCACGACCTTCGTACAGTGGGCGGCGAGAACTTTTCCCTCCGAGCTAACAAGTGTAACTGGAGGCACGTAAGTCGAACACGGAAGGGGCACACGAATCGCCACAAGTGGCGCATGTGGCCAACCTTATTCGGGTAAGGTGTGTAATTGTACCACAGAACGGAGAACTAGTCGCACGAATGTATATACCATACTGTTGTACCACAGATATTGCACAATTCAATGAAAAAAGGTGAGAGTTGATGGGGCCAGTTTTAGGTAAACAAACCTGGCTTTCGTGTAAAATAAATGAAAAAATTAACGCAAAACGTTTCGCGTAACGTAATTTTTTTGCAGGTACCATCAATTAAAATAACGATCCCGTGACAACTCATCGACAGAGTCCCTGTTTATGGCGTATTCATTTTATAAACGGCTATAATCTACGGATAACTCTATCTATTTCTAAACGGCTCCAATCTACAGGCTAAACGGATCTAACACTGCTGAGAGCTCATTTCTACGGCATCAAAATTTTCCATCCGTACAATTCTATCGTTCTGCCAATCCTCTTCTTTATTCTAATATTCGTACCGACTCCGTCTTGATCCCCACGGAATGCTTTTCCCGCTGATCACTGTATGAGCTTCAATGTCTTTCAAATGTTACGTTAAAAAAACTGATTCCCTCGAACACATGCATTCAAAATAAATCAGTAAATTCTAACCACTAGTCTCGCTTCAACTTCTCTCATCCTCATATGATCCAATTTAACACCATGGCTGTGAAAAACCGTTTACCATTACGACAAACGCTGGAGGTATGCGAAAAAAATAATGCCATAAATTATATGAATAAATCTAAAAACTTCAGATGATCATCAGTTTAAAATCAATGGGATTAAAAAAATATCACTTTTTATGATTAAAACTCGAATTGTTTCATCATTTTGAGCCATTTCTTCTACAAGAACTTCAGTGGAAAAATCGATCGATTGCTCAAAAACATCTCATAAATGTACGTGAGAAGTTTGAAGATCCCTCCTCAAACGATATAATTCACATGAGTCAATTGAATAGACAGTATACCAGCCATTACAAAATTAAATTATTGACAATGAGGCATTTTCACAATAAATCACTGGTTTAAAACAAAATTGATTTTAAATAATCATTTCGAAAAATGGTTAACAGATGATGTTTTTCAAGACGATGTTGTCCATTTAATCTTACTAATCTTATAACTAATTGTGCTAATAAGAGGTGCAAAAACATAGATAGATTTAGCATCATATGCCATCAATATTCGTGCATTATAAAAGATAAACGAGTCAGTTTATAAATTAGAATGGCCTTTTTAAGCTCGAAAGACGTAATTTAGAGAAATATTCAAATATTCGGGTCCTGGGTCTACATCCACGAAACAATTTGTCGCATTCACTGAATCTTCGGGTTTTTATAAAGATAAAATAAATGGAAGATAATTTAATAACTATTGATTGAATTCCTTTCAATTGGCTATTCACTAAATCTCGATAAAAAGATCGGGCAATGAGGACAAGGAGGATCTGGGGCAATATTTTTTCATGGTTCATTTGGTGAAGATATTGAATCACGATTGCACATGAGTACTACGAAGAAAGGTTTACATCGAAGAGAAATTACGTGTGTACATTTACACATCTTAAACTTGTAATTTTGGTGTCCAAACTGATGATATCAAGCCTCCAACTTCATTTACAGTACGGCCAAAGTTTGAAGGCAGATTTTGTCAGAAGGATGTTTGGATGAATTTGCCTGGAATATAAAAGTATTTCCATAAGTTTGCAGTGCTCGCTAGCCCGATGCTTAGTGAATTCAGAATGAAATAAAAAGAAGATGCGAGATGACAGTGTGAGCATCACAAACTCTATTTAATTCGTTTCTTGATAGTAGAAGTTTTAATGGAAGCAAGGTAGAGGGCCTTGCTGACCTAGAGTCATTGCTTTCATTTGCCCAATAGACACCATGATTGATGAAAATGGAACACCGAGGATTGCTAAAATACACCTGTTTCTCCGCAAAAGAAATCACCGAGAAAACAAATCGGCCAATACTTCAGAATCGCAATTCTGTCAAAGCAAAAACGTGACATGGAAGCAAAAGTGATTGGAAACCTAAGTAAAAAAGAAAACCAAGTCAGAGAAAGGTTACTCAGACCAAGGCCACTCAATTTATTGCTCAATATATTAATTGCGAAAAGGTAAAAATTGGAACTAGGCTTTATTAATTCTTCACTTTTCCCACCTATTGAATAAAACACAGCTGCTATTCTATAATTCATGGAGTGTTTTCCTTACCAATGCAGGTCATTCACCTCTTACTTTTGTTCCATAAATAAATATTGCCATTGGTTTCAAGCGCAACTACCCCTGACATAACAAGTTAAAATTAATTTATTTTATCCTGTTTGTAACTCTGCCGACCTTTTGCGCTACCTTGTGACCTGGTGGCCAAATCCGGGTTCATGACCGAAGTTTTAAGCTAACGAATTCTGAATGCCCAAACTGCTGAAACCAGTTGAGGCTAACTTCATTGGAAGGGATCTGCTCGCCCTCTCAGTTATTTACATGTCGTGCTGGGATAAACGGGAAAAATTATTCGGTCTGGTGGGCACTTAATAATTCGGGAGACACTGAGATGTGGTTGTCGAGGACCAGGAAGAAGAAACAGCGGAAAAAATGGCTTAGGGAAATGAAATAAAATGGGAGAGAGCCCGCATGAGTTTCATTTGCTTTTTTTGACCTTGCCAATTTATGTTTTAGGCAACAACCGTCGAGGAGGACATGAATGCAAAGTATTTGCGAGCAAAATTTGTTCACCCAATTTAATTCGTTCTGGCGCAACATATGTTTGAATACAGAGAGCGTTACTACATGACCAAGGAAAAGTATTTCTCCACCATGAGTAGAGTTTTATAATAGTGAAGCAGGTTTAAACAAAGATATATTGTATTTTGTTCCAAAGATACATTGTATTTTGGTCCTCTAAGCAGATAATTTTAGCAGGTATGGACACTCACTGACGAAATTCAATAGTTTAAGTCTTAACTTTGTGAAACTATTCCGTAATGTTCGGAAATTAACAAAAACCTGGTAAGTTTTACCTCTAAGGTCTGACTTGATGATGTCGACTATTCGACGAAACCGGACGTCCAATAAATATTATACGCATAATTTACAAAGTTTTTTTGAATTCTTGAACCTCACTTACGGAGAAAAGTAAACAAACCATTGAATGGAAAGATCATACATCTGATATCAATAGGGAAAGAGTTTGGCACCAGTTTTGGATAAATAAATGAAAAAAAAGTATCCAAAGATGATTAGCAGGGCTATAATTAAAAATCTTGAACTAATGGAGAAATTGAAGATAATTTTTTAGAACGGAAGGTAAGCGTCTCATCTCAGAAAAACATTTGCAAAATATGCCATTTTGAAAATTTAAAAAAATTAATCGAAATTTATCATCATTTTGTGTACAATAAAAACCCTTGGATGAATCTCTATGACGGCCGAACAGTAAGGAAGACGTGAAACTCAATAAAATATGTTTCTCAACGGTAAGAAGGCAATCACATCAATAAAATATTCAAATTGAACAGGGACCGTTCCACGGAAGTTTCTGGTCTCCACGAAAGGTGAGTTGACCTATAAAAGGAACTACTTGCGGCTTACATAGCCAGATTTCATTTTGGTGGCAATTAAAATACCGAAAAAGACTTCAAAGTAGCCGGTATATATATATATATATATATATATATATATATATATATAAAAGTTTGCCAGAGGAAGGCAGACGACAAACACAGAAAACAAAAAAATGATGAACACACAAAGTTTCTTGATATTTCGGTGCCACTAGCACCTTGGTCGCAAGAGCGAAGACTCTCTTGCGACCAAGGTGCTAGTGGCACCGAAATATCAAGAAACTTTGTAAGTGTGTTCATCATTTTTTTGTTTTCTGTGTTTGTCGTCTGCCTTCCTCTGGCAAACTTTTATATATTCGTCACCTAAGTGATCCTAAGTGCATTTATATATATATATATATATATATATATATATATATATATATATATATATATTTTTTTTTTTTTTTTGAGATTTTGTTGTATTATATATATATATATTTGAGATTGAGTTGAGAGTTATCCTTGAATATATATATATATATATATATATATATATATATAGTTATCCTTGAATATATATATATATATATATATATATATATATATATATATATATATATATATATATATATATATATATATATATATATATATATATATATATATATATATATATATATATATATATATATTCAAGGATAACTCTCAACTCAATTAATTCAAAATTCATAAGAGTTGAATTCCGATCTGGGGAGTCATTCTCATATGACAAGATTTAACGTGTTACATATGCGCTGCTATTGGCATAATCAACCTCATGTATTGAAGGCAAAAAGCTACTCATTACACTGATTTCAGCCTCAAGCTGCAATCACGGAACAGAAGAGTGACTCACATCAATAGGATAAGGAAGACAACATTAGGATTGTATTTCAAAATTCGAAGGTTAGGATATTAATGCTTGATAACTCAAAAAAGGCTTGTTAGCAAATTAGATAAGCACAGTGTGACGGTAAATTCATTTTGAATTCATGCAGTTTTGTTAAGCGTATGAGTAAAGCACAACGCATGGTAGAGTACCGCTAAGTGGATGAATTTTAAAGAATGGACGGCGGGGAATGTGAAGAATTGTAGTTAAAAAAGTCTTAACCATGGTGATTTGATTTGCCATTAAGTCAGTATAATATGAAATAGAGTACGCATTATTCTCTGAAGTAAACAAAGATCCGCATATTCACCTATTCACAAATAGCGATTAGTTTTCCGAATCTGCTTAAACCCTTCCGTTTCCAGATCTGGCCACTGCGAAACAGCAGCGAGCTTCTGCGATGCGTCTACCACTCAAAGATAGTGTCATGAACACTAGCTCTTGAGTTTCGGGAAATTTTTCTGAGAGTGTTTCTCAAATTGCCTTTTCTTATTTTCATAATTTTTTATCTTTTCCAGGAGAGCGGTAATAATTTGAGGACGATTCCAAGAGAACCACGGTTTTGTACCAACATCCAGAGCAGTCACATAAAGTACTATCTCAAAATTGCCAAATTTGCGGTGGAATACCGATGAATAATATTTACCACTTTTGGGACTAGAAATAAGGCCCATCACATGGGAAGCTAATATCCTCTCTAGTCCAAATCTCAACGAAGATATTGAAAATATGTTTGAAAATTTAAATTCTGAGATAGTCTGTAAAGCAATAGATTTTTGATACCGCGAATTGTCACTAAATTAACTCGATTAAATCACATTGGCATTCTTAAAAAATGTTTGCATGTTTATTCACTTTTTTGATAAATTTTTAGTAATTTACCTCGAAATATATCATAATTATTTTACCTGCAATATTCGTTACACCACCATCATGCAAACATACAGTATTTATTTTATATAGCTTAACAACAGCATTTTTTATTTCAATCACGGTAAGAGACATAATTTTAAACGATCGGTATATGAACTGGCGAGAATCATAAAAGTGTCGCCCTTGAAAACCGTGGAAACCCACACTATCTTGCCTCACGTCCTCATACTTATATATCCTGTTTTGGGCAATAAATCTTCCATCATTATAGAATGAATTTAAAGACAATTTTAGGCGATCTTTAAGTTTTTCTTATTAAGGATCTGCTTCATCTATTAAAACTATTTCGGATAAAACCCCCATAAAAATGTTTAGTGTACATGGAATTGGTGAAGCAAGTATTTAATTTATTCTGCGCTACATTTTACTTGCAAACTGTATGAATTTTAGCGCAATAAAAAACGTGCAATTCTTTTAATAATGTCAAATAGGAAAAAATCCGTCTAGTTACGGAAAGAAGTTAAAAATCACTGACAATTCCATTCAGAAAACAACTCTAAGGGCTCAGTTTTTATTCCTTTGACTTCAACTCCCGACGAATTGGAATCAAATGTTTTAATACTCATTCAGAATATGGAAACGAATTTCATACCCGTAAAAATATTCATCGGAAAGCTCAAAGAATACTCAAAGTACCAGAATTATCGAACTCAAAATACTGAATTAGGTGTTGATGTAAGAACTAGTAGCTTATATTGAAAAAGGATAAAAAATGAAGAGGTACATTCAAAGTAATCGAAATGCTAAAAAGATCACCAAGAAACATATTGAAAAAAAACAATAAAAGCTGGGGCTTATACGCAGAAATATATTTGTATGCAATTGCATTTGGCGCTCCTCACCGAAACGTGTTTATGCGTCTCAATGCACGAATATTTGTAAAATTAGTCGATGCGATTCCGCTATTTTCTCTGCTCACCAATCGCCAGAGAGTCCGCAACTTTCTTCTCAATATCTTACTGAAACGAAGTGAGCTCACGGAGATAACGCGTACACTTGCTGTTTTCACGGTTTCTCGAACATCCACTGAGGAGGGGAAGTGTTAATTGCATCATTGTCCAGGAAATATGAAAAAAAACAGGAAACGTCGCTTTACGTAACCCTTACGGATAAAAAGTATACGTTTTTTAATGAACCAATTACTTGTAGGTTATTTGCTTAATATTCTTAAATCACGCAATAAATGGCACAGAGAAAATTAAATTTCAACTAGTTACTTAGTGGTTTATTTTCAACTTTTCAACTCACTTATAATTAAGAAATATTAAGTACGTATTTAGGGTATTGCACTTGATTTTTCTCCATGCAGAAACAACATCATCAAACAAAGAGTAGTGTACCTAATGACCGAAAGATTGCTTCCTCGCAAAGGGGAGTCCAAAGAGAGAGATGGCTTGAAAGCTTTTTAGCCTGTTTTATCCTTTTAGCTGGTTAAATTCGTACAAAAAGTGAAATAAAAATCTTGAAGAGCGGGTGACGACAGTCTTATAAAATGTTCACCAGAGAAAAAGGCTTGGGGTATACATTTGAAACATTGAACATAAAACATAACATTTTCGATCTCCGTTTTTCTCCAGATACTTAGTTGCCTCCGTATAATACTCGTAGAAAAACAGAGAGAATAAATGTAATTTAAAAAATAGCTGGTTAATATGTTGCAAGCGGTGTCTAGATGACTATAAAATGAAGTGAGGCTAGTTCTAGTAAGCGCAAGTTTAACGACATTTTTCTTTCTCCGCTGCAGTCATTACCACTCTTAGGCCAATGAATTCTTTTTTTAATTGACCGACGCTTTCATAGGCAAAGAACTTCGAGCCTCCACTCACAGATGTCGTTAACTCCCGGCTGCCACCGCACAAATTACGCGCGGCGTAGTTTCAAACGCTTAACGGCCGTGCATACAGGAGTGTGCCCAGACTGGAAGGACGAACGCAAAGCAGACAGGGGGCAGCGGAAGCACTTTTTCGTCTGTGCCGAATCAGTCACGTTCCGACGACCACAGGTGTAGGTACCCGTGACCTCAAAATAAAAAATAAATGAAGGCAAATTATAAGAGGGATAAAGGTCTCCGTTCACCTTAAGGAGGGTCACGTCTCTGGAAGATGGTGTGTGGGCGTGCTAAACGCATGTTATACAATTTTTGGGAGCGAGGGAAACCTGTTTTGTTATTTCGCTCCATGGAAACTTGACATTTTTATTGCTCGTGAGTATCCCGATGCTGGATCAGTTCCATTCAATATTTTAGCACGAAGATGAGACGATTCCAAGGAGTTGGCCTGTTGTAAATATTCTCTCTGTTTGGGAAACTTCAAAGGGAAATTTCCGGATGACACGCCATGTAGTATGTCAAAAATGTCACGGCCGCTTATAATCAATGCGATTTTCCCTCGTATGAATGGTTCAATGCATGAACTCTTGGATTAAGTTCCACACACATCAGACCGGTCACTCCATCATCAAGTACCATCGATACCAATGAAAAGAGACACAGACCATCAGGTTGCAGAACGGGGTTTGAATCCCGTTAATTGGGCTATATTTCCACGTATCCTTTATCCATTAAATATTAAGTAGAGGCTTGAAATATTAGAAGCCTCTTTTAATTTGGAAGCCAACTAGGTAGTGTAACGGCAGGCAATTTTCAGCCATTTTCAACCAACATATAACATATTTCGACAGAGTTTTTGGGATATTTGGTTACGGATTTCTTGTATTCCATTCAAAAGCTTTCTTTAAGACACAGAAAATATTTTACATCTGCATTGAAAATGTAATATTTAATATGACAGATGCAAAAAATACGCAGTAAATAGTTGGAGAATGTTATAAAATACTGATTATTTATAAATGCATGCATGCTTCGGCTTTAGGAGCGCTTTGAAGCGCTTGCAAACGATCATTTATCAGCAGATCATGATGAATTTAATTGAAATTTTACTTGTGAAAATTTAGAGGTTGCTATCACTACGATAGTGATGAAAAACTTAAGTGGTTATCTTGAAATCATTAAATGAGAATTCAGCCATAATCAGGGTTGCTTAATGAATATATTGTTTACAGACAGGTGGATCATTAAAACCATCTTCATTGTTTCGTCAAAGTGTACAGTACACAAAAATATAAATTGCGAGACGTAAGTTCCAAGCTTAGAAGGTATGCTTTTCGAGATTTTTACCACCCTTGTAACCGCCATTTCAAATTACTATTTTGTCACGTAAAACCTGATTTCGCCATCTTTGAATTATGAAAACTTAATGGCTTTCTGAGAGTGAAAAATTCTGGCTTTTTCAGGTAAAATATACACTATTTAAATAAATATTATAAAATTACTTTAAGATTTGCATTTGTATTCAACAGCTCTCATTAACATCAATTTTCCTTCCTCAATGCTGGTAGCCGTAAAAGAATAATATTATATCCTCAACACAGTACACCACAAGTACCAATGGCTTAATTCAGTAATTATTTTTAAAGAGTTCTGGAGATGAGACTGATACCAACAGCTTAAGTTGTCTACCGAGTTGCTGGGAAAGCAGGCAACTTGAAAGTCACCACGAGAATAAACCACGCCACTAAGTAAGTGCCCGTGCCTATATTTTGAGTCTAGCCACAAAAACAAACGGTTATGCATTCGATATATTAGCCTGGTATTTTAATGATATACTCTTGCTATGTACGCTTATGGAACTTTCATTCCTCTACGACTTGATCGTGTTGCGATCGACCCAATTTCCATGAAGCCAGCGAACCGTAGTCGGTAGGCAGGTACTTGGCGGAGGAGTCACCGGGGCACCTAGGACGAGATTCCCGGGGATAAAGGAGAACACATTCGCACGAATTGAAGTTGTGCACGATTTCATCGGCGATTCCACGCCTCAAACATTTTCCGAACTCCTGCCACGAAAGAGGCTCTCACTTTTAAAAACTTGAGACTGAAAAAACCGGAGTTCTTGAGCAGAGGAGAGCTGAAAATAAAAAGGGAGGTCCGGGATGCGCCGAGTGCCGTTGTGCGGTACGAATTCATAGTAGGTTTTCTAGGAGAGATTATGGGAGAACACGGGAAAAGGTTGAGATGCTCAGTTGTTTGTGGTTTTGAGGTATCAGGAATCTAAGTGAAGTGTCATTAGTCTCGGAGTGGAGCAGATTATAGAGATAGAAAATCCAAATGTCAAGAAAAAGTGAATGCATGAGACATTTAGATGGAGTTTGAGCTGTGGGTCGAGATAGATGGGAGAATGTTTGGTAAGAGAGAAAAACTGGAAGGAAAACATATTTTGAATGAAACTGATATAAAAATTATGACGATTAGAGTGTGAAGAAATTTATAATACGATGCTTTCGTTTAAATCTAGACGTAATGAACCATTATTAAGTGGTTGGGTTCTAAGTATACTGTAAAGAAAGTGGGTACTAAGTACTATTATTACTTGATTTGGCACAGGCGGTGATCCCGCTTTCATTTCCTACAGAAATGGTCGCGTGTTCTTTATTCCTAGAAAGTTAAGTGGACTACTGTGACATTTAAGAACTATCTATGACAAAAAAACACCATAGATACCAAACTACGATCGCGACATAAATGAAGAGCATAAAAATGCATTTTGTGACAAATGCCGGAGACTGGGAATCGAACCACGAAACCTTGGGCCATCCGGACATGTTACATTTCCAGGAGCTATCCCGAGCCAGAGAGGCAATTTCACTGATTACTATCGCCAGTAGTGAGTATCAGGAAAACAAATTCGTAGAGAGGGCTTTAGACATACGACATAGCTCTAAATTATTTCCTAAAGAGCAGTTGATCTTTAACCCCCAGATTCTTCTTCATGTACATACCTCGTCCTCTCGCTCCCTAAAACACTAGATATTTTCAAATTTTATTAATTTTTTCTCTTCTAGAGAAAATACGTACGTAGTGTAGGATTCGTATATTGATTGCTTTATGTTAACACACATCACCAATATATTCGCCGTGTGACTTTAGCAAATCTACCAAACGAATTAAAGCCTATAAATCAGGTTAGGTGTATAATATCTTGGGATAATATCCTTCATTGGAAGCTATGTCGTGAGTATAATCATATGCTGTGAGTAATTGTATTTGTAAGTTCAAATGATCTGGTTCGTTTTTGTGGTGTCCACATCTTCTTCGGCACTTCGTAAGGGAAAAAAGGCGCAACCCGAAATTTAATGAGGATGAACTAATAATTATGATCATTCATTGAAACCAGTTTCATTTATATTTCTTATAAGTTTTCATATCCTTGTGGTATTGTCAGAGAGTTGGCCTTCAAGTAATTCAGTGTATCTGGTATGTGGGGCCGTCAATGGCTTCTTTTTATTGGCTCTTCATATTTGAAAAAGTTTGAGCAAGATATCATTACTCATTAAATAAAATCAATCAAGCTTCAATATGAAAAACCTCACTTTTATAATAATACCAACACCTGTAGCGTCTTTTTTCCGAATTTTTGTCAAAAAAGGCAGTTTTCCATGAGGTAATACGGTTCCGCACTTCCAAGGAATATCATTTACACAATAAGGAGGTTTTGGTACACAGATAACGTCAGGAATGTATTAGAGTGTTATTCTTATATTTTCGCAAGTACTTTGAGTGATAAATTTATTTCTCATTGAAAAAAAACATTTATAAAATTGCAAACGTCGCCTTGGAGGGAGTTTTTAAACCGAATTGTGATTAAAAAATTGATCAAACTAAAGCTCCGGTACACATATTTAGTTAATTTATGATAAGTTCAGACTTAAAAACCGAGTTAATGCACTACTAAAACTAATATCGTTATATTTCCTTCGATATTCCTTTCCGCTGCTTAAATTTTTAAATGAACTTCGAATGCGGTCTCTATGTATATGAACGACTGGGGAAAAATTTCCCTTAAGCTACTCAGATGAGCTTCCAATGATGGATTTGGTGTGTTCGGGGCATTCTTTCGAAAATAATGATAGGAGAAGGGCTGGAGATGCGCTCGTTTGAGGTGAATGCACGCTGCCAAGGAGAAGAGGAAGAGTCTCTTAAAGTCCTTCCTTTTTTGCATTCTGTTCCCTTCCATCCCTCGAGCGAATGCAAGGACGTCTGCATACTCACAACTTTTCTCTCTCACCCCTCCACTGCGACTACTTCCTTCCGGCCGAGTTCTCCAGCTGATCGCATGCTTTAACCGCTCGCTCGCCGACCTCCCATGCACCTCAGAAGGTGAACTCGGGGCGAGTGCATTCACTTCTCAGCTCCGGAGGGCAGAGGCCGCCAAAGGACTCGTTCCAGCGATTAGGAGAAGTGACGGAAGGAGAGGGAATGCGTTTTGTTTCACCTCAACGGGAAATATAGCGCTAGTGAGAAAGGAGACAATAATGGATTTTTATTAATATGAGTTCTTTTATAAGCATGCGGTGAGCATTAAATGCCGCAAAAGCGCAGTTTTTATGACTCAACTTCTCCTTGATCGCCTAAATATTCATATATTAGGTTTTAACTTATTTGTATACCGCCCCACGCTTAGAATGCCTTCACAAACAAACTTTTTGCACGTAATCTGAGACAATGTGAGATGGTTATTACAGAATAAAGTTATTTTAATTAATAATTGAAAAAAATAACTTTTCCTTACTCGATCTGTGCGCCATTATTTCCCCATTTATTTATAACGAAGCATCTCTACTTGGTACAGCCACACCAAACCCTGTTGAAAACGACTCCTATTTTTGGCATATACTTATCTCGAAAATTAGTACAACTAGATTATTTGATGTACTTATGAGCGTTTTTTTCTCTTTTTCTGTTTGCCAAATTCGCTGAAAATTTTGACAGTGTGTGCCGAATTTTCGGCACAAATTTGGCCATAATTTCGCCGCGGACATTTTTGCTCGTGGACATCGTCGCGAGCCGGACATAACGCGAGATGTTCTAAGTGCGGTAGGGAGATTTCAAAGTCCGCACTGTCGGCGATATTGTGCGTTGTCGGCGATATTGCGCGACAAGAACAAGGTGCCCTACTTTGATGGTGAATTCGCGTCTGGCGGCCTCTTTTCGGAACTTTGTGGCAATAGTGCTCCTCTACGCCGCCGTCTCAACCAATGGCTGGACGAACAGTTCCCCTACTTCCCCCTTCTCCACTGATCCAGAGCTACCTCCCCTCCTTTGACTGCGCTGACCGGACGTTTCATCGCAGCGGCACTCTCCTCTGCATGCCACCGAAGTGTGTACCTCGTCAGCAGGCATCGTTCGTCAAGTTTCGGCAACTAGCCTGCGGGCCTCATTGTCGTGTAATCATAATTGTAATTTAGTATATTAAATATAGTGTGACTGTTGGAAATCATTCCGTATTAGTCATTTTGACTCCTTTCCCACTGTGTCAATTCGTTTTTCCGCGACGTTCGTCGCAAAATTGGTGCCGTGACCAGGATACGAACCTGGGTTGTTGCGAGGTGTCGCTCCAAAAACCCTAATTGGAGAAGCGAAGGAAAAACTGTTCTGGAGTAAAAGAATGGGATTAGGGTGAAAACCTTTTATCATTTAAAAATTACATATCATCACAGAGTAGACATTGAACATTTATTTACGAAAAACATATTCCTTCCGAATGAGGTGCAAGGTTTCATCATTGAATACAAAATGTGCTTTGAATCAAATCTTAATCGGGTCTTCATCCGGGTGATAGATTTAATTTTCTTCCAACGTTCCGAGATCCAGCATGGCCTTCGCTATCAGATATACTGATGTGATTTGACGACGAGAACCTCGAAACGTCGGAAGAATAGGAAACCGGTCACCTGGAAGAACTGAGATGATTTAATTCTGCTGATTCGCCGGGAAAACAGTAGATTCTTCATTTTTAAATTGCTGTTGTTTATATTCAAATTAATAACACATGTATAAACAATTAGGTGACCTCGATTTCGATTCGTTCTAAACCCTTCAACTTCCTTAGACATTCGACATCACCAGGATTTCTTCAACTGGAAGCTACATATCTATACATAATTATTTTAACGTACTTTGATGGCTAACGCCATTTCTTACGTCCTATCTACCACTTGCAGATAGGAGAAACAGCGCTCGGACGAATAGGAGAATCTCCCCTTCAAATTCGAGCTGGGTCAAAGGATGTCTTCGGTGGCTGATTGAGAATGTTTCCATCGCGGAAGGCCGCCGCCTTAAATAGTATGATACACTATGTCTGTCCACTTAATAATTCATAATTCATCTTTTATTCCATAATGTATAGCTCACTCGGGTAAAAGTGACAATTAGGCTAAGGAGTGGAAATAGGGGTTAATAGGAGGGACGAAATGGGTGTGAGGGCTTTCGCTTTACATTTTATGGCTTAGCCAAAGATACATAAAGCTCCAAAAGAGTGCATTGATTTAGGCGTGGATATTATTCTCATTAGAGTGATCAACTGGTTGAGGTATGTTTTCGTTGAAGCGTAAATTCAAAAACAGTGGAACCTCCCTTTAGCGGTCACCTCTCTGAGAGGCCAATTTTTTCGGGAACGGTATTAAATTTCCATACATATGAGTAATGTAAATTTTCCTTACCTTCAGACGTCACCTTCTTGGACGGTCTTCATCTCATTGATCCGAAGGCGTCTACAGAACACAGGTTTCACTGAATTAACCAGTCGCATGCCCTTGTTTCCTAACACAATTTCGATCTATGTCCCTCCTTTCTTCTTCCCATTCATGAAGCTTCGTTTTTATAACTCTTTCCCGCAAATAAAATCAATATCCTCCACTCTATCACGGCGTTCAGCATCACTTCAATCCTCATTTCCTGTTGTAAACACGTACTCTGCCTTCTAATTTCCTCATGCATTTTCCTCTCCTCTCCCGCCTTAACGAGTTCATCCTCATTTGTCTTCCTTCACCCCCACAAAACTTTCTCCATTTTTCTCCTCAACTATTTAAAATTCCTGCCGTCTCTTCTCATTCCATTTCATCGGATTCCATATGTCTGTGACATACAAAGCTGCACCTCATGCTAAACTCCTCGCCATTCTTTTCTTTGTGTTCAAGCACAAGTCCCTATCAGTGAACCCTATTGATATCTATTAATGAACGCTTCATTTTATAACAATGTTCTTATCATAGTATTTTTATTCAAGCGTAAAAATTTATGTTCAAAAGGAAAGTAAATTAAATCGCCGACGCAAATACTGAAACTTTATTTCGTTCATAAAAGCCATCTGTCCAATGTGACTATCGCGCAAAAGCTGCCAATTGGTGTCGTATGTAACGCTTCAATTTTGTGGACCATTTTTGATCAGATACCCTGGAGATGATGGTTGCTAATAAGGGCTTATGTGTGTGAAAGTTAGACACAATAATAGTGAAAATAAATTGTCACGCATGAACATGAACCAATCATATCGTCAGTGTTCAGACACGATCATGAGTTCTCTTGGAATATGGTAAACGGCCAATGAGAGGAGTCGTGGGTTCTGCGGTATTTGGGCTGGCAATTCTTCTATAATTACAAATGGTTAATTAATGATTACTAATATTTACCATGGCCTATAAAAATATTAAAAAATTATAGCAAATAATTTTGATTTTTTTATTGTTATGAAATAAATGTCTCTCAGTCTTTCCACCTGAGCGCCGTCATTTACTAAATAGAAGTAAATACGTAAAAATTCAGGAATAAGAAGGGACCTAGCATTTTCTGTGCATTAGGCATGCATGCTTATTACTGTTAAACTAAAATTAAATCGAATAGTAAACAGGCGTTTTTTATTACTTACAAAAGAGCCATTTACTTCCTATTTTGACGAAGAGAGTCGTCGCCATTCCATTATCAAAATAGGTCTGGCTATCAAATGGTGCATTTAAAGCGTCTAAGATTTCAAAATCACAAAACTATGATCAATAAACCATTTAGTGATAGTAAAGGGAACTGGCTACCGGAACCAGGGAATTTCAAGCATTTGGTAATTAACTGCAATGGAAACCGTGAGATAAGAGAAAGAAATATTTGTTTTCTTTTTCTGTAAGAATTCATTGTTGTTTTTTTATCCTATTTCACTGCATATTATCACTCTAATTCTCACCATGAATAATTACGATAAAAAATGTATGATCCTTATTCAATGTTATATGATATGATGATTATGGGAATCCTCCAAGTGATATGATTGTACTCTAAATCTATCGTTTCTGAAGAGAGCGAGGATGAAGCATGCCGTATATCAAATCACTGTCATTTATTTAACAGTATCTCAATAAATTCAACAATGGAAATAATAGGGATAACCTCCAACAACGTTTTACTGCTAAGTAATGACAATTTACGACTTTCCCTTGAGAATACTTCACCGAAATATTACCTCTATCATTCAACTTTAAGCTATCGCGAACACGCTCTGGAAAAAATCCACGTGGTTACGTTATCATTTTCACTTTTGCAAGTTAAACTAGACAAATACTTTTGATTTGTTTAACAAATATTACTAACTGAATGGAGAAGATATTGATGATAAGTAACACGTTATTTATTCTAGCATTTCAATGCCATAACATTCTACATCTACATCTACTTAATACCCTGCGATCCGCCGCCTGGGCATGTGGCAGGGGTTGTTAGGTCACCAGCCGTGTAAAGGTGTAAGTTTTTGGAGATGAAATGGTGACATTTATAATAGGAGTGTATTTAGTGGAGCTCAATTTTTATTGTGGTACTCATTGTTCGCGGAAAGAACGAGTTTTTATACCGATGTGTTCGGCAGTGTATCTCTCTTATCTCATCGCATCTGTCAGACCTAGAGATGTAGTGAGGAGTCATGATAATATTCTCTGTGTCACTCTGAAAAATATATCAATTCTGAATTTATCAAGCAACATTCGTTGAATTGTTCTCATGATTCTAAGATACCCATACTAATGTCGTAGACGACGATAGCCCTTCAGTTGTTAGTTACTTGTCACGGATGTACAATAACTTGAGTATAAATTTCTCAATAAAATCCCGCTCTCGCTGAAAAAATGTGAGTAATAAGTTATTTTAACCACAAGGTAAGCCTATGTACGTAGGAAATGTCTCTAGCATTTTTTCTTTGAGTATACACGTCTTATATTATATGATATCTATCAATTTGACCGGTAAGAGGGGCGTGTGATTATCTTTCAAATGTACTTTTGATTTGGTTTTATCTTCAGTAGAGGTCACCTTTTTCTGTCGACTACCCGATTTCCAACTGAATCAGTAGCATTTTCGTTTCATCTAGCATGGGGTATTCTGCAACTCGGTGTCATTTATAGCCCCCAAAAATTAAATGTAGGAAAAATAAACTAGAGAACTCCGGTTATCCAATGAGTGCCGTAACGGAACTTTGATTAACCTGTTGAGATAAGGCGAAGTTAGTCCCGGCTGACTTTTACTACGTTCTCGCCAATCAATAAGTACCGAATTAAGATGAAAAGATCTGCTGTTTAAAATTACTTATCTCGAAAAATAGACCAGATTTCGTAGTAATAGAAGAGAACTGCATGTGAGGAAAATGGCTGAGACACCATCCTCTTTAAAATATATTTTTTTAGTCATTGATATTGCTCAGAGATACAGGATACAACTCATGCAGGGAGTTACCGCTCACGCGTTAATCGGCCTTGACACGGAGTTCCATATTCTATACATCGTTAGGAAACAGTTCATATATGCGCTTGCCGCACTGGAGCTCCGTCATCCATGGCGATAATTAAAGTTGCGCAGGCCACCACGTTACCTGCCGTGCCAAATATTATTTTGACGCAAATTACAAGAATTTAAACTAGAAAAATCTGTATGCTGACTAAGCAACTTCTTGAGCTTGAAGCTACCCTTAAATGTTTTCTTACATTGAACCTATTTCCATGCACACCTCCAGTTAAAACAACGCGTAGATGAAATGGCATTCGAATCAGAATCAGAATTCAGAGTCAGTATTCGGAATAGAAGCAGCCATAGAGGGACATACAAGATCCTATCATTCAGTTTTCCTGATTAAAAGGATTGCACCTCATTTTTTCAATCTAATGATGATAAATTCTAATTTGCAACCTGGAATGGAATTTGTCAGCTGCATGGCAGTTAAAAAAAACTTTGATATATGTTGATGACATTCCTTAATTACATTAAAGAATAGGTGGTTTCAGGCGTAACTTTAATGGGATTTGTAAGCATAATGATGATAACTCATAACTTTGTTTTTCCACATGTTTTTAATTGAAACGACCCGGGTTTTGACCTGAAGATGAAGTTGAACCAGAAGTGAAGTGAAATGATCTGCTCTTGAAGATGACGTTGAACGTCAAAACCCGGGTCGTTTCAATTAAAAACATGTGGAAAAACAAAGTTATCAGTTATCATCATTATGCTTACAAATCCCATTAAAGTTACGCCTGAAACCACCTATTCTTTAATGTAATTAAGGAATGTCATCAACATATATTAAAGTTTTTTTTAACTGCCATGCAGCTACTCACCCAAACATAAATTTCACGTAAGCACGTCCAATGCACACTTTCGTAGGTCACAAAGTTCACATACCTCCATACAGTGAGGAACAATTACAACATAGCAGCAAGGTGAAGAAACTCATTATCTCTATCACACATCCTTGCATGGCTCGTGGGATGAGACGCAGTTTAGTTTCAAAAGGAATGTAGTGAAATTGTAGCCTTCTGTTATCATGATTTTATTATATTATGACAAGCGATGGCTTGTCTCACTCCAGAATCAGCGCATTAATAGTAACAAATAGAAATTTTTAATCTTTTCATAGCGATGCGGATCTATCGTAAATGCAACAAAAATTGAGAACGTTAAATGAAAAGTAGACTCAATCTTTTATGTAAATTTAAAACCGACTTATATTTAGACAAAAAGTTCAATATCCTACGAATTCCAGCATACTACAGTAGATCAGACCATGAGAATAAAATTAAGGAGGTAGATTGTAGAACAAAAAGGTTTAAAATTTCGTTTTTCCCGCGATAGATAAGAGACCATGATGGCTGCGTCAAGACTTTTAATTAGGTTAATTGAGAGGCTGATTAATTCATATGCAACCTAATCCATCTTTCTAAATCTGCCGAGTAGTGCTAACATCATATTTTACATGTTCCCTGAATGCCTATTGTGTCACGTTTTCATAGTTACATTGTGGATCATTTTAGTAGTTTGTGTTGCATATGTAATATACGGATTGTGTGGTGTTTATTGGTGAAAGTAAATTTCTTCAGTGTAGTTCATGTTGGTGATAAGTCACTCCCAGCCAAACACCCTTGTGGTGGTTTGCAGGGTAATTTATAGATGTAGATGTTGTCTTTGTTCTCCATGAGTGTCAGTTCCACAGATTATTATTCCTGGAACCGGAAATTGGCAATAAATAGCGTCACCATTGAAAATTAAAGATGCAAGAATGGCGAAAGGAAGAAGTTTTAAACCATTCTGGGATACCGTGTGAACTTCATTCACTTCAATATGAACGTTACCGACAAATTTGGTATTCTATGCTTCCTCAAAAGAGAGCTTCGGAAATATAAATATTTACCATCCTAAAATCGTCGGTGAAACAACATAATAATTCTGAAGGAATGACTACTGCAGTTTTTTTTCATCTGAGACCCAGCAGAGTGGACAGGTATCCAAGCTAAATTCTGACCTTCTTCCTCCATCTTAAACCTCAGAGCTCTTATTATCTTTCGACGGTAGCTTGCTACCTTTTGCCTCAAAAATGATTCTTGCAAAACCACGAAGTAAGATAAAAAGGTCATCAAGTGATCAGATTAGTTCAGTGTCAATATTTGTACGCCTTTTTAACGTAGTTGACGATGAAATCCATTGGATACGAGAAAAATTGCCTTGTGTATAAAGATATGGAAAAATTGGCGACTCGTCAAATTTTCTCAATACATAAAATAGAGAAACTTACTCCATGCGAATGGTAACATATTGTGAGAAATAGTATTGAGAGTATTGAGAGACTCAAGGTGGTTCCACAAAGAATGGGCATAAATGCCCTTTTATTCATCGACATCTACATCTACAAAATACCGTGCAAGCCACTACTAGGGTGTGCGGCACGGGGTGATTCCCCACCAGGCATTAAGTCCTCATCCTTTTCCAACCCTTATCACTGCCGTCTCATTTTTATACAGTTGCCAGATTATACGCCTATCTTGTGGGTCAATATGAGCCTTTTAAGTGTTTCGAACATCTTTCTCCAATTCACATTATCGAACGCTATCTCTATATCTACGGAGAGATTATAAACTAAAATATTACCGTTGTAAAGAGGATTTGCCTCACCGTGAAGAGATTAATGTTTTTGGATCAAAACTAATGACTGAAGGGTAAATTTAAAGAAAAAAAAAGAACTGCTATTATATGGAAATAATCACATTTAATATACACTTGACAAAGAAAGAATGAAACGAATCACATCAGTCCGATGCGAAATACGTATTAAGGTACTAAAAATATAACAAAGAAAAACTCTCCCGCAGAGCTGTTTCTCTCGTTCTCCATTCAGACTGAAAATAAACTAAACATCCCAGCCCATGAGAAGAAGAGTTATGCTATCTAACACTTCCAAAATCATTGAAGTTCAACGACTTCTCAACTACCGCTTAAAGATTTAGACTTTAAAATATCACATGGGCCTAGCTTAACCTTTCCAAACATTTAGAGGAATATCAAATGTGGTATCAAAAGTTTTCCTGCCACTGAATTTGGTGTTGGTGGGATGGTTAATAACGACTAGGAATCAAGCGTAACAACTTGGAAGAGCATCACTAAGTTTCACTCAAAATTCAAGGGAAAGGGATCCAGAACGTCTCTGATGGACAAGAGATAACTCAAGGGCTTGTTGACGTAGGTCCCGTAATTCTTGATACGCCAGCGGATGGTGAAAAATAATCCCTTGACTCAACCGACGCAAGGGAGCAAAAACCGGTCTCCAGTCCCGCTATAAGTCGGAGACGAGAATCGGCGATAGTCGATTCAGTCCATTTACCATGCTCACATTGCCTTGCCAACAATTTCCCATTTACTTCGTGGGAGCTCGCTTGCATACGGATACTGGTTTTGCTAGGATCCCGTTCACTGATCGCATTTCTTATGGAACTTTTTCCCAGTAGAGCAGGATTATTACACCGCGAACACCCATGAGGTGTGCAGCAAATTGCAACCTCCAGAATCCAAATCATTTTACAGTCGGAGACATTCTTCGTACATGGATGTAAAGTAAAAAGCATAGTTCGAGATCAGGATGCGTGAATTCATCTTAGGCCGTATCTTACCCACTCGCGAACCCTTCAGTTTGAATCTTTAACAGATAACTAAATGTTTCTTTTCGGTAAAGAGCGATATGGGAAAATATACTAAAAAGAGCAAAGACTTATCTACTGCTAGAAATCTTATTTTATAATCAATTACGTAAAACAGAAGGGCAAACAACTTTTTATAATATAAAATTGATTTACTTAAATGAATTAAATAAGTAGCATGAAGTAAAATACATCATTAATAATGAAAAATAATTGATAAAAATTGAGGACGATAATCATAATTGTACATGAGTTTTGGAGACCTCTCACTTGATGAATGAATGTTACACCATTGTTTTTGCGTTCATAGTGTCCTCTAAGTCTCAGAAATCAAATATATAATATAGGAAGAATACATCTAACAATTCATATGGCTAATAAGTATTTGCTCTCGCAATTTTCCTCGCAGAATATATGCACGAGTTTTCTCATTTAAATTCGGTCATTGAGCAGGCTCATGAAGTTCAACTATGAGGTTCTGGAACAACTATTCTTTTAAATGAGTCTGATTTCGTAAATCAATCAATTATCAATAAACACGAGCTGATCAGTTGATTTAGCACGCGATTTTTTTCTCCACAGTGGGGCTAGTGAAAGGAATCCTAACCCTCTGCTTGCCTTGGCTTTCTTCCGATGTTATTATTTTTTTATTTCTGTGCCTTTCCATCTACCCCCCGACACGATCAACAAGCTTAATGTGTTTTAGTGCACGGGAACCTTTACGCGCGAATGAAATCAAAATCGTTCCAGCTTCACCCGCCAGAGGTCTCCCCCAGGTGCTTTCTCTTATCTAATAAGTCTGTCATGGCCATCCACATTTTTACTCGCTCTAAAGACGGGAACGAGCGAGCAGCTGAGGCGAAAGGTTGTTTGGAAAGAGTCGACTCAGGCGACTTGCGGCGTTGGCGATGTTCCTGATGCCGCTGACGACCGCCGAGAGTGGTCGGCGCTGCATCAGAGGGAGTTTTGAAAGAGCTCGTGAGCCGTTTTCGATGTGGGACGGGACACTGCGTCCGTCTCCGATCGTCTCCGGAATTTGCTCCAAAGGGTGCAAAGTAAAAAAGGCGCTCTTCTCTTTTCCTTCCTTCTTAATACGTACCTTGTAGGCATGCCAACATCCGAGTTGTCTAAGCATCGAGTCGTGTATGAGAACGCCGTGGTTGAATTGCTGTATTGGGAGCCAAACGCGACAAGATAAATCTTTCGCGTGTTTATCGGAACGCCACTCGCGACGCAAAACGAAAACGTGAATTCATGTCGGAAGTACAATTGAGTCAGCCAAGTGTTAGAACCATTTTAAAATCGCTAGAAGTAAAATTTTCGGAATTTTAAAAAAATAGATGACATCAGATTCATTCCACTCCTATTGCCACTTCATGAACCAGGCATTAATGTAAGATTAAAACCCCTGCAAACAGGCCACTATAAAATTAAGTTTTCTAATTCATTAACTTGGCAAAATTGAAGGTTCAATTCCCAGTCTAGACAAATGATTTTATTTCTGCAACTTACTCTCATTTTCTGACTGATTTTATAATACGATAGTTGGGATAATGTCACTGTGAACAACATGCCTCATGGCTAAAGTATCATACCTTCTATCCAAGGAATATGTTGCCCATTTTCACGACAGCGAGCGTTGGAAACTTCAGAGATATAATGATAAATACTCATTACACTACTTCTTGCATTTTCGAAACATTGTATTGGAAGGTTATTAATTATGACGATAGTTAACAACGACACATTAAGCCTCAAAAGATAGAAACTATAAATTATTCAGGAGAGTTTACACATTTTCCGTAATCCTCTATTGCACCTGACTTTGTGAGTAAAATTCTTTCGTTTAGCGAATATTACAATAAAAAGAATTTACACCGACATTCAAGCATGCAGTTACATGATAAGATAAGTTAAAATATAAGAAAGATAAGTTAAAATAGATAAGTTACTTTGATAAATTAAGTTCTCTAATATATCTGAATTGCAGTATGGCAAGAGATATCCCTTGGTTTAAGCTAGAAAAACGCGATAGGGAGTTGCGCAGTTATTGTTATTTTTAAAAATTGGTACAAATTTAACAAATGATGAACGAAAGGGTGATTTTGGAGATATCATATCCTCTCTTAACCCCCTAGTATTATGTAACAAAGATTGCTCCTTGAAATAAATCGATGTCTTATTTCGAAGGAAATATGTCACAAAAGTCCTGAAATTGAGAGTTATTGTGAAGTTTTTTAACGATCAAATTTCTTATTGAATTGAAAACGTGAGCCAAGGTGTCTCTATACTACTCTATTATGCATTATCCCGATGAAATAAGGATTTATATATTTGCGCTTTGTATTTTTCTTTTGTTCCTGCTATGATTCTCTAAGATAGGTGGATAGTTTGTTCTTTTACTGTACATTTTTCCGAGTAGTAGGACCGATGCCGATTAGATAGACATCTTCGTAACTCTTCTTCCTCTGCACCACGTATTTTACGCCACTGTTAGCCCTATATCACTCCCTATATTAAGTGGCAGAAATCAAATCAAGAGTTCAAGAACTTTCCTCGATTTACACTGTTCTCAAAAGGGTTATATAAATATTTATTTCTCGCTTCCATAGTCACTCGAGCTCGGTCCTCTATAAAATAGGAAACAGTTCCACTACCAGCAACGGTGACCCCGTATCATTTAATTTATTATCACTCTAGGAAGTAGACCAAGTAATTTTATTGTCACGAACGGCGACTTTTCCCGAGAGTGAGCGTTGGAAAGGCAGGCTTTGGATGAAAAAGGAACGGCACGAATGACCTGTTGCCCGGTGGCTTCCTTCTGACCTTGAACTGGTTTTGAATTCGCGTACCCAAAAGCTCTTGCAACATGGCCTCACCCATCCCCGAAATGACAAATGACGGTTGATTCAGTTTCTTCATCGAAGAGTAACTCACGTTAGGAGAGACTGACCTTGCATATCCCGTCAAAAAATCAGCTTCGAATCGCCAGCTTGGCAAAATAACTCGCTAAGGATTCACTAGTGTCAGAGATAAAATCAAACTAAAATGCATGTTTTTCGAGCTACTTTTGTTGCATGGTGGTATATGCCATCTCGTCTTTCTATTTAAGTTAAAATAGATGTATTATTTCAATTCGGAAATTAGCATGAAAAATTTCGAGATCCACATGTAGATAGGTACATGATAGATAACGGGATAAGAGTGATCATAGGTCACGACATATTTAAAATATGGTTCAGGTGGTACCGGCATGAAATGACCAAGCTGTAATTTCAGTCATCTTCTGTCTGATTGTAGACAAACGTGTCCAATATTTTATATGAACAGAAAAATGCCATCTTTCTACGCTACATCACTCGCAAACTTAACTTGAAATTACAGTTTTAACTGGGAGAATGCGAGAAAAGCAGCGGAATATGGCATTTCTTTTTACAGTACAAGTTCTATTTTTCGCAGGAAGCTGTAGATATGGAGAATAAAACTCCTAAAATCTAATTGTAGTAAAATATACGAATTGCATCTCCTTATTTTGTTATTATTTGCGAGTAGCGATAGAGTTTGAATTCAAAATAGTACAGTAGAAGAGGCGCCACAGTTGTTTTATATGTCTACAAAGCTTTAAGATCTTTCTATGTTCGAAGTGGTTATTCACCAATGTCTACTCCAGGAAATATCAAAATGGAGAGTAATTCCCGAGAATTTCTGTGAATTCATGGCTATTCACTCGGCACAATATTGAAAACTTCTTTAAAAACAATGTATGAAAGGTTGCCGTAATTGAATTAATTCTTTATTGCACTGATTTTTTTGTTTATCCTTATATAACACTTCCAAGATTATTGTTGACTTCACTAGATTGTAAGTCGGGATTTCAAGGTTAATTTCTTTGGCCAATGTATATTTTTAGTTTTACTCTTTTCGAGAGCAATATGTGTTTTTGTTTGTTTAAGAAGGTAATCTTTAAACAAGTAATAATCTTTTAAGGTTACCTCAGCATCCCAGTTCATGCTGTTGCCAATATTTTTGTACCATTGTTCGCAATAAATATCTATCTATATCATTGAGGTATATGAGGAGGGCACTACGTCATCAAAATGAAGCCTGACGACCGAAATAACTACCACATTGTTTAACCCTACTCTCTCCTTACTTTACTATGGATAACACGACAGAATGGACAAATTAGATGTAAAGCAAGAATATCAACCATTTGTTGAAATGTAAGGCAAGTAACTCTTGTAACATATATTGGCTCCTTAACGCATTTGACTCTACTCAATTTTACAATAGTTTTCACCGAGAATGCGGGGTATTATTGATTCAAAAAAATAAACAAAATATATAAGGAGAGAGCATATAAAAGAAGTAAGTTCATGCTGATTTCTAGTACGTTATTGATGGAAAACATAGTCAAGGCGGACTGGCTTCAGCTTCTAGTTTTGGCCAGCATAGTAAGTACTCTCTCTATACTCCTCAATGGTTCCTTTGGTTGTAAAAAAGTGATCATAAAAATTAATTGTGAAATGACCCGATTATGTTTATCGTAACTGTGATTTTCTACAGGTTACATATTTCATCAGCGACTGCACGATTTTTTAAACAAAATACACACACGCGTGGGATTAAGTTTTTGTCTCGACTAACGAAGTCGAGTTGAAACTATCTCGAATAAATCATTTTAAACCCGCCATGAATAATTCATAAATTATCTTGCTCTATAATACCGATACCTAAAATAATGTCCCGTTTAACCCAACTTAATTTACTTGCACTGCGGTAATTGAAGCGAAACCTCCTGTAAAAAAATCCTGCGTGTATACGTGTGCTCTATTCACTTGTACTTTGATATTCGACAACCCACGTTAGTGGATGTTCTTCACGAGAGAAAGACAACGGACATACAAAGCGAAAATATGGGATTTTCCAAGTTAGGTAATCATCAGAGGGGAAGGTTAGAAGAGGGGAGATGGTGGCTTCCCCTTCGGCGACCTCTTCAAAACAACTGAAAGGGGAAAAGCGGCAAATGTGATGAAATCACCGCCGTTTTCAAGCTCTTTCCAGAGTTTTGTGTGTTTGTATACGCGGACACATCTCAAAGAAAAAACAACCAACAGAGAAAACGTTGCCTTAGAGAGCCCCAAGAAATTCTGGCCAGCGTATATATACCGAACATCTCCTTGTTCTTCGCATGTCTACACTAATGTAGCTACATTTACCTTTGAATATTGGAAGAAATGATTACTAAGTTATGTAAAACCATTACATGCTTAAAATACGTACAAATCAGCTCGTTTATAGCCAAATTTCTACTTAAAAGATTTGCTTAAATGTTTTTTCCATTATTCCACATTTATGAGTTCTAATGAAATTACATTCCACTCTAACACTTAAATATAGATATTAGGTATGACTTTGACATCAGTTATGTTTACATATTCAAGAATTTCTATCAAGAAATGGGTTTAAAAATATCATCAAACTACATCATGTCAACAAATTATTAGCGAAAGGAAATAACAAATACCACAAAAATTGTTTAATTTTTAAGGAATGTGATTGATCTGCATGAAAATATTCTTTCTGTTAATTGAACAGGAAAATATTTTTGTGGCAATGGAGATTTCATTTTAACTAATTACTTAACACCAGAAACACGTCATAGACCTGAAAACCACGGAGTGTGCTTGGATATCTCTTTCCAATTAAGTGACTAGATAATTATCTCAAGGTATCCTCCTCTTCCCTTTAGCAAATGCGAAGCCATGAAAAAGAGAAAGGTGCAACTTAATTAAAAGCAGGTTTACACGTACGCATTTTAGCTTCGAATGCTTTGACTGCACATTAGGTTCAATGAAACACAATAAGCGTAAAGTATAGATATAATGGAATTTTTCACGTATAATATGGAAACAATGTGTTCAAAAATGTACAAATCTACTGATAGATCTATGAAAACTGATTTCTTGCTACTTCCTGTCCGATGAATGCTATGCTTTAATATTTATTTATTTCTAGAGTATCAAAGTGGACTTTGACCATTGAAGGTTGGTCACCCAACAATGAATTCTCCAGCAAAATTTGAACGACGACATCGAATATTTATTCATAAATATTTAAACGAATCATAAATTACTATTGAAAACTCTCCGAGCGTAACCTGCTACATTCATTATATGTTAACTGTTTTGAACATTATTCCAACTGTGGGTTGGGTATTTTAAGGTCTTACGTAAATTTCAATAAATTGGTTTAGAGAATCATTAAGATAGTTTAGGTATTTAGTTTGAAACGTTTAGTATATGAATAGCATTCATACTTGTCCGATATTTTTTCTGATAATTACTTCGAACAAACCAGGTTTTAGAGTCCAATTACTATTCTTTCATCTTATCTAATCGCTAACTTACACCGGAGGGTAATCTATGTCCCACCACACCCATCGAATGAGAAGCTTATTCTGTTATATTCTGCCCCGTGTATTGCCACAAAAATGAGTAAATAGGAATTTCCATCGATATATCATTAAAATGGGTGAGGAATATGAAACGATTTGTTTGCTACCGCAATTTAAAACACTTTCCAAGAGGACAAAACGGAAGGAAAACTTCTTGTCAAACAAGTAAATCCATTTAGGCATGTTCAAATCTTTCTATAATTAACTTTCAGTTTTTGACTCTTCAATGAAATCCATCATTTTTGTTAATATATGACTTCCGTACATGAAAGTCTCTAGATACTACACAGCACGCCAAATTATCACAATAAAAAGATAACAGCAACTCTGCGAAAAGCACATACCAAGTAATAAATTTATCCGTCATTCAATAAAATGACACTCAGCCCTAATTGCACGATAAAGAGTCCACCGCGTCCTTCAACCCCAAGGTCGGTGTGCTGGGTTTTAAAGTACGTCGGGTACTAAGGCCACCGGCATGAGAAATTCACTCATTAAACATGGATGTGGGGACCAGTGACTTTCCCAAAGCAGTCTACCGTTTCGAAGGAAGTTCCGTCACAGAAAGTAACAATATTGCCATAGTAATCCCCTCATCCATCAAACTATTCTCACACCAGGACCGTGAAACTATAAGATTGACGCACTGTGCAGAGGACCAACTCACAAGGAGCTCTCAAAAATATCACCGCTGCAAACTTCATTCATGGAAAAGATGCAGGCGCCATATATGTGCTTTGTGTCTCATCAAAAAGCGATGAACTCACCACCACCAAAAACGAAATAAAATATTTGTGTGGGAAAGTCATCTCAAATTCACTTGCCTCTCTTCGACCTCGTTCATGAAAAATTTATTTCTTTCACTCAAGTTGAATTGTTTTATGATCTTTCTCATAATTTGTTTGATTAAAATGGGATACAATTGCTAGGAGTGCTATCCAAGTAGAGAGAATCGTGCAAATCAGGCAAATCCCGAGAGAGAGTGGATTGGGGAGTTAACTCAGTTGAGGGGAAGAACCAACAATTAAGGCCAAGGCCATTGTAATCAACACATTGTGATGAATTTGCCAAATGTGGATGACGGATGAAACAATTCTGTGAGTACCAGAAAGTTACTATTTATCGACAGCAGTTAACTAATTTCAGAATGGAGGATAAACATGTTGCTTTATCTGGTGTTTATCTTGATCTCAGGGTCTAAGGACTGATGATTAATGTTTGGAATGAAATGCATGACTATCCTTACTGATAACTACAGTTAAAAGAGATTACATTTTATGCTGTGTTAGGAGCCGGCATGAGGCCTCAGGAATTAGAAAATAATTTTTGAAGTACATAAGCGGAAGCAATGTATATTCCATAGGAGCAAAAGAAGTAAATTTTTCAATGGACTTCAATTATCATTATCAAACTTTCATTGCCACTCCTAATTCAAATCAAGTCATGGTCTCCATTATAATTTAAATGCAAATGGCAGTAAAGTTGTTCTATTAATAATAGAATAATGATATTCATTGGTTTAAAAAGTTATATCCTTTTCGTCAACAGATCTTGACAAACTCATGTAAAGAGTGTTGCGATGCCACATTAAGTACTACTTCAGAAACGTATGTAAATGAGCAATCATCTGCTCCTAAACCAGTACGAAATTTGTGGTGGCTTTGATTTCATGGTATAAAAATACAATTACTCAACACGGTTTTCATAACTCATACGTCACTTTTAGAAACTAATTTTTAGAACGCCTGAGAGAGCTTTTTATATTTGTCCCCAGCGTTGGTTCAGAATCATTGACTGGCATACAGGAAGCTGGAAAGTTTCCCGAATGCAAAAGCTGCGTTAAGGAGGATGCGACATCGGTTCAATGCTCAAAAGTTAGCGAATGTTTACCGGGCAGTCATTGACGCTCACTTCCGTGTTGAGAGGGTAACAAGTTAATTGCACTGCCCCGCATTTCGAAACGGTCTTCGAAAGGTATGACCACTTGGCTCACTTCTTAAAGGAGTGGGCTGAACCTGGCGCTGGGTTTCTCCCCGACATCTTCCCTCGCTTTCCCTCACTCACTTTTTCCAACCTCTATCCCTCTTTCAGATCTATTCATATAAATCCACTCATAACCTTCTGATAACATATTGAATTGAGCTCAATATGGACCTTGTGAATCAATTTTAATTTTAAAATTTGATGACGTTAACGACAGAGGTATAAACAAATTAAACTATTTAGTCTCTAGAGTTAAAACCTGAAACAAATTCTTAGATTTCTAAGGAATTTAAACTGGAAAAGTATGGTCACGTCCTGAAAATCACTTCACTTGCATTAGTGAAAGTTGTTTCATTTGAAAATGCCCACGAGCCCACCAGTACGTCACCAATTACCTGCCCACGCGATGCTCGATAAATAGGGTTAAAAAAAACTATGTCCCTTTCGATAGACGAATGTGGTTCTTTTTATTTTTAATCCCGGAAGAAATCCGCCGTTGTCCTCGCGGCTGTGCGCGTCAACCACGCCCAGGGGACAACATACTGCCTGACTTAAACGCAGGCGAGAATTAGCATGATGTGCGCGAACTTCGGCAGACAACAGTCGCAAATGCCTCGTCATGCCTCGACAAAAGGGAGGGAGCAGGTGGTCTTCCGAGGACAAAACAGAATGGAGTGAGCTCCCGAAGCGAGGAGCTCTGGGTAGTTAGGCATGTACAACAAGGTTGAGAAGTGAGCATTGCTTTCTTAGTACCGTCTCAAAATGTTTATAGCCATGCCGACGTGCCACCACCCAATATGCTTTCGCACTATGATTCGAGACTCCTCCACATGTTGATGATATCGAAAATTTGAAAAAAAAAATAACGGGAATAGACGGTAACTATTAAAATTCGCATATTCACCAAGCTAATACCAATCCTGCCTCACGCGGTCATTTTTTCACCAGCGAGGCCACGATCATTTGAGCTGCAGCTTGAACGGCAGAGGCATATTTAACGATGAACAAAAATGGCAAGCCTTCAGGGGCCGACAACATACCTATCCATGACATTAAAATATTGATCATATTTTTTTTCAATGCAATGCTTTAATAACACAACCAATAATTTTTAATCGACTCTATCGCGCACGTTATGGCTTATAATCGCATTGTTCTTCGCGCGCGTAAACTATCCGTTTTATTTTTCGCTGATTCTTGTGCGTCATCACATAAATATTAAAATAAATAACCATTTTTATTTTAATTATAATTACACTTTTGTATTAAACTCATTATCGATTTGACCTAATTACGTGTTCAATGTGTATGGGGATTGTTATTTATCTAGTGAATAGTATTGCTAAATTTAAAAGGCCCTTGGGGCTCCGAATTGTTCAAGTATTTCTTATAATCTGTAAATACCTCACTAAATCTCCTGATAATAAATCACATGGAAAACTATAAACAAACATTTTTCAGGTATTGATATTATCTATAAGCAATGAAGTTTTGTGACGGAAGTATATACACCTTTTTAACAAGAGTTTCAGGGGAGTTACGTGTTGATCAAAATTTCATTAGCACAATGGGTTTACCTATATCAATTTGCAGTATGCAATGCAGGAGATAAAATGTTCAATGAAATATTCATAAATGGACTGTCGAAGTTTTTTTGATTCAAGGCAAACGCTAGATACTTTTTAATGGACTTCTTTCGAATGATGGACGATATCTCTGCATTTCTGATAAAAAATCGTAATATATCTATGGCGGTTGCATGTCTTCCCCTAGATTTTGTACCAAGAACTTTGTTACTATGACCAATTATGTAATGATACAGCAGAAAAACGCATTCCATGAGAGTTCCTGGAGCTACAGGAGTAGGTATGCAAGCTTTTGGTCGTAATTCTGCCAATTTAGAAAATGAAACTCTCTCTTGGGAAAGTTTCCTTAAATGTATGAAAAACCTCCTCAAAGTTTTCTGAAATAATTCTTCTCAGCTTACGTTATTTACTTTTTAATTTCATTTACGCTTACGTAAACATTACCGCCAGGGATTCCTTTATTTACATCAGGAACATGAAAAAATGGAATCCGTCGGTGGTGTTTCTCGAGAGAGAGAGAGAGTCTTCATAAAAAGGGCTGCAGGAAGTAGACGGTCTCTTTGCTGTTTTCCTTTTTGTTTTTTCTTACACGTAATATTATGAATTCTTCATTTGAGTATCTTCAGATTTCCGAATTTCTCTCTGTTACTGAGGATTTTCCGATATCGAATAGATTAAGGTTAACTTATTCTGGGATTGATTTGATAGTTGAACACCCAGCACCTCTCTCTTCTTCAGTGTCGCTTCAACAATTGGAGATGATTTAGGGTGGGAGCATCTGAGCATTCGGGTATTGCAAACCAGAGAATAGAGAATGATGAAATTTGTTTATACCTGCAATTACGTTACGAGAGTCAGAAATACTCTCTTAGGTAATGTAGTGATCTTTGATAAAATAATGGTGGTACACTTAAATAAAATAAAGGTTTTGTAATTACGATACGAACAAGATTCCGCAAGTTGAAATAATGTAGCCTCATACTAGAACAAACCCATTCTTATTAATATCTAAAAGTGATTATTTTTCGGAATTTTTTAATATTTTTGGCTGAATTCTTTAAAAAAATAAATAGGTACTTGTATATTTTTTCTCTATCGAGGAACATCTTTTAGTCCCATTGAAGACATCGATGACTTCCAATAAGCTATGATTTACGGAAAAATTTAATATAATTTAAAATCTTCACTAGAGTTCTTGCGTTAAATAAATTTTGTAGATTTATTTGAAGAAATAAGTTATAAAGATAAGAAATCAGTTGCTCATTATATGGTTTGTAACAATCAATACAATGAGCAGGAGCAGGAGCTAACCGTGTACGCCTAAGCCTGTATAACTTGTCTGCTACATGAGAACCCCAGGGCTGAGCCCGCGGAGGCGAACATGAGAAAATGCATATCTATCAAAATTTTAATGAGAGCATTTATTCATTGCCATAGGATATTTTTTAAAGGATTAGATACCTAGATACGTACGAATCATGGCAAAATCAAAAAAGTTTCGTCTGATTCTGAGATGGAATATTTGAGAAACGTCATTTAAACTTTTTTATACAGTAAAATTAGAAAAAGGCTATTCAAAAAAATCTCTTCTTAACAGTACTCCTATCTTTAAAAAGAAAGGTCTAAAATGAGATATGAAATGTTACTCTAAGACAATTATTAGCAGAGATATTAAGGTTGATGTAAATACATGATAGAGGGTACAGATGTTGGTAAAAAATGTGAATAAATTTAAATAAGCGCAAATCACTCAAAACTTTTATCTTATGAACCGTTTCAGATTAGTTCGTTTGAGGTCGCATTCTGGCCATATACCATTTTAATCTGAGACCCTTAAGGACAGTCTAATTTTAAATCGAGGAGGAATAACATTTTAGTACCGTATTATTCTTACTCCTGATAGCGTGTAGAGTGTAATAAGCGCCATAGAATTAAGATGAAGCCAAATACCAAGTATGTATTCCTTGGAGATCCGCGAGAAATTTCTGCTTCGAAAAGAGCTCCGTGACTGAAAAATTTTGGCGTAGGTTATCATATTCCTTATCACTTGATCATTTTCTGCAAGAATCGTTTACAATTCCCATTCAATTGAAAGTCACCCCCTGGTTTCTGCCGTTCTCTATTATTGGCTGCAGTTCATATCCACGTACAAGTGTTCAGGGACGGAAGATAGGATGTGCTCGGATGGAAAAAAAATAAAGATCTCTATGTTTGTCCCTATACCTGAAAAATATCGCATTACTAAGCCAACGTGTGAACCACCAGTGCCGTTATTCCTTAGCTTGAAAGTCAAATTTCAGTCTCATCAAATGGAGCATATTTTGACATTAAGGCAAACATGTATTAATGAATATGTTTTACCTGTTAGTCATGTGTCCTAACGCGATCCGTGAACTAAGTGTCACTGTATATATTTCGGGGAAATAATATTTAAGTTCCTTTCAAAGATCATATTTTTAAAATTTGCCTTCGTTTATCTAATTCTCCATTTTCCTAATAAAAAACTAGCCTAAGTCTCTCCGAAATCGGATCATTCCCAGTAATGAAGTGAAACTTCAAATGCAGAAGACATTCATATGAAAAATTCATATAATCGCTTCTCTCTAATAAAGATCAATGAGGAAAAAAGCGGAGAGACTTTTCACTTCCTTCAACCCTTATCCCAAGACTGTCAAGAGATACACTTCAGAGAGACTCCATTTAGTATCCTAATATACCAGAATGAGAGGATTGCCCACGGGAAGCGAGTTTGTTAAAACTTCTTTGTGTGTATGTTGTTATTGGTGATATCTGTAGATTTAGGTGAAAAGATTTCGTCGTAAAGATTTGTATTTTTTGGTAACTCCTTACTATTTAACACGTATCCTTTTGGTTGCGACACCTATATCTTATTAATTCGATTACTCATTTTCTGTTAACATCACGAAATTATGCACTTCTATTAAAACGACTGTGGATCCTTGCTATCAAATTTAACAATTTGCGTGCTGGGCTTTAAATTGAAGTTCCACTTAGAAAAACTGAGGATTTTACACACTTACCTGGAGTGTGAAAGAATAATCTCTTAAGCCTGGGTAAATGTACTTTTATTTACTAATAAAATTTAGTTTGGTACTCAGTGGTTATATGTACGTCCATCAGAAAGACTGCAGCCATACCATTACGTCCATCGGCCGTTCAATGATGTTATTCCATGAGCGGCCTAGTACCTTTATCGTCCTTCTCAGAAAATATAGGACGTTTCTTTACGTCCATAGCACTCAAGGTGTTTAAGGTGCCACTCTGAGACAAACATTCGAAAACACACATTTCGTTTTAATTTCGTCAAAATTTAGGATATCTTACCGAAAATCGTCATCATAATACGTTTTTATGGAAAGAATTGAATTATAATTCTTTTACCATATCCATTACTGCATAAATGGTGATCTACAACGCATAAATAGATGCACTAAAGTTGACTGTGTTTCAAGAAAACTTACTTAAAAATTGTTTATATATCCTCTCGTTGACCCTCGATTGCTTCTCATGTTCCTTTAGTTTGGACATAAGCCGCCTCGCATAATCAAATATTCAAATGATACGTAAGTTATACATGTCTGGCGAATGTTAATCACAAGATTTTCATGTTTGCTTTTATGTGGCATATTTTACACTTAACAAATCACTTTTAAGAAATAATTTCTTTAAGCAAAATCTCTTTCTTTTCTTCCTTGTATGTCATCTTAAAATACAACTCTTGCTACTTTTTCTCTGACAATGAATCTCAACAGGAATGTTGTCTTACAACTAAGTGTAAAATCAAATACATTTGGTATTTAAATATTCACTAAGCGACCAAAAATTAAACTTCAGTGTATCAGGACCTGGCTTAGAACTGGTCACTTTCATACCATACTTTTAGTATTATAAATAGTTGGAATATAAAGAGTTTGAAAAAATTAAATGGGATATAATTTCCCAATTAAAATCGCTCTGTGCAATTAACATCATCAGAAGTCATCAAACCGAAAACTGATAATCTTCAGCTCTCCTCCCTACTCTCCCCAGCTAACAATTTAATTTCTTCATTAGTCTTCGCCTTTAATCCATCATCCACCACATCGAATAATTCCTCACTTGTTTTCCACGCCACTCAATATACCCCCCTCGTCATCGTAAAAACCCCAATTGAACTGTCACAAGGTTCCAGGTTATGCACATCCTAATTCAACTTAAACTTATTTTTTGGAATTTGAAATTTCATCTTATCTTCTCTTATTATTTTCTCAATTGTGCTACCCCGACTTTATACTTTTTGTAAATGTTTAAGTGCCAAAATAGGTGAGAAAAGTAGTGGTCAGTCAGTTTAGGTAGATTATTATGAGAATTAAACTTCATCATCTAATATTCAAGACCACCGACATCTTGCAAATTCACAAGATTTCTTCATTTAGTTCTGCGAAGGTTGATATTTGGTGATAGGTATGTGATATTATTACAGGAATTAATAGATTTTTGCAGATATTAGAGAGCTGAAGATTATCAGTTTTCGGTTTGATGACTTCTGATGATGTTAATTGCACAGAGCGATTTTAATTGGGAAATTATATCCCATTTAATTTTTTCAAACTCTTTATATTCCAACTATTTATAATACTAAAAGTATGGTATGAAAGTGACCAGTTCTAAGCCAGGTCCTGATACACTGAAGTTTAATTTTTGGTCGCTTAGTGAATATTTAAATACCAAATGTATTTGATTTTACACTTAGTTGTAAGACAACATTCCTGTTGAGATTCATTGTCAGAGAAAAAGTAGCAAGAGTTGTATTTTAAGATGACATACAAGGAAGAAAAGAAAGAGATTTTGCTTAAAGAAATTATTTCTTAAAAGTGATTTGTTAAGTGTAAAATATGCCACATAAAAGCAAACATGAAAATCTTGTGATTAACATTCGCCAGACATGTATAACTTACGTATCATTTGAATATTTGATTATGCGAGGCGGCTTATGTCCAAACTAAAGGAACATGAGAAGCAATCGAGGGTCAACGAGAGGATATATAAACAATTTTTAAGTAAGTTTTCTTGAAACACAGTCAACTTTAGTGCATCTATTTATGCGTTGTAGATCACCATTTATGCAGTAATGGATATGGTAAAAGAATTATAATTCAATTCTTTCCATAAAAACGTATTATGATGACGATTTTCGGTAAGATATCCTAAATTTTGACGAAATTAAAACGAAATGTGTGTTTTCGAATGTTTGTCTCAGAGTGGCACCTTAAACACCTTGAGTGCTATGGACGTAAAGAAACGTCCTATATTTTCTGAGAAGGACGATAAAGGTACTAGGCCGCTCATGGAATAACATCATTGAACGGCCGATGGACGTAATGGTATGGCTGCAGTCTTTCTGATGGACGTACATATAACCACTGAGTACCAAACTAAATTTTATTAGTAAATAAAAGTACATTTACCCAGGCTTAAGAGATTATTCTTTCACACTCCAGGTAAGTGTGTAAAATCCTCAGTTTTTCTAAGTGGAACTTCAATTTAAAGCCCAGCACGCAAATTGTTAAATTTGATAGCAAGGATCCACAGTCGTTTTAATAGAAGTGCATAATTTCGTGATGTTAACAGAAAATGAGTAATCGAATTAATAAGATATAGGTGTCGCAACCAAAAGGATACGTGTTAAATAGTAAGGAGTTACCAAAAAATACAAATCTTTACGACGAAATCTTTTCACCTAAATCTACAGATATCACCAATAACAACATACACACAAAGTCTCATGCTAATCTGTACATTAACAAAAACGTCTTCCTCCACCATAACGTGGTTTAAGAGTTATTTAATGCATCTACAGATCCACCTGAAACTTCGCAAACTTGTTCTGATTAGTACAATGAATAGATAAAAGTGAAAAAATTGCATGTTACCGATTTTGTTTCTTGGAAATTGAATGTTATATTAACATGTAGCCTCATGGAACTTTACAAATGTTACGTAATAAATGGATTAACTATGTACAGATTTTCTCATTTACGCGAAATATGGCGTTTCATATTGTTAAAACGGGGTTAACAAATATGAGAGAATCATGCCGACTGAAAAACACGTATTTAGTTGCGAATTATGCTTAAAATTCAAACTTCGCGACGTAAACCCAAGTCATTACAGAGCTATCATTAAGGTAGTTTGAGCGAGATAGTTTCCTAGTCAAAATGGTGACCATATTCGAATAAAACCTTTTATTTCATCAGCTGTAGGAAGTATGAATTAAATATTGCATTTATAATGGTGCAATGATATACTTTTATATGACAGAAAGTCTAAGCAATAAAAATAAAATATCGGTAAAAGATTTTAATTCAAATTCTTGTCAAATGACGAATTATTTTCGCGAAGTATGTTTAAAACTTCTTCTCAACGGAGGGTTATTTGTGACCCTTAAGAAATTACTGCGGTAACGACTTATCATCAAAAATAGTTGAGAAAACATACAAGCTACACACTTTTAATTTTTGACATTTAGGTTAGACGTTAGATATTCCTCATTTTTTTTAAATAATGACTCTCTGGAGTGCACACACGTACCATTTCCCATGTCGGTGAAAGGCCGGTATTTATCGTCAAAAATCTCGGGAAGTAGTTCAGTAAGGGGCGGATATTTTGGAATCTTTTGATGGGGGAGTTATTTTTCCTTAAAATGTGACCATATTCATCGGTTTATAGGTGAAATGATATTTTGCTCAAACTAACTTAAAGTGAACATTTAAAATGTAGCATTTCCATCATATAGTCATTCCTTCCGATAATGTGGCGTTATTACCTGCAGACGCCGTATTTCTTAAAATACTGATTTAGCATAGCAATTCTTTTTATAAAAACAACGTTTATGAAGTTTTTTAACTGCAGAGAAATCTCATTCCCTATAATATATCGCATTATGGTCTTATTTCACCTTACGTTATCTTCAAATAAATATTCAAACCGTCCAAACCGTGGGTTGACAAGCTTGCACCTACTTCTGTGGCCTGCTAAACTCATACTGAATAAGCACAACGTTTCAAGATTGATGGTCTGCTGGTGAAATAAAAACATGTAAGTCGAATATGGTCTCTATTATGACTATGGAACTATCTCGCTCGGACTACTTTAACTGCTTTTCTGCGAAGGATGTTATTAGTCAAAAGGAAACTCAAATGGGATTAATTGCAGGAACTGCAGAATGTCAGTAAGCGATGGAATGAAACTTACCACGGTCCCCTAAAATTTTTTCATGACAAAAATCTATTCAATTATTTAGTTTCATCACCCTTAACCAGGTGCAAAGCCTTTTAAACTAGTCGTATCATTTCAAACTTTAAGTGGACAGGGGCAAGTTTTACTTCATTGACTAACGGAAGTATGTAATCGACCTAAAAAATCAGCAAAACTCGATCGACCAGCAAAACACATCACTCCCAACGTTTGCAAAACAAAATGTCTGAGTGCAGGGGATGGTTGATAAGGAGGCGTGCGTATGCGTGCACTCTAAAGCAGTTCTTTTTATGGAAAATGTTGCTGAGGGAGCAGCTAACACTCTCGCGGGGCCGGTCAACTAGTTCGGTCGGTGGGTAACTAACCCGTATGAGGCAAGAGGTAAGAAAACAAGTGCGGAGGGAGGTGCTTAGGAAGGGGAAAAGGGGAGGGAGGGGGAGTTGATGTCGGAGAAATTGAGACGGTGGAGGGGAGGATCGAGACGATGGGGGGTTGAGGGAGGGAAGTATTCACGAGGGTGAGGCACGTAAAGGGGCTGCTGGTCTCCCAAATGTCGGTCAGGCGCGCGCTTCAAGACCATGACGGATACAGAAAAGATCGGATCCTTATGCGACCCGCATCCATTGCTGCTGCTGGTCTGCTTATCCGATTGCCCTGGGAGGAAGTGGAACGGGGATTCGAAAGAGGACTGCCCGACATTGGGGATGCCGATGAGTGGAGTACCCAGCTGACGGCATTAAAGACAGTCTCTGAGAATTTGAATTCGCATAGCATAGTCTCGAAAAGCCGAGATAGGGTGGTTTGAGCGTTAATCGTGAATCGTTTAGTGCTAATTTTAATAATTTTGCTAGAAAGTCGAAAACAGTTCTTATACTCCAATTCATCAAAGTGCATCCGCTAACTCGGTGGAAATCTCCATGCGCGTATTATTATATTGTAACTGAAGGTAATATCGCCATGCAGGTTATAACGCCACAGGAACTTTGAGGAGTTACGAAGGAAATATTTCTTTGAATGCAGCACCGATAAAGTGGCTAGCATTGGAGAGTGCAGCAATGTCCACCCCTGGAATCAATCTTGAAACGTTGTGCTTATTCGACAAACATTCATTCGACACACATTCGACAAACATTCGAAAACACACATTTCGTTTTAATTTCGTCAAAATTTAGGATATCTTACCGAAAATCGTCATCATAATACGTTTTTATGGAAAGAATTGAATTATAATTCTTTTACCATATCCATTACTGCATAAATGGTGATCTACAACGCATAAATAGATGCACTAAAGTTGACTGTGTTTCAAGAAAACTTACTTAAAAATTGTTTATATATCCTCTCGTTGACCCTCGATTGCTTCTCATGTTCCTTTAGTTTGGACATAAGCCGCCTCGCATAATCAAATATTCAAATGATACGTAAGTTATACATGTCTGGCGAATGTTAATCACAAGATTTTCATGTTTGCTTTTATGTGGCATATTTTACACTTAACAAATCACTTTTAAGAAATAATTTCTTTAAGCAAAATCTCTTTCTTTTCTTCCTTGTATGTCATCTTAAAATACAACTCTTGCTACTTTTTCTCTGACAATGAATCTCAACAGGAATGTTGTCTTACAACTAAGTGTAAAATCAAATACATTTGGTATTTAAATATTCACTAAGCGACCAAAAATTAAACTTCAGTGTATCAGGACCTGGCTTAGAACTGGTCACTTTCATACCATACTTTTAGTATTATAAATAGTTGGAATATAAAGAGTTTGAAAAAATTAAATGGGATATAATTTCCCAATTAAAATCGCTCTGTGCAATTAACATCATCAGAAGTCATCAAACCGAAAACTGATAATCTTCAGCTCTCCTCCCTACTCTCCCCAGCTAACAATTTAATTTCTTCATTAGTCTTCGCCTTTAATCCATCATCCACCACATCGAATAATTCCTCACTTGTTTTCCACGCCACTCAATATACCCCCCTCGTCATCGTAAAAACCCCAATTGAACTGTCACAAGGTTCCAGGTTATGCACATCCTAATTCAACTTAAACTTATTTTTTGGAATTTGAAATTTCATCTTATCTTCTCTTATTATTTTCTCAATTGTGCTACCCCGACTTTATACTTTTTGTAAATGTTTAAGTGCCAAAATAGGTGAGAAAAGTAGTGGTCAGTCAGTTTAGGTAGATTATTATGAGAATTAAACTTCATCATCTAATATTCAAGACCACCGACATCTTGCAAATTCACAAGATTTCTTCATTTAGTTCTGCGAAGGTTGATATTTGGTGATAGGTATGTGATATTATTACAGGAATTAATAGATTTTTGCAGATATTAAATAATTTTACGAAAGAATATTTCAGAACACTATCTTTATTGGGAAATCGCAGGTGATGGAAGTGACCACGCGAGAAAAATGTTCTTGTTCGGATCAAGCCTAGTTTGCTTTTGATGATAGGTTATATTTTCTCCGGAAGCTATTGATTTTATAGCCATTTCACACATTTCCTAATCGGTTTTAGATGACAATTACTTAATTGGGAGAACGCAAATGATGTCAATGAGCAAGCTGACCTGGCTGAGTAAGTATCACGGGTTAGAATTCCTCCTAAGAGACATTGCGTTTATCTTCAGGTGATGGTCCTAGGTCGGAAGTGACGCTATAGCAGTTAGAGCGGTCAAAGCACCCAAAATCGTCCACTAACCAAAACGCTAAAAGTCTTGACGCCTTATCCAATCAAAGATTATCTCGCTTAAATCTTCGAATTAAAGCTTCGATGGTAAACTTGGCAAGGATCAACTATCATCCGTTGTATTTCATGAAATATTAGGAAGACGCCAAGCGTATATTATAATTACATGGATAATTGCCTAGGATTTAAATCGATGATGTCAGAGGCTGAATAAATAAAAAACTTTCCCTCCTACTCGATTACCTTGGACTTCTTCAACCGTCAGATGTTTTTTTTCCTCTCGAGATTAAAGCCCATCTCCGCCAATTCGTATCTTTATTAAACAAAGTTTGAGAATCACAGAACTGATTGAAACACTGTGCCTAGAATCTAATCCCACTCTTCTAAAAATCATACTGTATCATGCGCTAATTTCTTCGCTAACTCGGGCTTGACCTTATCATGTTTCGGGTATCTCGGGTCAAGATTGTCTTAAAACACCACCAATGCCGCTAAGGCATTTAAATATTAATACATCCATATATACTAATGCTAATGTTTTGCTCTAATTTCTATAAATTTCTGCGCTATTAATTTGCATAAATCATCCACCGTCCTTTTAGTTGCAAAGGAAACTTGAGATCGCCCACCGTGGAGGCGGTTCGTTTCGCGTTACGAGCGAGCAAGGAAAACACCGAGGAGCAATGACTTGCTTTCTTCCTAAGGTCAATGTTCGACTCTTCGAAGTTTCCAAAATGCAGTCTCGTTTCGGTGGAAGGTCGCCCTCGCCGTCTGAGGACTCAGAAATGCAGTTGAGTGGCGCGGCGACTTATGTCGTCCGGGGCGGACGCGACCCGACTGCCCGGCACGCGATGCCTTAGGGCACTGGAACAGGTGATGTTGTGAAAGGGGTGGGGAGGGGACGGTCGAAGATTTTGTGTCACGGGAGAGCGGCCGACGAGTCGTATTACTTCCACATAACGCAACGGCAAGAGCGTCGAATCCCTCCCTGAACACGGCCAATTGCCAAAGAGTGAGTCTTGGCATATGCGTGAATTCACGGCATTCCATCATCTTCGTGCTTTTCAATAATATCTCGTTAAAATGCTAACGCCATGCATTGTTTCATCCTGGGAGGTGACGCAAATTTACATATAAATCACGCCCACATGTGTTTCGAGAACATCCATTATTTCTAAAATACTCCAACAACTTATAAGAGGTGTACGAAGGATTGACAAGTATTAGGTAAACAATGAAGAATATTTCTCGGCTATTCAGTACCGGTAAACAGGTAAGTAGTATTTTAGTCAAAATAATTGTGTATTCGTCACATTTATTTAACCATCACATGTTTCCTGAAAAGTTTGTTTACAGATAAACAATCTTTATTCTGGAAGCTGCATTAATCTGCAAAGCTTTTATCTGCAGGGTAAAAATTCTAACCAATCAACTACAAATATGCGAATGACCTTAGTCGTCGAAGCACCCTAATCACCCTAATACTACTACCACCAACTACAAATATTATGGTGTAAATTTTGCAATTGAGAAATTAATCATGAAAGGAGGTGTCACAAAGAGAATCCTATTTTTGTCGTGTGTTTAAGTCCACATGCTATGCCGAACGAACATTATTTTAAACAAAATTATATTAAAACTTGATGATTCACAATACCTTTGTAGAGTATTTGGTGATTAATCTATTAATTTGGCGTCCAATATGAACTAGAATGATTGTTTACACATTTTAATGCATATAACCACTGTTTTCCAAATCCAAAGAGTAAGTATGGCTTATTGAAGAGTGGCAAACCGTTACTCAAGAAAATGACCAATGAAACTATGAGATTATCCAAATACTGGATCTGAAAGTTAGTTCCATTTGCGAAAATGTTTACGATAATGAAGACTGTAAGAGAAGCGAATATTACAACGATGGATTAAGAAATTATATCAATTATACATAAATGAAAAAAGAAATTTCAATAAATTTTAATCCATTTTGGAGTTACTTCACATCCCATCAACACTCAGAATAATTCCGATTCTCCCCTCTTTTATTTCACGCTCCTTTCAAAAAATAACTCAAAAATCATGTTCTTCAAAATTTCTGTATTTGCAGTTCATTGCGGAGAATATTTATTTAAACGAACCAGGGAGTGAGGCAATACCTCCAGATTTAAAAAATAATCGTACAGTCATATCTCCATCATCCAACTCAAGTCCATGATCAAATATTCCAGAAAAAAATGCCTACCAACCTCATTATCCGCGGGCAAGAGGAATCTGAATGACATCACCCGCGATTAGGTAATCCATCATGTTATCCGGCGGCCTTCAACGATTCCCACCGAATTCCTAATGCTACCACAGCTACTGTGAACGTCATATCTAAAAAACTGCGGTATTATGGCGATGCTTAGTATGAGACTAGAAGACTGGTATCAGATTAGAAAACATAAAAATGAAATATACTTTATAAAGAAATGCCGAAACAAATTTTTCAGGATGATTGTTGGAAGTCCAGAAACAACTTGAGAAGCACCCTTGTAAATAGTCAGAGAAAACCTCACGGGCATTTATATGCTAACGATTCTTGAAAGCAATGCTGCTTCTTCGATCTTAATTCACTAATTTCAATGAAAAATATGTTGCGATGAGATATAGTCAGCTTTCTTTTTATTGCCACACGAGATACTTCGCTATTTATTTGAATTTACTTCTTGTTAAAAGTCCCTCTTAGCTTTCAGCGATTTCTTCAGAACCGCAGGAATTTTCAAGAAAACCGAAAAACTGGTATAGTTGCGGTGAATGTGAAGTCATTTGACCTCTACGAACTTGCGCTCAAATAGAACGCATTGCGAAAGCTGCGATAGAGAGGCAGGAGGAATATTATGACGCCGCAGTATACCGAAGTCGGGCAAGTTGCAAAACCGTGATCACCCCATGCAGCCATCCGCGTAATTACGAGGGAGAACACGTAGGTAATTGACGGCAGGTGACTGGAAAGTCATTTTATTTTGATGATATAACTATATTGAAATAGGAATTGCACTTGAAAAACAGAGTCTTCGTGTGTCTTCATACGGGGGCAGAATTTTTGGGAAGAGTGTGATAGAAAAACATTAACCTAAAATAAAGTTAAATATTTTTGAAATAAAATAGTGCTCAGTGCTGATGTGGCAGGCTCCTCTCCCATTCCTTTCAACCTTATCCTTCTTCTGCTCTTTTGTATGAATTGCTGAATTGGTTGATCATACAGATAACCGTCACCTCTGAACACAACCTTGTCACGCGACATAAGAAAGGGGGTGTTTATCGCCTAGTCCATTTACCGTCGTCTTCACTTTACACCCTAATCCGAATGAGTCTAATAAACGAAGAGAAATATTTAATACTCACAAACGTTCCCCCATGTCTCTCCAAGCTCTGTCTTTCCTCGGAAACACGCAAGATTGAACCACACTGCTAGATCTTCCTTCTCCGATCCTGAAGTTCTTCCTTCCGTCCGCTTCAAATGATTCCTGTTCCGGCCGATACTCAACTTCTTTTCTGCTTCATCCCCCTTGCCAAAATCCTCCCGCTGCCTCCGATCCCTCTGTCGGATTCAAATGCCCAAGAAGAGTGGTTAATTCATGATTTCTGGACGATCATGCAAGGTCTGCTCATTGAACGAATCGGGTCGGTTGCACACAACACTTGATCAGTCCTTTTCAAAGGCCATGGGACACCGGTCCCGTTTCTTCAGTTTATGCTTTCTTTCGTTCAAACCGTCTCAATAGTCGGAATATTTATGAATGCAGCCGAAAACTGGCTAAAATTCCGTGAAAATCAGTCCTTTCTTCTCCTCATCGTTCAAACCGTCACTTGAGACCACAGCCGACGAACGTGTGAATGTGGTCAAAACGTGGCTGGAAAACCCACGTCTTTTTTTCTACTTCGCCTTTAAACTTAATTTATGGCCACTGTCCCGTCGGGAATCCGTCAGAAAACGAATTGGCGAAGCAAAAACAGCGGTCAACTCCCGCAGAAAAAGTCTAGGAGTCAAAACCGAGTCTGTTAGCGCTCGAGTTTTCCCGCGGGAAGTTGAGACAATCCCACCCACCCCTTCGACATCCACGGGGGTGGGTCTTCAGTGTTTTGGACGAGCGCTTGAGGTTGGGAAGGTAGGTGGAGGGGGTGAAAAGGGGGTGGGTTGTAGGGAGGAAAAAATCAAATGCACTTGCTTATCTCCTCCGCTGCAGAACGATACGTTCATCCGCGACGCACCGACCAAGACTGTAATGCCTGAGCCGTTTCCATTTCGTCCACGACGGTTAAACCGAACCCCCTCCAACTCTTTTTTAGCAAACTCTCCCTTCCCGAACCTCAGTTCATGTACTCCTCCGTGGGTACTCCGGGAGTGTGCGGGCAGCACTCGGCACACGCACACACTTGGCGGGTTTTTCGTGCCGCAGAAACGTCGGGGAGGCGGTTGGGGTGGGGTGGAAGCGGGTCGGGAGCATTCGCGGGAATAGGGGAAGGGTATAGTTATATGGAGTGGTGGGGTTGCAGCGTAGTGTGTGTGGTGGTAAAGTGGGGTGGTTGGGAGAGGGACTCGAGGGGGATGCAACGGGAGGGAAGGGGGGAGAGGGGAGGAGGATTGAGCATATGCATTCGACGTCGCGTGAGCGGCTCGGGGGAGAGGGGGAGGAGGGGGGGCGCGCAGTGGAGGGAGTGAATGGAGCCTCAACCTCACCTGCTCGGGGGGAGTCTTTTTCATACGTCACCGCGATGCAATCGCATCTGCATGGAGTAACGGCCCAGCCGTGCACGCGGTCACTCTTATTACCCGACCGTTAAGGTCGCTCGCTGCCTTCGACTCGAAATTTATCTCGCTCGCTCATTGCCATCATTTGAGTTCTCCCAATTAAGTCATTTTCATCTGAAACCGATTAGGAAAGGTGTGAAATGGCCGTAAAAATTGATAGTTTCCGGAGAAAATATGACCTATCATCAAAAGCATACTAACGTCGATCCGAACAAGAACCTGTTTCTCGCGTGCTCATCTTCATCACATGAGATCTCGTCTTCTTTAAATCTGGCGTTTTAAGCGAGATAATCTTTGATTGGATAAGGCGTCAAGACTTTTAGCGTTTTGGTTAGTGGACGATTTTGGGTGCTTTGACCGCTCTAACTGCTATAGCGTCACTTCCGACCTAGGACCATCACCTGAAGATAAACGCAATGTCTCTTAGGAGGAATTCTAACCCGTGATACTTACTCAGCCAGGTCAGCTTGCTCATTGACATCATTTGCGTTCTCCCAATTAAGTAATTGTCATCTAAAACCGATTAGGAAATGTGTGAAATGGCTATAAAATCAATAGCTTCCGGAGAAAATATAACCTATCATCAAAAGCAAACTAGGCTTGATCCGAACAAGAACATTTTTCTCGCGTGGTCACTTCCATCACCTGCGATTTCCCAATAAAGATAGTGTTCTGAAATATTCTTTCGTAAAATTATTTAATATCTGCAAAAATCTATTAATTCCTGTAATAATATCACATACCTATCACCAAATATCAACCTTCGCAGAACTAAATGAAGAAATCTTGTGAATTTGCAAGATGTCGGTGGTCTTGAATATTAGATGATGAAGTTTAATTCTCATAATAATCTACCTAAACTGACTGACCACTACTTTTCTCACCTATTTTGGCACTTAAACATTTACAAAAAGTATAAAGTCGGGGTAGCACAATTGAGAAAATAATAAGAGAAGATAAGATGAAATTTCAAATTCCAAAAAATAAGTTTAAGTTGAATTAGGATGTGCATAACCTGGAACCTTGTGACAGTTCAATTGGGGTTTTTACGATGACGAGGGGGGTATATTGAGTGGCGTGGAAAACAAGTGAGGAATTATTCGATGTGGTGACTACGATAAGGAAGTTGCAGAAACAGGAGGGTACGCCGATAGGGAACATCATGTCAAAAAGAGAGGAGAAGATACTGTGTAAACGCAGTTGATAAAGGAAGAAAATAAGACATTAAAGCCATGCATTAGACGAACGAAGGAAAGAGACTTCTCAAGAAGCAAATAGTTCAGTCAATAAAGTTTATAGAAGCCCAAAAAATGCAGTTATTGAAAGAGGAAAGAGTCCAAAAACCAATCAGTTGGCTGAATTCTAATTGATGATGATGTTTTGATAGTGAAAAGATATTGAATGCTAAGTGCGAAAATTATAGCTGTAAGACGATAGGCTGTACGCTTTCCTTTTGTTCCATAAAATGAGAAATTGTGGCCACATTGGAGCACAGGGAAAGATATTTTTCTACAAAGAAATTCTGTATCAGTTTTTTTCGTCCACTTTTAGAGTTACATATATTAGGTTTATCAGAGTTCACACAAATGGATTCTGAGCTGGGTGAAACCTGAGAGCATTATGATTGATGCCATTTGGAACTCAGTTTCCGCTGATTCCTTCATCTGTTCAAATAGGGATGCTTAAGTTTCCGTGGACTGTGTATTATAATGTCCCCAAGATCAAATGTAGAGCCTTTTGTTGGACTTTCGAAAGAATCGCAATTGGATGTTCTTTTTAGCCTTCAGGGGGCACTCTGCAAAATATTTAAGGGAAATATTTCATAAAGAAGGAACAAGAGGCAAATATTGGGACATATTCCCAAGAATTAAGTTCTATAACCAGCCACTTAACAAAATAATTGTATTCATGTTTGCAAACTAACAAACTAAAACGAATACGACCTTATCTAAAATAACAGCGACTGAATATGGGACAGAATATAAAATTATTTCAAAGTTTGAAAAACAGCCTCTACTCTCGTCAATAAGTTTCATGCAATCAAACAAAAAGTGCTAAAGCTAGTCCAATGAGAAATTTTCTAAAATATTCAAATTCCCTTATGACTAGCCATATAAATGTTTGTTTTTAAATGGATTACTCCTCGTGATTGCTGTACAGAGGAGTTAAAACCGTTTATAGTTCGATCTAATTGTGGCTAAAATTTATTTTCGTTCAGCACGGAAACATTTCCCGAATTAAGCTCTAAAGGATCTAGATTGAAACGTAGTTACATATTCCTGGAGTTTAAGACTCCTTAGCACTCCTTAGCATTGGAGTGTACAAAACTTCGATCTCTGCCATTTTTTACCTTGTAAGATCTTGTAGCGTATTATAAATATGCAGATGGATGTGTACATGCAGGCTTTTGTTACCAGTCCTATTATCTAGGGACCAACCTGATATTTTAAATATGATTTATGTGTGCTGTTTTTTTTACGCATCCATCTCTGTTTATGTATAATGGAACTCGTTTATATTCATTGAGAGGGTATGTACGAGAATTATGAAGGGGGTGTAATTATTGCATCTTGTGTGCAGACTTTTAGCATTGAAAAACATACTAAAATGTTGGAAGCGGGACTCTCGAGTTTTTCTGCGAATAAATTTAAATGTGAAAAATTGAAAGTTGCGGAACGACTTTTATTTTATCCACATTTTGTAAATTGTGAAAGTAAGTCGTCTAAGAAAGTCTGATCTCGTCGTCGAAAGTAAGTAAAACGTCTTAAGTTTTTTTATATAATTATATCGAAAAAAATTCGGAATATTCCCCGAGCGTAGTTTTCTTTCATTATCTCAACTTCTTTTTTGATTTGGTATGTACGTGCAAATGGCCTCGATGCATACTACGTGTCAGCGTGTTCCCGCACGACTTATTTAATCAGAGGCTTAGAAATTGTATTTCTAAGCTCACATAGCAAAGTAGTTTCTCAAGCATATTGTTTTGCATATTCAAAAGAAATTCTTTCGGTTTCATTTTTTTCATCATGTTCCGTGAAGAATGCGAGCTCTTGTATGCAGCAGACTTTGAGTTGCAAGGATTACTCTTTCAACCCCGCATTAGAGATGCTCCGAGTTATGACCATCAAAGGGAGGGAGTCGTTCAAGATTTACTTACCACTAAGATTGTTAAAAGTATTCTTAAGAGTAATTATTTTTGTTTCTCAGAGAAATATTTGCAACGCTTAAAATTTTGAGATCGTCTTCTGGAGTAATTCCGTTGCGATTAACTTCTCTTTTATTCCTATCCAACATCGCCAATGTAGTTTCAAGTGTTGATATTAATCCTCAGGTGATTATAAGATTTATGGACTTGAGTCTTCTATCATCTTCGGTGATTTTATTGAGTGAAAGAAACAGTTGATTAACGTATACTGTGGTTTTATAGTAATGGATTCAAACCTGGAGACCTTTTAACAATCATTAGTGGTAAATTAATCTTTAACGACTCCCTCCGATTGATGGTCATAACTCGGATCATCTCTAATGCGGTGCTGAAATCTCCCATTCATTATCATATATGTTCATTGATATTACTTTCCATGTAATAAAAAATGATTTATGCAATAAGATACTTTTACGAAAATTCCGTGCTTAAAAGCCACATGGCTACATGTTGAATGTAATTATCACGATATTTAATACTGTTAAAAGCATGTTCCTCGACTAACAGCAAGCTAACAAAGCAAATACCGCAGTTTTCGACGAAAATGACAGCAAATAATTCGTGAGTAGCTTCGCAAACGCTTACAACGAAGTTTTTCACGCAAAAAAATTATACAGGCATAGAAAAAAAACAGAGTGGTTAGGTGATTTGTCAATTTTATTTTGATGTTTATACAACGATACTTCTTTTCAATAGTTCAGAATGTTCCACAAGGGGCACACGCAGAAACTTAATAAAATAAATCCATTTCATCTTTCCAGCATCATAAAAGAATATTCATAGATGGAGTTGCAATATTCTCTCATTAAATTGATTTGCAACTTCTTCATCTCAAACAGAGTCAGGTTTTTTGACCAAAGTTTGTCACAATGTTCGCAACATTTGCAATCGTTGATTTGAGTAATTGTCCAAATATGAAAATAAAACAATAATAAAAAGACAAAGTTTCACTATTTACATAGAAATTATTGCACCAAAAGGTATCCATCAAACGACATTATCTTGATGTTGGAGATAGAGACATAACCCTATGAATTATCTCAATTATCCAAATTTTAAATTTTGCAATATTTTGAGATATCCACGGAAATGTCATAACTTTCCCCCCGAATGAACTAAATATGCAATAAGCGTTGTCTTGGATGTGGTGCGCCTTTTCTCTGCTTCTCATCAACTATACAGATAACATAATGGTCCCATTTATGCGAACGCAACGAAACTAAAATACCCACATAAAAGGCACACATGCTCAGCCGAACTACTTATTCAACATAATATTTTGGAATGGTTTAAGTACAAATATAACGAGGGTATTTTGATGAAATTTTCCATACCCAAGATAACTAAGCGGATGGAATGCTATTATTTTAGATAAATTTACTCCAGCTGATTAATTACTTCCTTGAAAAAGAGAAATATAAAAAATAATCTCTGTACTGGCTTCAAGGTATTTTCCAAAAAACTGTAATGACGGACTTACAAAATTTGAAACATTATAAGAAACAGAGTTTCTTTACAGAGGATTCTGAATTTTGATTTCTCCTCGATCATTCATAATAAACCTGTTTTTTCCTAAATATCCCCGGTTAAAACACTCCTTTGTAAAAGTAACTTTTTTCAAAACCTTCTCATAGAGTCGACGTCATTTCCGACCTCTATTAAAATTCCACTGTAAAAATAATTTGGGCCCTTTAAAAGTTGCCCTATTTACAAACAAAATGAGATTTTACTCCTTGTATAAAAACCTAATGATGTTCTTCTGCCCTCTTAATTTGTCCTCACAAAAACATATCAACAGATTCAACCCTAATATATAGATATCGTAGGTATATTTATATAAAAACACCATACATAATAACGATTCAGTAATAACCGATAATAAATGCTTATGTACACTGTCGTGTGCAGCCAAGAGAGTAAAAGCAAGCTTCTGTATGACATTAAAGCTCCTTGATTTGTCCTTCTCTCCAAAACTCCCGTAAGATTTGTCTCTATGCGTTCAAAAATACATTTCATACGCCTAAAAAATTCAGTTCGCCTACTGAAGAAATTTAAAGGCAAGTAGCTTTTCATTTCTTATGAATGAATTATGTTTTCTACACCAACGAATCCTCACCGGTATGTTTCAGCGATTTATTACAAACATGTATTATCAAATACCCTGTACTTAGGACTGGACGACTCATTATGAAAAATCAGATAGCAAAAATAATATATGCCTAGTGGATGCTCAATATCATTTCAGTATCACCCGCTCCTCCTCATTCAACTTAAATTTTTAGGCAATAACTTTTGAGTGTAAAAAACTTCATTTTTTTGCTTGGCATTATTTAATATCACTATAAAAATAACTTAATGAACCCCATTTATACGTAACACTTGGAAAATTTACAAAGGAAACGGGTGAATGCGGACGTTTTTTCTCTCGTCACATCATGTGGACTGAAATCATGCCCAATTCAAGGCAAAATACCCACAATCATCCGGGTCTAATAAGTTTAAAACTGAAAATTTGAAAAAAATAATTCAATTAAAATTTTGACGGATAAATACGACTGACGAAGCAAATAATTATTACATTTCTTTCGGGAAACAGGAGTTGTGAAATGAAACTTGGGAAGACGTTTGGCTGCCAAAAGTAGATATGAATGAGATCCTCCCAGGAAGTTACACTCCTCCAGTTGGCGTTGCACATTGTCCGTTGTTTTACTCGATAAGCCACATACGTGTCCTCACCGTTGTAAAATTTCGTTGAGCACTTTCTTCTTGGGTGAAAAATAAAAACTATTGAAAACAGTTCATAGCACGACCTTAGTCTCCACTCAGCGCCCTACGACACATTTCCACAGACGACCGCCAAATTTTCGTCGCCGGTCGCCTTTCCAGCTGAGGACCTCAACACATTTAATTCCATCACTCTGAAGCACGCATTTACACATCTGCTCATCATGCAATCGTCAACACTTCAGACACGCAACCATTCTCTCCCTCTCTCTCGCTCGTCCATTCACACACGTAACATTCGCTCATGGATGTCCTCGGCCACACTGGAATAATGCACGCCACCATGCACGTAATCATGCGGACAATCGTGCACGCAATCATGCGGGTGATCATGCGCCCACGAATGCGCATGAGTATGCGAGCGTAGTGAGTCCCGGGCCAAAAATTGGAAAAGGGAAGAGCGGTTTCGGAGGTGAAAAATCGTGGTCGCGCTTGTCGGTCAGGTCGGGGATGAGAGATGGCTGGGCGTTTCCCAAAAGGAAGATTTTTTTCCCCCCCAAGGTCATCACTGCCGTCTTCAGCCTCCCAACGAATGATGTAACATACGTAAGGCGCAGGCCTTTCACACTCCGTCAAAACCGATTCCTTTTTTGATTTGTCCGTCTTTTTCTTTAACATTCCTCTCTCCCCTTCCTCTCAACAGACTCTCGGGCATGGGGTGGGGGGATGACCACTCTCTTCCCCTGGTCTACCCCGCGACCCCCGTCTCTGGTGCCTCGACGAACGCCGGGTTGAGGACGTCCATCGTGTCCTTGCCGGGCTTCATGTGATTGCTCGTGCCGTTCTGCGAGGGCTTGCCGCCCGAGTGCGGCAGCTGCGGCATGGGCTTACGGTTGCCGTTGGCCGCCGGTTTGGGCTTGGCGAAATGGTTGCTGGCCTCGAGGGACAGCGTCTCCTGGCGCCCGGCGCTTCGGACGAGGCAGGCCAGCGAAATGAGGAACAGGAGAATTCCGAGGGCGAAAAGGCCGTAGGACAGGACTACGCGGACCAGGGGCGGGATTTCGGTCGCCAAGTACAGGAGGTCGAGCACTTCGTTGGGCAGGCTGTCGATTCCCTGCAAGACAAAGGCAAAATAAATTCCACTAATGAATACGACTGCTTCAGAATGGACTCTATGGAGATGAAAAGAGTTTCAACCATGACTTACAGATGGAAACAAATTAGACATAAATCAACTTAAGGAAAATGCACCGTATCCTAACAAATTCCAGTTGCTGACCACGAATCTGATCGTATTTTAAACTGCGATATATCAGGAAGTTGGAAATATCAAGTTTTAAAAGAAATCATATCACCATAATTAAACATGCTAATAACAGTGATAGCATCTTTCTTTTGATGCTGTATATGTATTTAAACATTAAATATGAATGCGTATCATGCTAGAAGTTTTCTCCGCCAGGTGTTGAGAGTTAGTATAGGCAAAGTTCGAATTAAAGATATACAACAAAATATTGAGCAATTACAGAGTTCTTCATTGAAATCGTGACTTAAAAATATAATAAGTTACGAGTAAAAAGGACTGTGCACCATTTTCTAACCTCCAGTAAACTATTTCCTCGGCATTCAAACTAAATTTCACTCATTTTCCCACCAATGAAGCTAATTTTAGCTTGTTAAGCAGCTAGATTGTAGGGATTACTCTTGAAGTGGGCTTAAACCAATAAAAAAATGGGCCAAATGGGCAAACGGACGGTTACAACGACGCAGTTTGATGTATGGATGACTATGAAGTGATCGTAGCATCACGTAAAGCAGAGAATTGCCTAAATAACTGCAAGAACGAGATATAAGATAAGAGCCCCTCCGATTCCATGGCCGCGATCTCCGAATTCCTGAATTTCTCTGCATCAAACTGAGCAAAATCAAGTCATTTCCTTTATTATGGCACTGAACTTTTAGAAGATTCGTGTAACACGGCCTTCCCCAAAACCCTTCGTGAAACGTTTGTCGTTTTTCAAATTAAAACTGCTTGTTCTTTTCCCATTCTATATTTTAATAATAGTGTTATGTAATCTAATCTAATAGTTTCATCAAATAGTTTAAAGTAGCATATAATAGTTTTATGAAGTTAAAAAAAAACATTTACAGAAAATTTTAACGCAAGCAACGGGCATTTTATAGAATTTCATTAGGCACGATAAAAATTCATAGCAAAATTTTCATTGTTTTTTCCTCCCGTAGTCTAAGTTTCAGTATTATTCTGAAGATACCTTTGGCCAGAATATCATTGTTCAAAAAGATAGGCTAATTGGAAATACCGCTACACACGCATCAAATCGCTCGACCTTCGAGTCGGCCCACGATCTGATAACGCGACAATAATTTGGTCTGCAATCCGCTGCACGTTCATCCGCTCTCAAAACCATGTTTTCCTCGTTTTTCCTCAATTTAGCCTTTCCCACTGAACACAATGGCTCTATCTTTGGTGCTTCCCTTGGGGTTTTCCGCCATCCTTGCACAAATACGCAGTTCGCGGTAGAAAACGTCCGCTTGACCAAGGCCTATGCGTCGCGATTAATTTTCTCTTTCGATTCTTTCATCCGTCCTCACCTTCGCAGTTCACGCCCAGTACATTCAACCTTGGCCCTAAACCCCATGACTATATATACTTAGCACGGACCGCACCTCAGCTTAACAGAACATGTACTAGTAGCGCCATCATTTCACTTATTAGCTTAGGGGAGGGAGGTAGTCACTAATTTCGGCACACGTTTCTTACGGTATATCAAACATGAAATGACGTCTTTTATCGCATTGAACAATCTATATGTATTAAAAGTACATCTTTTTGGATTATATATAGATACCAAAAGTAAAGTTCTATTATTTATCAATAAGTATATGTAAATATAAACGTTAACGTGTACCATTTAACTCAGGAAAGGAGAAAAATGGGGATACCAAAGAACTGACCTACTTAATACTGCCTTGTATGCAGCACAGATAAGAGGCCCTCAATTTGAATGGAGGTTTAATCAATGAGAAAATGAAATGGAAGGGAGCGGAATGAAAAATGGACTCTACATAATTTCCCACCATGAGTAAGGTTCTAAAAATCCTTTCATCAACATAAAAAGTGATGCCATCAGTCAAATAGGACAATTAGGTTGAAAGGACAATGAGTCTCATCACAAAATCCTGAGAGGGAGCTCCCTCTACAACTAGTACACATATATAAAATTAGGTTTTCATCAGATGGTCAACAAATACTTGTCATTTTTAAAAACTGTCAAACATTTGATTTTATTCTAAATGCTGCAACCGGTTAATAAGAATGATACTGCTCCACATTCAGCAGTCTCTTAAAACTGAGATGAAACTATTTCTTCCCAAATACTTGTGGTTCTCCTTGCCAAAAGAAAATCCTCAAAATTTTACTATCAACTCATTCACCCCTGTTCATTTTAACATTGACGGCAATAAAGCGGAAAATTTTATGCATGGATTAAAATGAGTCCTCATATAGGGCAGAGAAAATGTGGCTTATATGTTACCTGATGAAACCAGCATTCAATAAGATGAGGAAATCTTTTGGTTTACATGCCTAATATTCAGAAACATTGACTAAAATATGATAAAAAAGAGACTACATTTTCCCATACATCCTAGATTTACTACATTTATGCCTAGCTTTACAATGTCTGTTTATTTTAATATAGACTCATTACATCAACTTGACAAAAACTGAAAACTCTATTAGCAGACTATTAGTAGAGTGAGGTGGGTGTGTGAGGTGGGAAAACATATGAACATAGATTTTCAAAGTGAGAAAAAAATTTAGCCAGGTCATGATTAATGATTCCAGGTCATAACATAACTCACTGAGGGTCAAACTGCTGGAAGTACAATAGCCTCTTTGGTCAAAAAATTATCATGAAATACAAAGCAAAGAGATAAAACAGGCAATGGGCAAAGCAGATTGTTTCTAATTCATCCTGCAATGGAATCTTCTTAATGGAGGTAGGTTTAAATGAAAGTCAGAAAAAACCTTCAGTTTTTTACATAAGCAGGGCTCCATCTACCTCTAGTATTTCTTCATTCATCTCAGCATATGTTCTGACATTGTTAATCCCATCCAAAAAACCTATATCTTCCCCTTAAACACTTGCCCAACATCCTCCCCCTCATCACGGCTTTGACCAGTTCATCATCCCTCATCATCTCTTCTGTCTAATTTGTTAGTGGAAAATAAAGAGAATGTTATTGTCTTTGCATATTACCTTTTCTGCTACCCATGATTGCAATAAAAAATGCTACATAAGTCAATGGACGGTGATGTGAAGAATAAAATTATACTTTCATTTATGTATTTCCAAGATTAATATGCAGTAAAGAAATATTTGGGAGGACACTAAGCTATTTCTCAATGATTATTTTGATTCATCCAAAATAATGAATTTCCTCCATTATTACCATCTCAAAGTTTCACTTTCTATGCCTCAGGACTACCAAATATATATCCATATGTCCTCTTCAACCTCCTCCTTCCAAGGTAATTTACCTATGTCAACTGTCTTTAACATTCCACAGCCCCTTAGCAACTCCTTAACAACTGCCCCTGAGTTTCTTAAAAATATCTGCGTTTTTTACTCAACATATAATATTTCTTTATGTGTATCATACAATCACCTCCAAACAAGCCACATTTCAGTTCCCTATTATCTATTGACATCATGTTAAATAACTCCAGGCTCTGGATCCATACAATGGCATGCTCAAAATCAAATTCTTCAGAGTTTTTTTCTTAGCCAGTATGAAATTATTACCATTTCTATGTTTCAGGCAAAAAGCACTGATTTAATTCTCTTTATATCAGCTGATACCAAGAAATGAGCACTATATTGTACTATTTCTTTGGCTAAAATGAACTACTTTTTCATCAAAGTCATGTCAACAAACCTAACCATGTTAGATGTCACTATATATAAGTGTTTTACCTTAGTATCCATAAGAAGAGAAAATTTTGCACTTTTCTACACTATTTTGTATTTGTTTCATGCACTCCACAGATTTACTACACCATCAGGTACAAACCTTTGCATCTGACAATGAAGTTAATCTGCAAAACACATTGCACAATTAAACATTATTTAGAAAAGGATAAAGTTTTCACTTCATTAAGGATACCCAAGTCATTTCCAATTTTAAGAACACAGGAGGGAGTGTGACATGAGTTCAAAAAACATTATGTTTGTTTCTTTAATAGCATGATTCTCTCTCTCTCTCTCTCTAAGCTTAGAAGAGGCTTATAGCAGTTAGGCTGTTCACCTCTATCAGCTAATTTTAAAGGGATTCAAATTGTTCCACAAAGGATGCACTAGCTTACACAGAAGAGAATGCATACATACAGCAATGGCAAAAATGAACCACTGGGAATGCTCGGTGACAAAATACTGAATTAAATTGAGGACTAGTAAATTGGTATGTTTGATGTATGATTACTATATGTATTTCATTTATTTGTGGAGAGCATACATTCCCATAATGGTTACTTGCTGCAGGCCATGTTTCCAAAGGAAGGATATTAGAGGTGTACAGTGGGGGAGCGAGAAGGGGGATGGCCACCCCCCTCCATAATACCTGGTATAATAATGAAAATGGAGGTCATAGAGTGTTCCATACCTCCCAGACCCCTGGAAAGTACCAATCTCTCCACATCCACAAAAATAAATCACTGTGATCCACCCCTGCTCCCACAATAGTGTTTTTTATACAGTATTATATGAAATGATTACATAAAATCAGAACTTTTTTATTTTTCACCATAGATATATGAAACAAAGATATCCTCTCCTATGAACTCTCCTATTGTGCAGATGTGTGCCATGCTTCAAATGGAGGTCACATTGAACATTTGTATCAATAACAAATAAAACTTGATGAATTTAGTAACATTTTCATCTTTGTTTCATGTATCTATGTTGAAAAATAAAAAAGTTCTGATTTTCCTTTCTCATAACAAGACTTATGAATCACCCTGTATAATGCCATCACTTAAGAGGCAAACTGGGGTATGGCAACCTACTCACATCTGCCTCAATGAGGTACATGTACTGCATGAAATGACATGTCTCTCTCTCACATACCATTTAATGCATCTGGGTGATTCTATCATGAGCCATTATCATTGCTCTATAAAGTGCAGCTAAAAGGATCACAAGCCATTTCGCCATATTGAGATTGAAGTCAATGAGGGACTGTACCATTAATGCCTGAATATTTTGCTTGGGGCTAATTGATGAAATAACCACACAAGAATAGAATCCTGAGAGAATACATCAGTGTTACATCAGCCATGGCTAAACCTCACAAATTAACACACACATGCATTTACAGTGGAGCTTATCTAGATTAATGAGGATCAGGCGGTGTGAGACACTAGGTTGATTGACACAGCTGCTAAGATACTATGAAAATTTCTTATTCCAAATTATATTCTCGTATTAGATCTTGAAAAATCAATATGTAATACGGAGCTAAAGACTGTGGAATTGAGAGAGATAGGAAAATAAAGTAAGTTTAGTAGCATATGTGCTTCTACCAGAGTCCATTCTCAGCTATCTCAGTTATAAAAGACAGAAAGGATACAAAAATACATTGCACTGAACTGGGCCAATACTGAATAATACAGGAATTAACCCTTTAGCAGAGGTAAATATACATTTTCTTGCAAAAATGGGAAATACAAAATGAATTAATACCATTGCCTTTGACTCAAATCTTGTTCTTCTCCCAGTATTTTAGTCTGATCTGGTAACAGAGAATTGAGGCTGCTGCAGCAGCCCAAGGATTAAATCCCCAAATTCTAATGGAACAACATTAATGTTATGTGTTTGTTCACTAAATTAAAAGCCAAACTTACTTCTTCAAACCACATGATTGGGAAGATGATGTCAGGGAATGTAGCGACTTGCTTAATATCCACCACTTGACTCACAGCCAGGTTGATTTGTACACGGGCACGAGCAGCCAATGCAGCACCCATTTCCTGCAAGGTCGAGAAAAGAATCATTGAGTAAGGTAATGAATAAATGAAAATAAGATTGGTTTAAATGACAATTATGAACATTTAGGCAAACTGAGCCCATAAGACAGTACACTTCCTTATATTTTAGATTGTTTATAAATGCATCAAGGCAATAAGAGTATCTCATATAGAAATGTTCTTTTCAAAATATGTGGAGTGTCACAGTATCATTGCTTATAGCTCCCATCTTCTCTAAGGAACATTTTCAAATAGAAAGATGCATAAATATATAGGCTTATTTTCAAATAGATGCATAAGGCTTGTTCATACAGCCACTTGAACTGTGGGTCCATTTTCATAGCACACCACAACATACTGGCCGCATATAGTACTTTTGTGGTCAGAGCACAAAAATAAAATAATAGGCTTTCATACAGAAATCACATGCTCTTTTACCCACTCATTATTTACCAACCATTACTATCACACATGAACAAATATGATTAATATCACACATGAACAAATATGACTAAAAAAAGAATCAGCAAAACCATCAGATTAATGGCTACTATTTTGGAGATAATGACAATCACAGGATTTACAGAGCAGAAAAACTCATGAACAACATTAACTTTAATCCTGTAAAAAGTTGCATTAATGTATGTGTTCCTTTCAAAATTGAAGAGATCATTATGTGCCAAGATTATTGCTCCCTAAATCAGTAATCAGGACCTCAGTGGGTAATAATTGGTGTTGTAATTAGAAATGAACTATGTGATCGATATACAAATCATAAATTTTCTCTTTGAGTCTTTATGGCATGAGTTAAGTGCTACTTCAGGAAAAAATGAAATGGTTCAAAATATCTTTTATTGATTCCCTGTCTTATACTGTTGCCAATTCTCTCCCGGGAAATGATATTACAATAACAACACCTCAGACTAAATTTCAAATAATTAAGAAGACATAATTGACCTTAATTCAAAATAGTGTGAGTATAAATTGAAATTTAATTCATTGGGAATGCGTTTGCATTGGCCAAACTGCACGCAACTTTAAGACCAGATCCATCGACATGAGTTGGAGGAGAAAGGATGGCATGTCAGCTTTCACATGACACCTATTGGAGAAGAGCTATCGAAGTGACTTCAAATTGGACATACTCCATTTCCCTGGGAAGGAACAGATGATGGATGCCATGGAACAGTGGGAGATCAGCCTTGAAGTCATGCATAACCTTATCAATGATGTCATGTTCCCCAACCCATCCCCTTTGTTACACATAACCCACCCTCTCTGATAATCTCGTAAACACCCTCCCAGTACCCTCCAACTTTTCTCAGTACCACATGATTCATTCCACAACTCACTTTCACCTTATTCCACCAATCATTTTGCATACTTCTCGATCACCTCCCCACAAACTAAGATTTTCTCATAATCTCCCGTAACAAATATATAATATTGACAACAGAGATTTTGTATCTGATGATGGCTTGACAGCTAAAACCAGTCGGTAATTTGTAAATAAATTGTGGAAGTCACAAACGTTTTGTCAATCAATGTGATGTCCTTCCACCAAATGAAAGCTTCATTTTTTTATTTCATTACAACTGAACGCAAAGAAATCAGTTTCAAAACTTCAATTGTAGCTGCTTAAAAGATGTAGCTGATGGGTGTTAGGGCATTGAAGCACCCCCTTCCATATTTCTCAAAGGCCAAAACTTTTTGTAAAACTTTGAGACTTTAATAGCCATGGAGCCATAGCCAATTTGAATGTGAAGGAGTTATAAAATGATACCAAATTGGAGGAGCACTCTTTTATGAGAATTGAAGCAACAAAAATTGTGTTTTCATTAAGAAAATATGAACCAGGGTTTGCATGCAAAGTTTTGCCTCTTGCAAATGTGATGCCTCATTTGAAAACATCCCAGGCATATTCTGACTGAAAATTATATCTGTAATAAGGCCAGCAAATTATCCCAACTCAGGAAGAGAGCTCAGCTACTGACTTATAGAGAGCTTCAAACCTAGGAAGAATCTTTTTTGATTCCCTCTTCCACAAAACTCACAGAATGACATATGGGCAGTTAAAACTTAATAGTATAAAATCAAAGATAACTCATCAAAAGGAACTAGTATCCTTACCTAACCTAAATGGGAGGGTTTCACAAGCTTACTGTCACAGATGGTGAGTGTGCCATCACCAAGAAAGCCAACTTACAAATTAATCATTGAGCAAACAAATAATTTGCCCTCTCACTGCATCAATTTCAAGGATGTGGTAATAAAATAAAGGCTGCAAATAATTAAAAGAGGAAGAAGAATCAACAATTATGGGTTATAATTTTTTCAAACTTTGTCTTTGCAAATAAAATCACAAATTAAGTGATTGATACAAGTGCCTCTTATGAAAGTCCATACTTTAATATTCATTTAGTAGTAGTCCTGAGAATGTCAGTTGTAAACAATGCTATGGAGCAATAAGATATCCAGACTGAATCATCAAGTAACTCTCTTAAGATGTGACTCCAATGCCGTATTTATAATAAATATGTTGGACTAATGCTCTTCTGGTAATCACTTCCCTCAGGGTATATTGATCAGTTTGCCAAGTTTAATTATGTATTTTGCATTAAAAGCAACTCTTCATTTGTGCCCTTGACAACTACTATCCTTGGAACTCTTCATTAGGTTACTTCTGGTCATTTTTTAGGCCACAACTAATGCTCATGGAAACTTACTTTGCATTCTCTTTTAAATGTAGGTTGAAGGTGACAAGCACTTGAAATAACTTCTACTGGGTGCAAACTCAAAAAATTCAGAAAAGCTAAAGCAATCCATAACTAAATTAGGCAAATAATAGCTCTCCTGGGCAAGAAATGCATACTGAGTTTTACTGCAATAGCTTGAGGCAGCCAAGTCAGGATACCCGCAGCAAATGACTGGAAATTTAGCACAGATCCATATGGTCACTACGATAAAACCACTTATGCCTTCCAGAAAATGATGCAATTTTTGTGGATTTTCAATCCTCTAGGAGCAAACAGTGGTCCTTTATTTATGTAAAACAACAGCAACTAATTATGATGTTTACATATTAAGGCCAGATAAAGGAAATATTTCAAGCCCCAAATGCTCTCCCTACAATGATTCGAGGAAGAAATGGCAAACAAGGACGTTGCTGATGTAGCCCACTGCTGGTCTCTATATGTATATCACTGCTACATTCACAGTTTCCCAAGGAACTTCTACCAGCACATTTACAATCAGATATTAAGATGGTGGCAGTTTGGAAGTATAGAGCCAACTTAATGATACTCCTATTCACCTCATAATTCTGAGTTATGATTAACATTTTTAAATATTTTTTCAATACTTACAGGTTGAATATCAATGTACAACTGATGCTTCTCCTTCTCAGGTGGGCTGATTCCTTCAACAGCTTCTCTGAATGATGGGTCAGCAAGGTAGAAATGAGGGAAGGAGATCATGATTGGAGAATCTGGAAAAAAATGTATTTACAATTTTTAACTCCTCAATGAAATTTTCAAGTACCTACCTAGAAAGTGTAGTGGAAGAAAAGGGAAGAAGTGATAAAGAACAAAATGAGATGGGTAGGCAAGTAAAATCATTTCTGAGAAGTGTAAGGAGCTTGGCAAAGCAAAGAGTCCCTCAAAAGAGCAAAGGGATTATCCACTGGACAGACTATGTCCCCATCCTGATGTATGCTTCGGAAATATAGACAATAAAAAGAAGGGAAGTGAGCAGATTACAGGGATGTTAGATGAAATTCCTCATAAACAGAGCAGGAAAAGCCAGAATGGATAGGCTATGGAATGAAAGAATAAAGGATTTAGAAGAGAAGGAACTGCAACAGAAAAAGTTAGATATATCAAGGCTCAAATGGTCTGGGTATTAAAAAGAATGGGAACTGACTGAATGCCTAAAATGGCACATGAAGTGGAAATTAATGGGAAACGGCCACAAGGAACACCAATGAATAGATGGATGAAAGAAAAAGAAGAAGGTATTGAGAGATGGGTGGAGGATTGGAGAACAGAGTGTGAAGAGAAATGGTGGAAGGATAGAAAAAAGTCGAAAGTCTTGGGTATAAAGCAGACCTGGCCAGTAAATATTGATGATAAAATGAATTTATTTCAAACAAGTATTCTCAAATTCATTACTTCATAATTTCTTATAAGGAGTCATTAAGTAAAAGAATCCATCGACAGACTCATGCCACTATTCAAAATTCACAAAGACAAAAAATGCTAAATTTGGTATATATTAAAATGTCTAATATAGTACTACCTCATGAGAGGGCCTGATTTGATGCAACAAATTCATTGCTCAGTGATGAAATACTATCTATCTGTTACAAAGATTTCACACTGAAGAAATCAGAAATGAAATAACCATGTAGTAGTATATTCTTATTATGGGCCATTTTTACTAGTTTTCACACATCTGGCATCCCGAGACATTCTTCAAAGTGGAGTTTATATTGGTAAAAGATACCATATTTCTTGGAATATAGTCCCCCGTGATTATAGTCCACCCTCAAATTTTTCAAGCTTCAGTTGTCGAAAAATATCTAAATTGCAAGGCTTGAATCCTTGAATAGTTCTGCCATTCAAAGCTATCATTAGGGATATGGGGCCCAGTACAAATGAAAGTCAGAGAACCTGTAACTCCATATTCCCTTGTTGATATCGTATTGCCTTTTGAGTGTATTTCATGGAAAGGTAAGAATGAGGTAAATGTAATGACAAGATGTTGATATAATGCTGATGAAATCGATATTGCCCCATTCTGCAGGGCCAGTTTAATTATGGATGCACTGCAGTTGACCTCTTTCAGATGGTTCAGGAAAGATTCAAAAAAGTAATTTATCTATAAGAATAGTGGGGTTGGGCACATCTATGCGTTACGTTTGGTTGCCTGTAGTGTCTTACAAAGACTAGCTCAGGTGGGGCTCAGCCCCAAAGATGTGAGGCTCAGTGCAGCAACACCTGTTACACTATCCTAGAGACAGCAATGTACCCATTATGATGCCCATAAGGATTTTGGGCAAAAAAATGGGGACTATACTCAGAGGTATACAGTAATTATTATGATGTTTCGAACATTCAAAATTGATTCATAGACCACTCACCATACTGGCAGAGAGAAACATTGAAGAGTCCATTGGGAGCACATGGAGGACCAGATGGACAGAAGCAAATATTATCAGGATTACTGTCAATATCAGCAAACACATTGGTAGGAGGAGTAAACCTGTATCCTCGCACCCCACGGCAACCAGCATTTTCAACCTCTTCCTGAAAACAGCACAAAATTATGACATTAAACATGAAAGTTATATAAATTTAAAGTACTGATTATTTTATTTCACAGTTTGATAATTTTACCTAGGCAAATAATAATTCACAGCTATATATCATCAAAGACAATGAAATATAATGATAAATTTTTGTTCTTTTGTGAGTATCCAGAAAAGATGACAACAACAAAATTTTATTTCATCTCTGCCTCTTTAATCTCTGTTCACCCCACTTTTCATTACCTTCCATTGATTACTTCATATGAGATGATCAGTTTATGTTTTCTTTCTTTTATATGCTTCATTAAACTCTTATTAAATTAAAAAATAAAAGCAAATAGTTATAATTTATAATATTAAAGAATTCATATTTTATGAAAATATTTTTGTGAGATAAGGGACCAAAAGTTATTTTCCTCTAGCATTCTCTAGGACAAAGACTAGCATTCCCTTCTTCTTGCACTAAATAATTATTACGTAAATCTCTTCAGGAAGGCCATTTCTCGCACATCCCCTAGGCACTTATGTATTGTGTTCTTTCATCCATACTTCGTTCAAAAATATATTCTCCCCAGATCCACACCCACCCCCATCCTACTTGATAAAAAAGTAATTTCCCATGTATGGAATAGAGAATGCAGAGGATCCCAGGTAAAAATAGTTGATCTGTAACTGCTCTGAATGACTACTATAAGATCTGGAAGTGATTTGTTACTGGTCTGGATTTGAAGTATCTTTAAAATCCCATACAGTTCAGTCCAGTTTCAGACCACTTCCAGACCAGATATTGGTCTTTCAGAATGGTTACAGACCAAATATTTTATCTAGGATGCTACAAATGCCTGCCGTTAAAGAAAGCCATTGGTAATGATGTGCTATGAGCAAATCTAGATATGCTGTTCATTATCTGTTGCAGCCACATCTCACTATCACATGGCATATCTATCGTTAATTGGTTGAATCATTCCTCACACTTGTTTATCCTCCTCCTGAAATCTCTTACATCTCCTAGGTTAGTCCCTCATCTCCCTTAAGTCCCCTTGTTTTTTGATTCAGAAACTTTACCTAACATAAAAAACTTCCCTTAATAACCATGGAATGAATTAAACTTAGTGGAATTTATCAAAGACTATTTAGGGTTCTATATTATTTCATGGCTATGGCTATCTATCCTTCAAAACAGTAAACCAAAAAGGGTACCACAATATCATAAATAACCAGTGGCATAGAGCTAAGTTTATAGCTCTCCAACCAGAGCCCATTGGGTACCTAATTATCATTGTACCGTTAGGCAATCACCATTTTGGTTCTTTGAGTACTTACCATTGTACTCTCTCTCTGATCAAATTTATCCCTACTACAGAGGCCAAGAAAGAAGTGGAAGCTGCACCAATTTCAGCTTTAAAATAGCATTTTTAGACTTAGGACTCATTGCATAATGTTTGGAAATTGCCTTGGCTGCTATTCTGAATGAAATAGCATTAACGCAATCTCAATCAGAATAGAAGCCTAGGAATGGCTGACGTCATGACTACATGGTAGATCTAGTCATTAGATGGCTCCAAATAATTAAAGCCACAACAAGGCATTTTACAACTGGCCCTTCCTCCATTAAGATCTGACAGATGGAGTAGGCCTGATGAGCAATAAGAAAGCAAGAGTTAATGGGGATGCTATGTGCTTGAGTACTTCATTCTGATAGTCTTCCAGAAATAATTTTTTCAAATTCACTCATGAGAAAAAAACTCAACAGCTTTATGACTCACTTCCATAAAAGTTGTGAGTGTCCATATCATTAAGAGGCAAAACATACTATTCTTCAGAAATTGAATCAGATTGAATCAGATAATCAGATATTGAATGCATATCATTCTGAAATATGGCATAACAACGTGATGTCTTAGGTTAAGTATGCTGTAGTTTTATAGGATACATCTTCATCTACATACTACCCTGCAAGCTGCCACATGGACATGTGGCATGGGGTGTTAGGACACCCACCTTGTAAAGATGTAAGAGATTAGATTTTGGGAGGGGAAATGGTGACGTGTATTATGGGAGTGTATTTTGTGGAGCTCAGTTTTTATTGTGATCACCTATTGTGTGTGGAAAGGATGAGTTTTTGTATCTATCTGTTTGGCAATGTATCACTAAGCATAGCATGTAATCTCTGAGACTCTAGGGGCTCCCTCTAAATCTTATCCCTCTAAAAGTTGTGAAACACTATACGTTCAGATACTACCCCTGCATATATCCATGCATCTACATCTACATACTGCCTTGCAAGCCACCGCAAAGGCGTTTGGCAGAGGGTGTTAGGACACCATCCATGTAAAGATGTAAGGGATAAGGTTTTGGGAGGTGAAATGGTGACGTGTATTATGGGAGTGTATTTAGTGGAGCTCAGTTTTTATTGTGGTTGCTTATTGTGCACGGAAAGAAAGATTTTTTTGTACATACCTGTTTGGCAATGTAGCTCTCTTATTTTATCATATCTATCAGACCTAGAGACATAGAGAGGCATCATGATAATATTCTCTGCGTCGCTCTGAAACACACCAGTTCTGAATTTCTCAAGTAACCTAAGCCTAGCGCGTAGCCTCAAAGTCTCTAGGGGCTCCCATCTTAATCCCTCTAAAAGTTTTGAGACATTATATGGTCACTCGTAGCAGTTTTTAATGAAGCATGAAGCTTTTCTTTGTATTTTATTAATTTTTTTGGTTAAATCTTTATGACCAGGGTCCCAAACGCTCATGGCATATTCGAGGTGTGACCTAACCAGAGTGAAGTAGCATCTCTCTTAGACTTTTTCATCCGAGGACCTTCCTATTATATGCTTAACGAAACCTACTTTCTGGTAGGGATAGGGTTAGATGATAAAGCTACTGAAAATAAAAAGATTACCTGGAACACAAGAGGCAGTCTTCTGCAGAGATCCTTCTCATACACATATACAGTTGAATTTTTGGTGAGGCCAGGAGGAAAGAGGGAGCCATCACTTGCTTCAAGGCTGTTACATTCATCAGTGGTCCAGTGTTTCATTTGAGAGTGTCCATTGTAGCGATTGATAAGTCCATACCGGGTGACGTCATCCCTTCCAGTGAAGATTGTGACAACATCTTTTGATGTTCCATTCTTCTGCTCAGAAAAAATAAAAAATGTGTGAAATATATGATGAAAACAATAAGAAATATGCATGCTCACCATTTGATTACCAAGTGAATCTTAATATATTTTCAACAAATTTTACACCTTCAGGCATCACTTCATGGGAAAATTTTATAGTATAATCTATATTGAAAACAATCCTTGTACTTTTCCTCAATTATTTGTGATTAATAATGGTGAAAAGTACAAGGATTGTTTCCAATATGGATTTATGTATTTTCAACCTTTATCATATAATTTGTAGCATAAGGTACCATATGATTCACAGTCCATTTGGAAGAATGGTAGTTCAAATATGATCAATTTTGTGTAATTAGGAAAAAATCTCATTTGAAGAGAAGTAAATGAGTCTCCCAGTAATTTTACATCAAGATGTTTCATCAACATGAATTTCAAAACATCATTAGGTTTAGACAGTCAGTACCTGATACTGATGTTGAGATGCTGATGCTATGACATGAAAATTAGCAGTTTATAAAAAATCAAAAAGGAATAAAAAATGAAAACATTGCATGGCAGTGTGCACATTGGGTTGGCAAGTTCATGGTATGATTCCCAGTCTAGATGAATATTTCAGTCAGAAATTTCTACTCATTTCATTTCCATTAAAAGAGAGGGAGAGAGGTGAATACCTTGATTGCAAATGTATCTCTTCAACACCTTGCCAAACACAGTTGGAAATTGTAAATAACTGAAAAAAGCTCTGGGAGACTGTAGAGGTTCAATTTATGAAGGCTTATTACACAAACTTATTCTCTTAATAATGGCTTTCATGTAAAGTAGTTACCCCTAAATAGCAAAAGTTAAAAAGGAACAAGAATATTTCCACTGGCGAGATGTTATTTATAATTACAATTTCATGATTACTTCATCCCCTTAATAAATTCTATTATATGTGATACTCACATATGATAGGCTACTAGAAAACCAGCCTGTTGTGAATAAATCACTGTATTTCTGCCATTAAAAAAAGCCTTAAATCTCAATTTTGATCAGAACATGACAGATAGGTGTGAAGCAGGTGAATTTATTTGGCCAGTGATTCATTAAACTGCATAAATAGCTCATAATTATGTGATTGAGCATTAAGCTTGTATGACATAATTTTCAACATACCCCATACATGAGACCAAATTCTTCATAAGGCAGTTTCTGCTCCTTAGGAACGACATCCTTTGCAAGTTTGAGGAGAGGATCTTCATAGCCCCAGAGTAACTGGCCAATAGAAACCTCAACAAATGGTTTTATTTTAAGGATGTCCATAATAGAAGCCATGGCTAATCGAAGGAAACGAGCAGCATGTTTACTTTGGGAGGTAGCACTCTGAAAAGAGAAAGAAGAGCATGCAATTCAGTTATCATACTATCCTCATTAAAATATATTCGTTGTATGGGTTAAGTACCAGATTTAAATACTTAGATATTAAATTTAGCATTTGCATAAATGTGCTCCAAGAGAAAAAGTCCACCACTAATTTTTAAGGTTGCCTAGATAGAATTATTTGTATCCCATTCAACAGCAATCCTTGCATCTAAAGGCATTAAAAGAAGAAATGTATGAGTAAAGGAAGCACTTAGCAATAAGAGGGAACTGATGATGGGTACCTGAGATAAGAATGTAGGTAAAGAATAGGCTGGTGAAGACTTTTATACAGAGTTTGACATTTAATGGGACAGATGCATGGACTATGAGAAAGGGAGACAAGAATAAGCAGCAAGCATTCAAGATCTCGGTGTGGAGGGGGATGGAGAAGATGTGGTGGGTGGAAAGGGAGACAAATGACGTAGTCCTTAATGTGGTGGGTGAGGAGAGAAACTTCTGGAGGAGATTATGAAAAGGCAAGGTAAGTGGCTGGAGGGGAAAATGAGGGGCCAAGAATTTTCTAAGCAGTGGTTGAGAGGAGAGATTTGGATAAGTGGGAAAGAAGAAAAAAGGAATTGGTTTCATTGATGGAATTAATAAGGGCAGGATGTATGCTGAGATGTAGAAAGAAATATTTTAAGAAGATAGATTCGTACTCAGGTAAAAATCAATCGGATTTTCATTTACTCCCTTACAAACCTGTAAGTGGACTCATAGAAAAGATTAAAGAAATGTAGATTGGAGATTTGGGTACAGAAAATAATGGAGATAGTGTAGGGAACTTATGGAAGGACAAATGAGGAAGTGCTTGGTATGGTTGGTATAAAGAGAAACTTTTCTCGAGATTAGGAGGAGGCAGAATCAGTGGTTGGAAGAGGCTAAGAGGGGTGAAGAGTAGCTGAAAACCATGGCAGAGGGATAAGAGGAGAGGGGGAAAAAAGGAATAGGTATCATAGATGAGATGAGGAGAGGTAGGGTATTAATTGAAATGAAGAAAGAAATTATGTTAACTATATGTCTGCCTCAGTAATAGTCTTGAGTGGCATTTCTTAAACTTGTTCAGCTACAAAGCCTTTTTTGAAGCATACTTTTCTCATGGAGCCCCAAGAAATATTGAGTGTCCAGTTCAGGCTATGATATATGATGAATAATACCCACTTTATGTATGCAGACATATGAAAATTAAAGAAGGCAGTAAACAATGATACAAGCAGCAATTTAATTGTTGTGATTATTGTCATCTTCACAACTGCCACAGACAGAGCTTCTGAGAATCAATAGATGAGCCTAAAGGACTCAGTAGAGCACAGTTTGAGAAACACTGGTCCAGAGGACACAGTTGATTTCAAAAATATTAAGCAGTATGTTAGCCTCATAATATATTCAAGGGGTGTATGCTAAAAAAATGCAAGCAACACTAGCATACATATTTATGGATAGATGGCAATGGCATTGGATATGAAATCATGATGAAACTACCAAAATGATAAATAACATGTAATACTGAATATAATTCTCCTCTATTTTAATTCCGAAACCATTTTGGAGGTGCAATCAAAGAATTGTGAGGACTTGTTGAGCACCTATTGAATCTAGATAAACTCACCAGGGCAAAATATCATACTCACCAGCATTGGAATGTTAGGTACAATAACTAGATCATCTTCTGAGCCAGCGGATGCAGCTGCATCAAAATAATACATCTTCCTCTGCTGAAATGTAATCGTTCCATTGTTGTGCTGCCGGAGGTGGACTTTTTCCCACTTCTCCCTGAAAAGACAGAGGAAGCCAGCATAAGTATTGGACTATATCAAGAAAAGAACTAGCCCAAATAAATACACAAGTTCTACATTCTAGGGAATGCATAGGAACTCTTTCTGAGAAAAGGAGGAAAAAGATATTTGAAGCCAGAAAAAATACAACAAATTCAAAATAGAGCATGCAAAATATTAACCAAATAATGGGAGAAATTTGATAAGCATAATTAAGGAGGGATTAATAATACAGGGGCGAGGCACCATCTACATAAGGAGGAAAAGATGAATGTGAACACATTGGAATGCAAACTTGCTGAAAATGGAGGATGGAGAGAATTGCGAGAAAGAAAAGGAAAAATTATGAGAGGTAACAACAGATGAATGGGGAGACAGGTATTTGAGGAAAATAATCATTAATCACTTAAGACGTACATCTTGGGTCTCATGAAGAGGGCTTTTTTCCTGCTCTGCATAATTATGCCACCTTGCTTAAGATGATATTCGGTTGTTGAATGTGACAAAGAGAAGAATCTAGGATATCATGAAAAGGGAAAGCAGAATACACTTTGGACGTCAAAATTCGGGGAATGAAAGTACGGTTATGTAAATTAGGCAATATATATCAGCGCAGGATGCTAGAGATGGATGAAATAATAGGGTTGCTTGGAATACTCTGTAGATGTTGACACAGAAGAATATGGAAATTGGTTGGTTATTAGGGAAGGCAACCGAAAACCATAGTCATTATTCCTATTGGGACAAAAGGGTAGGTTGGTAAGAGGTTTCATAGGGGAATTTAGAGTGTATATAGAGAAACCTAGCGTTTGCTTTAACCTATTCTAAAACTTGTTTAATAGTTTTAAGGTCCCATTCGACAGTTGGGGACCGTGATCGAAATGCTCCATACGCAGCTCCCAAGAGGGGATCGGTGTTCCACTGAAAAATCCCGCGTGCTACTCGGGATTGGAAGCTGGTACTCTAGCCACCACAATTGGAAAACGTAATACATATTTGGTTACCTGTTAGAACACACCGTGATGTTCCCTTCACTCGCAATTCTTCATCATTACGCGTGTCAAGTCCGTTCTAACTAAGATGCAACCGACAAAAACTAAACAACGGAGAAAGGAGAACTCGAGAACGGATCTGCGATTCAGGCGTGCATTCATTTCTATAAATTTGCCATTATTTCTATACAGTAATTGACGTGGTAGCAGTGGTCATTACGCCAATTTCTAGTCTAGTTTTTGCTCATTGTGTCTTCCACCATGTATATAAATGTGGTCGACCATATCCTCTCCGAACTTTCATTGATTTTCCTCGACAACACATTTCCATTACCCATTTATTTTCCTCTATTCTCTGATGCCAGTTTGTTAATCCTTGCGTTAAGAATTATACTTTGTTGCGAGTTGATCATTTACATTCCATATATATCTTGAAGTATTTGTCTATAATATCTACCAACTTGAGAGAGGTATTATTTAATTTATCAGGGTTTCGAAAAGCGAGAGCTCGAACTCGTTGGTACTCACGCAGTATAAAAAAATCGTGTTCGAAGTTTGGTAGCATTTTTTTTACTCTTCTTGGGCCTCATGAGGCTACTGATAAATTCATATAACCAGAAAACACGATGGATATTTTTTGGGCATGATTTTTCGCTATGCAGGCGTGGAGGAGAAGATAAATTGAGGATAAAAAATATCTCATCCCCGTTAAATAATCACAAACAAAAATTGTATAGCATTTTTGGCAAATTTGAGGCCTTTTCATAAGGGCGGCCTCTCTCAGTATTATCCCAACATATACACCGTCCTTAACGGACTTCCAAAACATTTTCTGAGTCTGAATCTCAGCAAACGTCTTCAAGGCAAAGCACGTCTCATCCTCACTTTTTCTAATCCATCAAGCTCAATGTCATCTCAGGCTCCATTTTTCCTTGAGGAGGAAAACGAAAGAGATTTTTTTGGGCTAGCCGGGTAGACTTAAGACAAGGTCACCTCTAAGAGATGAACGCAGAAGAGGTTCATTTCGAGGTCACCCAGTCCTGATTTCGGATAACATGGAAAGATGGAAAGAGAAAGCAGCAGGTGTCGAATGCATATTTGGGGCTCATTCATCAGCCTTCGATAACGTGATTGGTTTGTGAGCAATCAAGAGATCATACTTAATTAGTTCTGCTTGAAATTTTACTGCGAACGTTGTGATGCAAAGTTTTTCTTTAGAAGGATATATATTTCGTTATGAGACGTTTCTTTTTCCAGCCTGTAAATAACTCAGGGATAGAAGAGTTAACGCTGCAATTTCACATGATAATACATTTATTGACATGGTCGTGGTCGTGTCAATAAATCTATTACCATTGGAACTGCAGTGCTAATTCTTCTATCTCTGATATCAAGGAATTCTACCAAGTAAGGTCTATCTATCCAACTATCGTCTGTAAATAACTCGCCAAAAACTTGCACAAATTAAGAGGGGAGAGGCATTGGGATATAACGCAAGGGTTCCCATCACAAGGAGTCATGAGGTAAAGAAGGCAAACAACAATAATTCTGATAGCTTACACATGGTAATACTTAGAAACAATGGTGAGTAAAACCGTGTGAAATAATAGCACCACTAGTGTTAATCCCCTACAAGGCTGTTGGAGGCTTATAATACATATAGATATCTATTCTGGATTAGCAACATGCGTCAAGTTTGAAAGCATTAATGATCATCATACGTTCTCATCGACCAGATGAAACCTCTGATCAAAGAGTACTTGCACTTCATTGAGGACGATATCAAGAGATGCAAGGGAATTAGGAAATTCGGTGTGAGAGAACTAAAATTATAAGGAATTTTCGATCGTTTTTTCTCTGGTTTAATTAAATCAACTTCTTCAATCACCCATCTTTGATGTATCTACGTACCAATCGCTGAGTTAAATTTTAGTTCTGAGGATTCATATTTAATACTCAGAATACCGGCTGGGTAGCAACAACTGACGTATTTTTCAATTCAAAGCTCCAATCGCTTGGCATCTATTTCCCAAATCTCTCTTCGAAATTCTCAGAATTTTGTTTCAACACGATAACTTACACTGCCGTGAGCAGTTGGATGCACTTTTTTCCGAATACTTGTGCACTTTTTTACACCCGAATTCATATAAATACGTCCATACTGCATCAGAAACCCTTGAGGAAATTTTCTCAGAAACACTATAGTGCATTATTTGTGCTATAAACTCTTAAGGTATAGTCGAACAGGGTCGCCTTATACCGCACCATTTGAATATGTTCTATCATCTTCAAAAACAGGTCAAGTAACTAACAGTCTGAGAAACTTTAAAGAACCTTACCTCTCAGTTAGCATCACATGAACGAAAAAGCTTCGTCACCCGATATTTGACAGTCAAAGTTCATCAGTCAACATACAACCGGGTCATCAAATTATCAGTTTCAGACGATTGTGCATTGTACTCTACTGTTGCTCAAAAGACCAGAGAAGACGATTCGTTTTTCTGATCTCGCGCGAGGTCTACATGAGCACCACATTAATTCCAGTTTCCCAATATTTTTTTTCTGAACGCAAACAAGCGGGTTTCCCCTAGATAATTACTGCAGACATGAAGCAGAAGTCACGCATACACTATGTTCAACCCCTCGCGTACAAAGGGAATAAGTAATCATGCGTGGGGAAAAAACCACGTCGGGCGGGAAAGGGGAGAATTACGTCTTGTCGCATGACGTATTTCATTAACTAGCCAGGGCACGAAGGGAAGGGGGAAGAAAAAATGAGTGGGTCTTTCTCCCGTGAAACGAAGTGTTTATGTTTCCGTACCGAGCTCGCGGCTCGGCAATGGAGGGAATGACAACTTAAGGAATCTCTTGAGATATCATCATTCAAATAAATGGATCGCTCAAGCAGTGCCTTCGTCCATTATAATGGAAAATTTTTAAAGCAGCACCTAAATCATAAGAGTTAGATGAAAATTTGAGCATATCTCCTTCGATAACAACTTGGCTTCTTCCAAATGCTAATGTTGGAGATGGTCAAAACATCTTATCTCATTTATTCTGGTTATAGTCTGGCCTCCTAGTATAGTCTAGTTCCTAATTTTTGAGGCTAATGAAATTGTCTTACGTGGAGTTGATTTCTGTTTAATCACAGGAGCAACTAGAGCAAATAGTGCCTGATATCATCAATACGGATATAAAACCAACAATTGCATATATTATTTCTCAAAGGTGTTTTTTTGTCGCAACGCCATAACTCTCATAATTCTTCATCAAAATTAATGATCCAAACATCATTTTAAAGCTTATGTTCCTCGCTATTGACGAAAAATAGACAAATGGTTTAAAATTAAAGTTTTTGTTAAAAATTTTAAAATTAAAGCTTTTGTTAAAAAATGATCAAATATTAACAGTGCCATCTGTTGACAATCTATTCAACTAATATGTTGCTATGATTACGTGCTAAAAAGACTGTAGGAGGCGCCATCTATTAACACATCGTTTAGTTAGATTATTTACATTCTACATGCAATCAGTGTGACCGTTTACGTTTACGTTATGTACATTGACACAAACATAAATAGCATATAATTGTCCATGGGAAGAAACAGGTAGAAGAACAGGAAGAAACAGGAGGAAGAAACAGGAAGAAGCTGCATACTGTGCGAAATATTCGCACGGGTCAGCTAGTGATACATAATGATGATAACTTATAACTTTATTTTTCCCCGAGTTTTTATTTGGAACGACCCGGGTTTCGACGTTCAACGTCATCTTCAGGTCGAAACCCGGGTCGTTCCAAATAAAAACATGTGAAAAAATAAAGTTATAAGTTATCATCATCATGTTCAGAAATCCCATAAAGATACGCCTGAAACCACCAATTACACCAATGATACGTTATTGGGAAGTGCACGTATGAGCATTTTTCACTAATATTCGTAAGTATCCACATTTAAGATTGTCGGAGCGCGGTACCTACTTCCTTAGTCATAAAGGAGACCGTACTCAAATTTTACGTTTTAATTTCAGCATCTTTAGGAAACACGAGGTAAGTGTCGTAATATTAATGGTGCTATAATATACTTTCAAATGATTGAAATCCTCAGTAATTAAATAAGAATATCTACGTAAGACTCTAAGTTGACTTATTTTTTTCACGGGAGTTAATAGCTCCTCAACAATGGAAGTTTTTTTGATAAAAAAATTACTGTGATGCATGAAAGCTTTTTCATAAATAGTTTATAGAACATACAAACTGCGCACTTTTATTTTTGACGAGATATAGGAGCTCGAGATGCCTCATTTTTAAATAGTGTCTCTGTGGATTGCATGCACATACCACTTCCCATGAAAAATGGCTGATATTTTTTTGGCAAATATATCGGAGAGTAGTGCAGTAAGGGGCTGATAATTTGGTATATTTAGAAGAGTAAGATATTTTTCTTAAAAGTGAGACTAAATTCATTGATTTCCAGGCGAAGAGATATTTCGCTCAAACTAACTTAAGCACATAGAAATTCATGAATTCAATTACTTCAGGCTTTACGACGAGGAAGTTGCATGTATTAAAATCATCAAACAGCTCGAAAGTGCTTCTAATATGGATACATAACACTTCACTTTATTATATTCGAATTTCCGAAAAAACGAGAAACAAATTATTAGCGTTGGTTTTCCCTCCGCTTGTTTTACGCACAGTTAAAACAAAATGAACCAAAATGTAGGGGAATTTCTACCTCAATGTATTTTCCCGCTCTTGGAACGAAGAACTTTGACTTTGTCAAATGCAAACGAAATGCACTTTCTCCACCACGACACTGAGCTTGCTTCATGTTATTTCCTTCCTCATATCCGTAAATATTTACTTCCTTCTCCATGTTCCACAAGACACCGTATTTCACCGCATAATCGTCGCAGATTTTATGCCAATTTTTTCGCTAAAAAGAAGGGTGCGACCATTATGAGGGGAAGTAAAAAAATAAAATTGTGCCGGTATTAGTTATACATAGGTCATTTATTACGTACTTAACTGCCTTTATTGCAAAGCTAGGATCTCATGAATGGTAGGCCTACATTAAATACAATGCATTAAAATTTAAGACTACAAACAGACACAATTTTCTACCTGTTTAGCTGTATTTGTGAATGGCAGGTAGAAATTTATGTCAGGTAGAGTGCAAAATTAGACAAATTTTTCCTTTTACAGCAAGTGTCGTGACGAACAAAATTAACATGCGACGATTATGCGATGACAAGTTGTGAACCAATTTATGGACTGAAAAAGTAGGGTGCGACGATTATGCGGTGAAACACGGTATTCTCTTTTCATCTTACTTTTCCTTCTCTACACTCTCCCCTTCAAGAAAGCCTTCAACATACTCCGCTCAATCAGCTAACTCTTAATTCAAATTTCCCGCCTAATCCAAATTTTTCTTGCGAGTTCCTCTCATCACTCTTCACGTCTAACAATTTCTGTTTCCTTCCTATCCAGCACGTATATTTTTTCACATCCCCTCCTTACCCTTATCACATAAACCTCCAATTGGCATGTATTACACAAAATACTTTGACAACTCCATGATTATTCATAACGTCCTATCGTGACCACGTTACAGATCCATAATATGTTCGCGTCAGCAAGGGAGGAGAAAAAGTAGTAATAAACGTACATTTAGGATCCATTCAGTCTTTTGATTTAGAATAAGAGATACCTCAGACATGGACTCATTGGTTACCCAACGCTTTGTTGTACGTTTCTAGTGCATGGTATTCCCAGGTTTTTTTTCCTTTAAGTGATAGTCACAGGAAAAAGTCCTTTGCAATTATTTCCGTCCGTGAAATATGCTTAAAGTATTTAGAAGCACGCGATGAACTTCCTGAAACAAGACTTTTTCACGATCCATTTCTATTCATTAAAGAGTCAACTTACATTCTTTGAAAATTATAATAAAACAGATTCTTTCCAAGTAAAACGTGGAATTTAAAAGTCAAACCTTTTTTTCTTGGCTAGGGGAATCATCTTAGACGCATCATTATTTATATGCATTTCTCCGGTTACGTCAGGGATTTTTTTCACACCGTATGGACGTACAAAAGATGGCAACTTTCACTTTTTCAACTATCTAGGGTTCACATTTTTCTTAAACATCTAAGCTATCCAACATATGCATAAATTAATCAGTATCAAATATCTATTTATCAACGGTCACGGGTGGGAGATCGTCGACTAGCTCCTTCCAAATAGCTTACATCTGCCAAGGCTTATTTGAGCTATTATCAGTCTCGAATCATGAACACGTCTTCCCAGTGTTCCTGCCCACTCGAACAATGAAAGTGACGAAAGGAAATGAAAGGGATTGCGAATGCTCAAGTTTGAGTTACGCGTGTTCCGCTGAAACTTTCATAAACCCGCTGGAGCATTTAGAGGAGAGAGGGACATTTTTTTTCTAACGCGAGCGGGGTTCGACTCTAAAAGACATCAAATTTCGCTGAGGTCCTCAGCATTTATTTTTCCGTTTAAAAGCTACCGCCCGCCATGAACCAGCATTTTTTACTAATCCTAACGTTTCTGGCGAGGATTTTGAGAGATTGAGACAAAATGGTAGACGCTGGAGGACCAAGGATGATAAGGGAATCCCGAGTAATGTTTATTTCTTCTTTTTCACGCCTCCTGCGTGTAATTATCAACAAACAAGTTTGTAGGCACAAGAGTTCTTTCACATCGCTACGGAATCAATATATTTTACAGTGGAACAATTTAGGAATTAACAAGTCTTTTATTCTTTAGAAAAGAAAATTTTACTTTCTTGTGAATTTTGCTTTATACAACTTTCGGAATGATCAAAGTTGTCAAACTAATTATTTTGAACAACCAAACGGTGAGGAGGCAGCTTTAGAAATGGATTTTAGATACACCTAGCTCTGTTTTCATGTCGCCATTTGCAGCATTCGAGCCCAATAATGAGATAAACGACATTCATCCTTTGCGAGAGACGGAAGTCAAACCCATGACCTGCTGGTAGCCAGTCCGATCCGTTAACCATAGACATACTAATGCCATCGGAGTATGAGAGGATGAGCACATTTCTGGGCTATGGTCGTCAATTCTTTAAAAATCTTTGCCCACTTTGTAAAACAGTATAAACCCCGAGGATGCTCGAAAGCGTTCACGAAGCTCAGCTTCCTACAAAATAAGTAAGTCCACTATTTATAGCGCTTCTTTGCCTATCTCCTCAGCTCAGTTCAACTCATCTATGTACACAAATAAGGCCAACACTATCACTAAAATATAGCCCTTATATTAAAATACTAATCACTTCAACAGCAGGAAGACTTTCGTAATATTTGCTCTAGATTGGATGCATGGGTTAAAATGCTACTCACATCCACCGTTCGAGCGAATTCTACATCAGAATGGGTGCGGTCTTCTAACGATGTCACGTTCTCGGCAAATTAAACCAATCAATAACTCTGCCCCTGAGATGACCTACTCATTCACGGCAAACTAGTTTTTGCCGATCTTTCGTCATTGATCATTCCATTATAAAATAATGATCATCGTCTAAGTTTACTCGAAAGGAAAGCACAAATCTCCTATTTACCTGCATCACACTAGAAGGGTGATATTGCATAACTACGACTAATCCAAGAGTTTGCTCTTAGATCTGATGTTAGAAAAACACTGAAACTATGTGATCGTCGTATCAATGGCAGTCCTATGATCGCGCAATATTTTGACTCATTAATTCCGAACTAATCAAAACCAAGTTGTAGTATTAAGCAACGAAGGAGCAAAAAACATACTCTAACAAGTGTATTTCTCTTGGGAGTTAGATTTGGAACGTTCACTTGTACCAAACATCCACTATTGACGTTCAGATTTTATTTTATTAGCGCGGACTTTCTCTTTTGGAATTCTGTGTCTTTGGTATGATCGTTTAATCATGAATCATATTTCCTAAATTGGTTAGGGAAGTAATCCACGTAGATGTTGAACTGATGGACGCAATGCAGAATTATAAATGACCTGGATCGAATAACATCAGCACGAAGTACCGAAAATAAGTGGTAAGTTTCTGGATGGGCATCCCAAGGCAAAATACTTCATATATGGTGATGAAGTAATTTTGCATGCCAGTTACATCAAACCAAAACCGAGAAGATGGGAAACTAAAAGGTAATTTCAATGAATTGGTCTTTCATATACTAACCGGCCTGGAAGCCGTGTTAGTCATCGTAATAAGGTTCAATGAAGTGTAATTTAATTTGAGAAATTGAAATAAAGCTAATGGTTGACGCAGGGTCATGTATTTCCGGAGTACAAGAGAGAAGATCGCCTTCCGTGCCCGTACTCGAACCTCACTTTCACCTTTACGCACACATTACGACATAGAAATTCTCTCTTCATTTCACGGCACTTACAAAAGCATGATTCGCAGAACGCGTGTGCCACTTTAATTCGCTTAAGCTCCTTCTCCCAAGAACTATTTTAGAAGCTCATACGTAACTTTCACCCTCATAGTTCTTTCGACGAGAGATTTAAATTTCTAAATTGGTATTCTGCACAAGAAATGCAAAAATCGGACGGAGGATGATGCATAGAACTGGTTTGTGAGCTCCCAGGATCGTAACTAACTATTTTCCGCCTTTGTGAGATTTCTGACTTTTATAGTTGATGTTAGGGTTCTCGATTTCGGTGAAACGAAATTCAGGGAAAATTTAGAAACTCAAAGATTTCAAATCATCATGGCGTCATCAGTAGTAACCATTCCGAAAATTGATTTGCCACATCTCCCTACTTCTTCCCCTACTGCGCTAATTGCTTCGTTTCTTCAAAATTTCCCGTTTTAATATCTTTCAATTTCATTTATGCATCCATTCCATATTTTGTCTTTCTTGGTGATCCAATAAATTTATTTCCATCAATAACTGTCCTATGAGGCCATTCTGCCTGTAAATGTGTCTTATATTTTTGCAGGATTTCCATTGGGCTTTTCCTCTCCTTTACTACTCGTGAGACATATTCCTTCATGTCCGTTTTCCTCAACAGCACATCAGTATCGCTCTCAGTTGTCTCTGTTTTGCTACTTCTCAAGTTCAATCCTAACCCATTGAGATAAAGCAAGATTTGGCGCAATTTCAAGTTTATATTTCATATTCAGAGAACGTTACATTGCGTTGATCCTGATGAGAAATGTCGATTTCTTTGTGCGTCAAATTTGAACGAGGAAGCGTAAGCGCAAATAAAATTTCTGCTACCCGAAAGAAATGACTGCAGCGGCGAGTGTTAACTAAATGAACCTTCAAAAAAAAAATGAGGAGGGAGTTATTATCATGGTATCCACGAGCGAATGAATTTAAGTCATAAAACTTAATTTAATTTGCAAGTTAAGCGAGTTGGCGACATCAATCTTGTAAACCAAGAAAAATCCTCCCTTTTGCAAAATTATACGAAAAATCATCTCCGACATATCATCGTAGATACTTGTCATCAATAAGTGCACAAATTCTGGTCATTAACATAAGAGTATCACCTACAAACCTTTTCCTCATTTTCTGAACGGATTTCAAATCTTTCACAACTACCAGTGGTCTTATATTTCGAACCACACTCCATTTAGGAACTCTAAAAGAAAGCACAGCATGAGACGTGGCTGGAAACGTATTAAAATATGAATTTCATCAAACACAATGTACTTTTTTAGAGCCTGCTCGCTATAACGCCGATTCATCGCCATCACTCAATCGCGTGAGCTGACACGTTACTTAATATCAGAATGAGAGAGGGTTGAAAATCTCGGCATAAGGGTCTAAGCTAACTCTCCGTATTTGTACATTTCCATTCTTCCCACTTGTCCTCCGGGTGAGAGACAGGTGGCCAAGAGGGTCAAACTCTTAGCCACCTGTCTCTCATCGTGAACATTTTTATACCCGCGAACAAGTGGCACTACTCCCGGATTGATCGCTGCACCCGCCTCTCCTCTCTCCTACCACTACATCTCCGAGCCAGTGCTATATTCAACGCATGGACCCGTATGGGCACAGTCCCAGGCACGTGGGTGGGGGGGGGGAAGCCAACATATATCCAGATCATGAATGTGAATTTAAAAGATAAATACTGACGTAATAATTCATTACTTCTTTCAGGGGAACTCATGACTGTTAAAATGGCCCTGGTTTGAACCCCTCCTCTCAATAATAATACCGGGCTGTTCATCATAATAAAATATCAGTTAAGTTTTCTGAAATTTTATTCGGTTTAAATTTGCTTGGCTCGCACTGGACTTCGTGGAAGTCACATATATCCTGTTTGAATGTAGTATACTATAGTTTACCAATGAGAAAGTTTTCATAATTTCTGAGTGGTAAACTAAGGAACGTTTACATACTTATTATTGGAAAACTGCGAATGAAATTCTTTAGCCGTGTATTTTGTCCATTACACCTGAAAACTGCAAAAAGGAACTCTTTTGCCGTATACATCATCCACCACTTCATCCTGAGATAGTATTATCAACTCTTAATCATAGGTGACAGATTTACTTTATTTTCGTGTAAAACCGAGACATTTAGCTGAAAAAGCCTAGATATTATATATAAATACTCCAAAAACAGCAAAAATAGTCTCATAATAAAGGATTAAACTATATCAATTGTTAATCAAAATAATATGATGCATGTACCACCTTAAAACATGCAGAAATACTCGTGATTGCATCAAAACCTACCATTAACTGACTGGGTATCCTAAGAGACGAGAAATATTATGATGATATTCACAACGCCAATGTCTCACTACGCATTTATCGAGTTAGGAACTGCGCATACATGAATGCAAAAACATATTTTCGTTTTGTCGAACACCACAGTGCTTCACTTCTGCGACGCACCCTGACACAAAGGAAGGGAGAGACGTGTATAAGACGGGACGCACAAGGTCGATCCGTGTCTTGAGTTTCCTCCTCGCGTTCCTCTGCATCTTATACCCTTGCCTCCAACTTCTTCAGATGACGGAGATGACAAACATAGACTGCGTCAGTGAGGATAAGAATCGCGAGAGTTTTCATAATAATACGAGGCCATTTTAGAACGTGTATCCGTCAAGTCGCACTCCGCAAACAGATTGCCCTGTTCTACTGCGTTCGGTTCAATGCTCATATCCCTAAAGGAGAAGCATAGTCAAAAGTTTTTTGAAACGGAAATAAACCCTGAATTATCTATATAGCAATAAATAACATTTTACTTGAAAATTTCACACAAAATTGAAAATTACCGAACCCTTTGAAGTAGAAAGATATTTGAAGAATTCAAAACGAATTTTGAGCATTTTAAAATGATTTCAATGAAACTCATTTTATCGCAGTTTGAGCGAAATGTCAGTCCAACTAGAAATCAATGAATTTGTTTTCATTTTAAAGGTAAACATCTTATTCTTCCAAAAATATCAAAATATTAGCACCTACCAAGCTACTTTCTGAGATTTTTTTGGAAAACTGCGAGCTAATCTACAATGAGCTCGGAGTTTTGAATGAACTTCAGAGAGACCTAATTTTTAAAAAATGAGAAATTTCTAATAACTAAATTTCATCAAAAAGTTTTCAGTGCGTAGTTTGCATGTTTCCTCAGATTTTTTTGACAAAAATCAATAGGTCACCGTAGTATTTTTTTTTAGAATCATAAACAAACCTTCCGTTGTGGGGAATCTTAAACGTACCGCGCGAAAAAATGAGTCAAGTTAAGGTCTTATACAGATATTGTTATGAAATCACTTAGAATTTCAGTCACATAAAAGTATATTAGTTCACAATTAATATTACAATATTAATTTAATGCTTCCTACAAGTGCTGAAATTTAAACGTAAAATTCGAATATGGTCTCAGTTATTACTAGGGAACTATCTCGCTCAAACTATTTTAAGTGTACAGAATGGCTAATTTTGATTGCCACCCATTGATACAGCTCACTTTTAAGGCCTGTAGTAAATACACGCTGCCTCAATTGGAGTTGTTTACGAATTACTAAAGTGGTTGCTAGTTCCAGAGCTGCTGTTGTGACGGCAGGGCCGTTTTCACAGACAAGCATCTACATCTACGAAATGCCATGCAAGCCACCACAAGGGTGTGTAGTTCGGGATGATTCCACACCAAGAATGTAACACAAATTTCAGCTGATATCAGAGCTGTGCGCGCTCGCCTGGATGCCAGGCGCAGGCCAAGAGCAATCATGATGACCTTACGCGGTCAGACCAGAAACTTGGAGAGTGCTTCGCAAACGAACATGCTACTTTGCAGTATACTATGAACGATACAACTACTGGTTAGTATTATTAATGCGACTGATGAATGAACTACAGGTATGAAGGTACTAAATCATGTAGGAGCTATATTTTGCCGTATATTTCATGCGGGGTTAGTAGCTAATAACGATGTTCAAATATATAGCACAAGCGCAAAACCCGCTTTACATAGCGAAGGTCAATGTTTCCCAGAACTGATCTATCGACTCTATTATAGTCCCTTACAGTAAGTGGCAAAAATGACATTTTAAATCTATTGATTCTACTATCTACTTCCCCGAATTTATGCCTGTGATCATTTCCATTGACCAATAATAGTTTGACTCTAGCAAAATATGTTAAACGTCCGGTGAAAAACAGTCTACCTCAAACTTTCGTGAAAGATTTATCTATATTTATCTCTTCGTTCGAGTAAAAAACCAAGTTATTTTCTTGTAGACGAGCACCTTAAGATGATGCCATGCATCGAAAACCAGATTATGCAATAAATTATTGATCTGTGAACTGACCAGAGGAGTGTAAAAGTTAGTTTTACTAATCAATATGAGAACTCCACAAAGTTTAACCAAAGTTTATTTAATTTACCACGGAGATATCATCATTTCTAATTGTAATATTTCTAAAGTAACGCATCACTTTTTAAGCTCGGTAAACGCTGCAACTCTTGATACGATTGGCTTTGAACTGAGCTGCTACAAATGGCACCTAATAATTACCAGTCACATGTTATTAAATGACCTTGGGATTCGTAAGTTATCAACTTTCATCAAAAGTTAACAGTAAAATGAAAGGATGAAACTGTTCACACTTGTTTGATTTCCTTCAGTGGGATTCTATCTTGGCGAAGTATTCATGAATATACATGCATGGCCAGATGAGATTCAAGAATACAAAATTCCCATTCAGTTTGTGATTTCACAGAAGCGGCGGAGAAAATTGCTTCAGGGAGACGGCCGGTTCCTGAAGTGGCAAAATATCGGATGGTAGAGAAAAAGAGGATTAAGCTACTCAGAGCATGTACACCGTCTAAAATGCATTTTTGCGAGAAAAATTCTCCACTTAGTTCATCGTTACCATTGGTAATGGAGGAACACCCTTTCATCTTATCCACTGAAGAGAAAAATTGATAGAATGATACAGAAAAAAGGATCCGCTGGTTATTTAAAATATATTTCCCCTCCGACTAATATTGTGAAGCTAAATACATTATTTATGAATATCTTTCTCAATATTTTAACAAATTTTTCCGGAATGGATGAAAATACTTAATTTTATCCAAGTTTTGGAAAGAAGGAGACAACATTTGCATTTACACCGTTGAAAATTACGACAGCGGAAGGAATTCATTTTAAAATGTGTATTCTATCCATTGTTACTCAAGTTGATGGTAAAGAAGAACGGAAATGAGGTAACTCATTTCAAAGGCGCTCAATTTTCATATTATAATCGAAAACTTAAGTTAAATACGTATCTTTTTTTTGTAATATTAGGTTCAGATACATAATTTTGAATTTTATGATAGTTATCATTCATTTCCTTCTAAAATCTAAAAATGTTTTATTCAACACTTTGCATAGCCTCTTTAATCATATGCTTCAATAAAATATAGCCATACCAAAAACGTTTTTTTAGGTCAAAGTCACCGATTTTTTCCGTGCATTATGGACTCACCTCATAAAGAATCGTGAATGATGACTCAAAACAACATTTAATATTTATACTCTTCATATGAAGAAACAATGTTTCAAAATAGTGAAAATGAATCAATTTCACCAAATTACGCCACTCAAAACTTTCAACTTCTTTGGTAGAATCGACGCGAACAACGGACGGGAACAAGGCAAAGCACATGGCTTCGTAAGCATTTCAAGGGAGAATTACACCAGTTACAGAATGGCAGTCGTATCATTTTTACTGAGGTAATCCTGACAAATTGTTTGTACACGGACATGTTGAACGTTGTTCACTGCTCATGGGGTTGAACATTTTTTCATAAAAGAGCTTTTATTTTGTCAAAAACCTGTATTCAGAGAATTTGAAGAGGAATGCTCTGTATTTTTTATCTCCCGTGCCGAGACATAAAGACTAAAATTTCCAGAGGGACTATCGGCATTTGCTCTTACAACTGATGAGCATGGAGTTGGAAAGTAAATAAGATTGTTTCTTCGAGACATAACCACAAGTTCAGTTCTCATAGGATTCAGTATTCTGAAGGAAGAATCGTGAATCGTTAAATTACATCACAATTTACTTCCATCGCAACACGTAATTGTGCTCCAAATGGTAGTCAACCTAGAAAAGCTGAACTATTTCATGGATATAAAACGCGGCAAGGATATCATGAATTGTACAATGCTTCGTGAAATTAGGAAAAATTTAGAAGTTTAAAAAAATCATTAATCTGTTGCAAAAATATTTCCTGAGGAAATTTATCAATCGAATGTAAATGGGAATGAAGAAAGTAGATTTCACAAAACCAAAACACAGAAATGTGGAGAGAAAAAGGAGATAATATGCTCTCGACTTTTGTAATCCACTTCTTCCTTAGAAAAAATCTTCCAGACTATGACCAAGATCATCAGTGTTTGGTATCCGCTAAGGTAAAAGCGGATTTGGTGGTAACATCAACGACCAATATTTCTTATTTATAAATACATATATCTGAACCACCATTCCCTTGTATGGTCATCTTCTGTACCTTCGCACTAGTTGCGAACCACCCTAAACGTAAAATGATAAGGTGAAATATTTTAAGCGAAGTCTCACGTGCAGTAAAGGGGTTCTTTTTTCATTCTTATTTTGAGAATTTAGAGTTGGATAGATCGATTCTGGAAATAATTTTGCGCGATGGTGAAGGATTGGCAAAATGTTTTGCTTAAATTATCGCTTTATGATGATTGTTTTCAATTAATAACCGTCTGCCAGTATATAAAACTCTTCAATGGAAATATTTTGTCTTAACAGGAAATTACTGCCATATTTATTTCTAATAAAAGTGTAAGACACTGAAAAATGATGAATTTAGTTGAGTATAATTGAGTACATACGGTACTAACTTCCAAAAGGCCCTTTATGCCCCATGAGAATGGTCCTATTTCAAACGCCCTGCATTCGAATTTATACAAATAAGTTTGAAGATACACGCGGTTATTGCAAATATGCCCTATGTCACCAACTGGTTAATACAGTTACCTTATTTTACAAAGCTAATGTATCAGAACCTAGCCTCATTTTTACAGTAGGTATATAGAAGCAATTTCATGACGGGTCTACAAATTTAAGGAAATGTAATACTCTGTATGAAATCTCCTGTACATACTATAAAAATGAGGCTAGGTTTCTGATACAATATCTTTGTAGAAGATATTGAAACAGTAAAAACCAGTCGATGGGGTATGTATATAATAACCACGTCTACCTTCCAACTCATTCCTATTGATTTGATAATTTTTTCTCACAATGAAAATGTTTTAGCGGATTCTACTGTAAAATATTGAAATCTGAATATCTACTCATATATACGTAGTGACGATTTCGTTCCATTACTTTTGACGGTGATTTTTCCTCGAGCCATTGTTTTCAATGAGATGGGCCTTTTAAAGGTTACATTTGGTTGCTGCGTGATCTGTGAAATCACAGTTGGAGAAAACTTTAGACCTTCCTTTCTAGCTTACTTTGCAATTTTTTTCATATAGCTCCTGGATGGGTATAAAATCGTCTAAGTTCATTTAAAGGAGTTTTATTTGTTTATTCTGCCATCAGCTTCATACGCCTCCAAATAGCTTGACAAGAAAAATCTTTTAATAGCTAAGTAGTTAAAATCGTCGACAAAGCCACTGTTTTAATTGCTCTAACAAAGACGTTCTAAGACTTGGATGATCCAGAACGTATAGTTTACATTAGCTTACCGTAGGAACTTTCCATAATTTCATACGTGCCAATATAGTAAAATACAAAAATAAATGTTTTCATTAAGTTCCATCCATCCAGGAAGTATGTTCACTCGTGATTCCTGGCATCGTAGCATATTCAAACCATGAGCTTGTACGTTCATTTATATAATGTTCACACGCATTTGAGAAGAAATGTATGCACCTATCAGGTATGCCCGGCTGGACCACTCGCTACAGCTGTTTATATCCTTGAATGGGATATACGCGTCGACTTTCTCCGCTCTACTTTCACCTCGTAAGCCAAGCCAATTCCTCGTCATCTCCTAGCCCGCCCCACTCCTCCCTCCCTCCCCCCCCTCCACACCTCGACCATATCTTCCCGTTTCTCTCAGCCCAGCATCCGTCCAATCCATGCTGCTCCGATCACGTGGTGTCGGGAAACCCTTCGATGCGGACCGAAAGAGACTAGTGAAGCGGTCCGAGACAAGCAGAGTGTCTTTTCTGGGACGATGTGCACTGTATAAGACTCTAGACCATCGTGAATCCTCCCCAGCTTACACTTTGATACTCGCGTCCACCGGAGGAAAGTCTTCTTACCGCAAACTGTGCGATTAAAAAATATGCCAAACGTAACCTCCATCCGAAAGGATCACCGACAAGGAAGAGCTTAGAATGGTGTGTGAGGAAAGAGAACTTCAGGAGGAGGCAGAGTAGGCGGTTGGGGGAGGTGATCAGGAGCTAAGGACTGCTGAATTGTTGAGTATGTGGAGAAGGGGGAAAAACAGTAGGTTTTATGGGAAGGATGAAGAGAAGTAGGACGTATGGTGAGATGAATATAGATGTCGTGTAGGTAGATGAAGTCTCGCGCCACTAATACATTCTATAAAAAACCAATTTTATCAATTCAAAATTTGTTTGAAGCTATAAATAGACGTATGCTTTTATTTCTGATAGTAAAAATTTTCCAAACCTGATGAAGATGTACCACTACACTGTAACGTAGGCATGGTATATTAAAAATTTTTACTGGCCCAACTCATCAATACGATAATATACTTATACTCTCACCCATTCAAACCTACCTAAACCAGTAGATTGCTCTGATAATACCTATACCAGTCGCCAACCGCGCGCAGAGCATAATGCGATTAATATACCACCTGGAGTAGGTATGCGTTTATATGAAAGACAACATACGCGAAAACAAATTTATTTGGGGATCAAGAGGACTGCTCTGAAGCCTACCTAAGCAAGAACACCTAGGTCAGTTCAAAGCTAAAACTTCAAAGTTGCAATACAATATGTTAGCAAGTTGCGATGTGTCTCGTATAGTGTGTATGATACAGCATTGGATCGAATATCTTATCACATAAGAATGCATTACATTGTTTATTGATGATACAATGGACTCTATTTTGAGGGGTAACCTTTTACATTTTTTCCGTGTATTTGAACGGTTTTTAATCAAGTTAAGCTTGCCATAGAATACGTATTCGGCTTGATTCTTAAAATTTCGTGACGACTTCAGTACAATTTTACTTAAATTTATTGCCACAGTTAATTCCAAGATGAAACGTAAGAAATGAAAAAGAGAAAAAAGCAATGAGTTCATGGCTCACTTCTACGGGATTATAAAATGAAAATAATATTTCTGAAATTATTCCCTTCATGGAACTGTGAGAGCCGCTCGTATTGCACACCCCTCGATTTGGATAATAAGTAAAATATCATAGATATTTTTTTATTATAAATCAACCTCTAGGGCAGATAATTCAGCTTTTTATTAAACATTCTGCCAACTTAAAAGTAGCTTTAATGGGCTAATTAATCCTGATCGCTCATTGAGAAGAAAATATCAGACATATGTGCCCATAGACCAAATTTCTGGAGCTTAGATGTTCACTATGGTTAGCACTGAGAAAATAAACCTTGAAAAAATAGAAAACGAGATCCTCCCAAAATACTAGATAAGCATTTATGTGTTGAAATGAAATGAAATTTTGTTTTGAAATGAAAAAAATGCTAATAAAATTGATTATGCCCATAGAAAAATGAAATGTCCATGTTGCTGTTATAAAGCATGCAGAGATGAACTACGAAAAAAAAAACATTTTCCCCGAGGTGATATTTTAATATTTTCACTAAGATGTGTAGCTATTTAACTTTTATAGATGATTCATAAAGTTTGCCAAAATTCAGGACTCCTTTCAATTTTCCGAATTTGTAAAAACTGCAAACGGTTTCTTCTAGGAAACTTTGATATATTTTAGGCAATAAGTATCATATTTTCCGAAAATAAAGCTCTCCAACGAGGCATATCAAAAGATTTCAACTGTTGCATAAAATGAGAAAGGGATATTTTTCAAGGTAGACCACTCCCGTTTTGCTGAGTCTTAGTGAAATGAGCACAGCCGTTGCCGGAGGTTTATTGATCGAAGTCTTCTCCCATTGGAGGATTGATTGCTTTTTAGATATTATTATTTGTGTTCGATTTTTTTCGAAATGATATTAAAAGCAACTATAAGTAAGGCCTCACTTCCACGATAACTTGGATGGAAAAAAACTGAATTTTACACGCCTCAGAAAAAATAAACTCACGAAAAATAGTTCATTGAGAGTGAGCATCTTTTATCGTTTACAGCCTATGAAAGTTGTTTTCCAGCAAAAGCAAGTTAAGAGACTGGTTTGACTAATGGGGTATCGAAAAATTATGAAAGAGTGCAGAAATGCCCATATGATGAAGTACATTAAAGAGCTGGTGACCTCGAGTGCTTGACATTGGCACAAGAGTTAGTGTGAGATAGATGCTTAATGATATTAGAATGGAAAACAGGTTTAAATTATGTCCTTGAGATGTATAATAGTGAAGCATTAACTCTGACAACAACTATTGAACTAGAATGAAAATTTAGGGATAATTTTAATTTCGAGATAGACTCATTTAGAATGTAAACAGAGTTTAAAAGGCTCTGGTCGACATGAATTAGTTTGTGCAGCGGTGGATCTTACCGGAGGATACTTAAAATAACCTAAAAACATAATACAATATTATTAACCTTATAAAAAGGCACCTTCCACATTATTTAGTCCAGAACCAGCCATACAACGAGATTTCCTACAGCGAGCTTTTAAGAGATTTTTATATACCTGCTACATTTGTTTAAACGCCGCTGTGAATTGTAACATTTCCACGAAAACATTTTTCAGATATTTTATTAATACTTTTATCAAAGCTTAAGTTATTTGTAGTTTAAGTTATGTAGATATAGAAATATCGTCATAATACGGTGCTGCGTTAATAAGGATTTTCGTTGACGACATCATCACTCAGGAATGTCATAATACTGAAGTCGGTACAATATGTCCCTCCAGAGTCGGCAACTGTAGTAATTACGACTACTGCTTTTGGATTTATTCCACTCTTTCAGCAATAAAACCCATTCGTGCTGTCTACCACATATTCTCTGCACCAATAACCCTATTCTTTACTCTAAACTCAGTGAGGAATGCGGCCTCATCCCATAATTCACTGACCGCCGTGAGTAAAATTATGTGCATTTTTTCTGGCATTCATTGGCCACTTGGTCGGTACTTATTCCCGCTGAAAAGGCAGCGTTGTCAAGGAGAACAAGTTGCAGACTATTACGAAAGACCGGAATATTTTGCTTTCGCTCACAAATCGCCAACCTAGATACAGATACCTCATTGCAAACAGGTATCTTATAATTACCTCATCCCCCCGTAACAATCACTGGAATCGAAGCGATAATAATGAAACCTGAGGAAAATCATTGACTTGTGCTGCCGGGAAACAGCTTCTGCCAAGAGGTCAAAAGGACGTTCGGAGATAGAGACATGCGTGACTACTGGCACGTTTTACTAGGGCATCGGTAAGAAGTAAAACCAGTGAGACACGTGTTGAAAATCTCCGGGCACCGTTGACTTGCCTTGTGGCATTGCCTATCCGACAAGTGGATTGAGTGATGTCGAAAGGTAATTCAGAACATTGGGCGTGTGATGACATTAAGAGGGATTGGAGAAGTAATCACTGTTTGAGCGAGAGCCGAATATTTGGGGAAAGAGCGGGATAAGGGAGTGTATACCCAAGAAGGCAAAGTAAAGCCGATTCATTACTTTCTACCGCAATATCATGGGTCTACGGCTCTAATCATAAGTATTGGAATCTAAAAATATCACCAAAGTTAGAAATATCAAGAAAATCATCATTAGTTTCATAACATGAAAATTACGACGCTGATGAATGAGGACATGAGAAAGGGGAAAATTACGATGCTGACCTCGTAGAAATGGTAAAATACTAGAATATACCTCAGGTCACACAATTGTCATTATTCGTACTGAACAAGAATCACTTTTAAAGTAGCAATTGAAGTTTTAATTTGGGGCTAATGTAAAATGCAATATGTGAACATGTATATACTTTCCAAGCTAATGGTATGATTTCAACTGGACTCCATCTCTTAGAAATGGAAGGCATTTTTAAGAAAACACTAATGTCAGCACGCGGTTACATAAATATTCACCATCGTTACAACATAAGAGGCCGGTTTCTGAGGTTACAAATACTATTACCGTAGAAATTCATAGTAAAATATTCTCAAAATATATAAAAATCTGAACATTTATGGTACATATTCCATTGAAAGGTATATGGATCTGTCGGGAATTTAAAAGCCAACCCATCATTAATCTCATGTTGAACTAAACTCAGAGTTTGATTTGAGCTAAGAGTATTAAAAAGAATAGTTTTGAAAGAGAAATATGAATTTCCCGAAGAAAAACCTCCGGTAAAGTTGGTAAATAATAAACTCATAATAAAAATAAAATAAAATCAGTGCTATTTTTAGTCACCTCAAAGTGCTTAGATTTATGTGTACTGTAAAAATAATGATTCGCGATATTACAAGCCATTTTAAATTTACATTTTTCACCACCTATAATCAAATAAATATCGCTACGACCAGTAAAATCGATGGTTCCAAGAACATTTCGATCACACATACAGTTGAAACTTGAGTTCAAACTATCTTAATGAAAATGTTTCTATGTGAAGAAAGAACTTTGATGCTTCGGTATGAAAAATCTCTAATTTATAAAAAGAGTGCCACAAACCAATTACATCGATGCATTTATACGTGTTAAATATTGCACGAAAAAAATAATTCCCGTCGGATTGGAGGGTTTACATTTTCGTATTAGTTTTCAACTCAGGGAGAGAATGGTTAGCACATAGTAAAATCTATCATGCACCTTACGTTGTATCAGATTCAGGTAAGTACCCAATCTCAAAACAATTTTTGCAAGAGAAACCTTTCACCTATGCCAAAGCAACGGTGGACCTATTAAGTGGTGCGTAAATCAAATCATCATGTTGTCCTTTCGAATCGGATCGAATAGGTTATCCAATAGGATACTTTTGGATAACAACATTAAAGATTACATGATAATATAATTCGCAAGATTAGACACTTTTCTCGGCAGAGTTATGCATCACGTGCCTGGAGGGGTAATCTTAGCCAAAATTACAGCGTTGAAGGAATGTCCTCTCCTAAAAAAGGGCTGACTTCGTGATACCTACAACCTCCATGGAAAGAAAACCCTAGAGCTCCAGCTATTATCGCCTCAATGGCCACATTAAAACAAAAGACACAAATGCAGACATCGTGTATTACGTGTTTTTAACGACAGGGGAGAGATAAAAGAAAATAAATGAAATCAAAATGTTTTATGTAAGAGAACAGTCAGTTAATCGGGAGGAATTTTCGAATATAAAGAAAAATCCACCAAGTTTCATCACATACCACACTTTGCCTAGATAAATGCTGGTTGTTTGGAAACACCGCAGGTAAATCATTGTTGATTTCACCCCATCTCATGGCTTCTCATCCTACGCTTCGCCGAAATCTCACTGCCGAATGATGCAAGTCGATTCGCCGCGGAGTTTACATAATGCCAATGCCCCAGGCGACCTTGTGCCAGCAGGCGGGCACGTTACTCGGATGACTAACGTGGCCGTCAATCGATATGCACTCCCGCTTATTTCTTTCCCTCATCGGCGTTCCTTTCCATTCACCTGGTCATGACCCCGATGATTGGTTCTCACTTTCATCGGTCTTCGTAGTAAGAGCAATTCTATTCAGGCTATCAAACTTAAAAAATATGCGCATCGTGTTTACTTCCACTTCGATATTCGACTGCCATTCCAATAATGCAGTGAGTATGCCTACAGCAACCTCATTCTAGCCAGATTGCTTACACAAGGTCGTCTAGTGCATGGCCATTATGTAAACTCAGCGGCTATTCTACCCCTGGGAAACCGGATGGTCAGCCAAGGGTGACATGTTGGAATCCTTCGGATACATAGGCAATCAGGGAAATGAAATGCGACTCATAAAAGAGCAGTCTAGAGGAAAAGCGTTGAAATTACACCAGAAGAAAAATCTACTGGTCCGGGAAACGGGCTAAGGACCTTAGACTTTCCGGCTCAATGCTCGAGCCACAACGCCGCTCTAAATTCTTAATTCTCTAGGCAGTTTTTACAGCATTAGCTAGAACTTGGAAAACAGCCATTATGGCTCGTGAAGGACGAAATTCACAAGGTTGAATCTTACAGCTAAGAAGGCAGTGCTGAGGAAGAGTTCTGCAATGGAATTTTACGCGGGGTAAACCAAAAAGTTCATGAAACTATTTACTATTCGCAACGGTACTGTTAGGAAACAAATAATCAACAAATCAACCATATCACTTTTACCACGTCTATCCTAATTCGTCTTCTCACTCAAGGTTTTCATTCCGAATCGACGAAAGAATGAGACATCATTAAAAATCTTCCTATGTTAGACTTTAACGTACTATTTTAATTTCATCCCTGCAAATTTAAAGACTAATGGAACTTAAGCTTAAAATAGTTATTTAATTTTGAAGGTTACTCCTAGTAGTATATATATTCTTCATTTTCGAGTTTGGCCAACAGTAGACCGCGGAAAACAACTGTTTACTTTTTGGACTTCCTCTTCTCCACCCAAAATGTAGTCATTCTTTTGCTGTAGTTCCTACTCCTATCTTCTACCGAGGCATTTTTTGTTGTCTTACTTGGGTTTTCCTGAAGCCTCGCCAATCCATTAACCTTCCTACAAAAAATGTGTTTACTCCGCATACCAATCATTTAGAGTGATGCCAACTTCCTCCTTTCATTTTATATTGGCTCAACTCAGTTTGTTGACAGTTAGCATAACTGAAAATTTTCTTTTATGCATATTGATATAAACGATTCTAAGAATGCCTATGGGTGTTTGCAAAATTAGGTAGGTAAAGGAAATCGAAAAAGGGGAATGGAATACGATCTGCTGCATCTGAGAATCGGAAAAATAAACATTCGCTCTTCCGCAGGAGTATCGCTGTAACGGTTTCCAAGGCTTGCCCCTGAGGGATTAGAGTTTCCAAGGTATTACACAAACCCTAATCACATGGCCAGTTTTAATCTTGGTCCTTGAATGCTGACGGTTCACTTAATGAGTGAGTGGATTAATTATATCTGCTTCTCATTAAAACCACCTCATTGTCGTGCATAGGCGAGCAGTTTAACCCGGCTTACGTAACGTGAGGGATTCGGGGGAACAATGGGTGCTTTCCCTTTCATCTGCGACTTCACCGCTGGTTTATTCTCTCGTCGACAAGCTCTCACGCCGAAGCTAAATGTGCCTTAACAATGCAGACAAATATGAAGCCGGCGATGGCGGGAAAAGTGAAAGGAAACACACACACGCACACACTGCTCAGCCTCGATTACGTACAGCAACTACAATAAATAAACAAATAGCGCGAATAAAATTAAAGAGATTGGATTTCTACCGGAGTCTAAGCTGCAGAGAATTCTAACCCTTTTCAGCTTGCCGTTCAAAAATATTAATTTCGCCGAACGCCCAAGATATCGAGAAGCAAATGGGCCCAAAAACGTGAGTCATTGGATGTTAATATACCTATTTTGGTCATTACTACATTTGTCCGAGGCACCTCCGATTATGTCTACTGCATATTCCGCTCAAATTCATTGAAGTTTTCTCAGAAATGGATTTTGGCGCAACAACATTGATATTTTATACTAGATCTGTAATGTATGTACATGTACCCCTATGATATAACTTGCAATAATTAGTGTTTTATACGAATGTAAGCCAGAAAAATTATTACCTCTACCTCTGCTTTTGTTGTTCAATATTGGGCTAAAATGAAAACGCCGGTGTTATTTTTATATATGCTTTTGAAAGTATTTTTGGTAAATTCCAGCAATGGATTTCATTTATGGAAGGCAATCTCCACACAGGTTTGTGGCCATTGAGGCTGCCTAAGGCTCATTGGTATTTGTACACAACAGTGTACAAAACTGTTGAGTAATAAATTATTCTTCTTCTTATTCTAGACAAATCAAGCGATTTGCTAATAAATCTAAAAGAAACTTTTGAAGGACTGAACATCCAATTTCGTAACCATAATATTTTCTTTAAATTATGGGTTTTCAAATTTCATATTCTTTTTAATATGACGATGGATGATGGCTAATTTATTTATCTATCTTCACTATCCCGAATACAGCACAATGGGCCAATTTACGTCGGGTGAATAACAGTAACAACGGACGGGACACAAACGCCCATGTCCTGGGCAGATAAAATTCTACCCAGACGGGACTCGAACCCGCGACCCACAGGTTAGCAAGCGAGGACTTTACTCCGCCGCCACCAGGGCCGACTGGTTCTGGATAGAAATGATTCTGTTTTTAACAGAAAATAGCATTTTTTTCTATTTAAGGAGTAATTACAACCTTTCTATGCTTGAAACCATTGCTGCTACCAAGTCTTATTAATTCCATACTCCACATTTGCTATAAGTTATTAAAAGGACTCCTTTCAAGTGCACAGATAGAGGTAAGTATTTCCACATGAATATCCCTCCATGAGCATGTCAGGTGTATATGAGATTGATAAAACTGAGTTCAGTAGTGCCACAAACAAATGTCTTCCATTGGATTTGGACTAAAGCGGTGGGCCACACAGACTTATTCTCACGAAATCTTGAATGTATGCTTACTATGTGGGGATTTTGAACAACAGCCTACATCACTATGCCTTTTCCATTTTGTCCTACAAATTTTCATGCGTATTTTATTCTTTCATTTGATAAATTTGCAATTTTGGATACACATAAAAGATTTTTGGACCAAATACGGACACCAAAACCCAAATATTTTACGAAGGATGAATGGTTTGATGATATGTTAAAAGTATAAATTTGATCATGAAAAACCGCGAAGCGTGTAACAACTGCATAAGTAAGGCTCAGTTACAACTGAAGTCAATTTTAAGGATATTTCAAAATGATTGACAAAATGCAAAAATTCTTCAAAAGTTACATTTAGTCAGTCAATGGGATATAATGACTGCGTTTAAGTTTTCGTTTCATGGTTTCCCTCATGGTTAAAAGGATAGCCAAATTACAATTAAAATGTTTAGACATACTACAATATTAGGATTTTCAATCCTGCGGCGCTAATCAGACTATGATATATTCAGATAGTGTTCCGAGAAATTGTACACTCGGGGTTGGGAATCGAACTACTGTCCTTCGTCTTTTCGGGGCAATGCACTGGAAATATTTGTGGAAAATTTGCGAAAATTCCCGTAAATTCTTCATAATTGCAACGAAAATTATAAATAAACACAACAACGTCAGGTGAGATATAATGAACAGCGTATTCTTTTGGATAAAAGACTGATTTTGTGTTGTACTTCTCACCGTAAAATATTGTTCTACACATGTTTTGGCAGTCACACGGCCAACATTTGGTAAAAAGACTAAAAACAACATTTTCTGCCGTAAATATATGTTTAATTTATACGAAGGGATTAGGATGGGGAAGAGAACGTTTAACTTTGATGCGACTCCCCGATAATGGACCTGTACCACGATTTTACCTGAGATTTTCATAATTAAACTAAACCAACCTTCCGCCCACTCCCACTTTTAAACATTTCATATCTCCGATTTCATTTCTTCCTTTCTCCATAATCCCGTTTGGTGGACGATGAACTACGAGCCCAATCATCTAATTATGGTTTAAACCACTGCTGCCAATCCCAACCCATTCTCTTGTTTTTCCCTTTCACATGTAAAGTTCCATAGATTATAGTACAGAAAGGTTTAAAATGTCGTTTTTATCGCGACTGATTCAGACCATAATGGCTGCGTTAAGAATTTGAATTAGGTTAGATGACAGGTAGTGTAGTTGATTAATTCATATGCACCCTGTTGCATGTTTCTAAATCTGCCGAGTAGTGCTAAAATCATGTTTTGCATGTTCCCTACATGACTCTTGTGCCACGTTTTCATAGCTACATAGAGTGTTTTAGTATTTTCTGTATCATCTGTAGTTTATCTACAGTGTGGTGCTTATTGGTGAAAGTAAATTTCGCCACTGTAGTTCATATTGGTGATAAGTCCACCCCCTGCCAAACAACCTTGTGGTGGCTAGCAAGATAATAAGTAGATGTAGATGTAAAAAAAAATTCCTCCCTCCCTACCCTTCTCACCAGGACTGTAAAACATATATACGGGACAGAAAAGGTTGTCTTATGTTATTGTGCCTGATGATGGTATCACGAAAGCTGAAACACGTGAAGTGCGTAATAGGTTCAATAAAGTTGAAACTAAAATATCAGTCTTTCATTCATTATATATTTAGGATGTTTTGGTTGCATTTTTGTCCACGCTGACCAGATGCAACAGACGCAGACACAGGTAACTGATGCGTTCCCGACGAGTCTATTGAAGGAAGGTTTCTCGGGTATTTTTCTCGGATAGAGGCTCCAAATATGCCAACGCTTCTAAGGACGATATTCAAAACGTTTCAAAGAACAACTCACTCTACTTCATGAGGAATTCTGAGTGTATAGGGATCGCTAGAGGTCACTGGGTGGAGGAAAAAAATCTGATTGCCGAGACTTGCCATTTATGACACGGCAATGAAATTCACACCGCGGGAGTATGGATCTTTAAAGACTGCTTTGTCCAGGTCGTTGAGCTTTGTTCGTCCAGGCAAAGGTTATATCCATGGGTGGGAAAAAAACACAAGGAACGGTACCCATTGTCTCACGTCGGTGCATCACTGTTGCAACTCATCGGAGCTATTGCTCCATCCAATTTGTCCTCAACTCAGTGGAGGTACAAGTCTGAGAGCTGGAGATGAATGGTCTTTTGAGAATTCTATGCCCCCAACCAGGGAATGAAAAGTCTCTCGCGCAGGCATTTGAGTTAATTGAGGAGGGCAATTAAGATGTATGGGTCAGGGATATAAAGCGTATAAATGCAATTGCATTTTTGTGACGATTGAGACAGACCGGGATTAAGGAGATTAAGTGTCAACAAGAGAAATTGAGAACCGCATGTGACCAATTATTTTCAAAATATTATAGGAGTATTCAATACAAAATGACATGCAGGTAAATCACTTATTATCAGTGAATTACTAGAGTATTAGTGAATTACTAGAGCATGGACGGATTATATCTCCATCCAGGTGACCAAAATTAATGCAAAGGAGTCTCATTTCCTTTGCTTATATTGGCTATTTGGAGTAGTCTTACATTTAATTTACTAGTCGATTGCTCTCTTCTTGAATTACACGATGAGCCACCATCCAAATGAGCTTAGCAGCTTACAAACATTAAATCTCATACTGTCATAATAGAAATACGCTTCCAGGAACTTTGAAAAGTGATAAATAATAATCGTAAAAATTCTTGTGATAAATGTATTCTTGTTAAAGCACCGAAAAAATCGATACGCAACCAGAGTTATTTAAGGTAGTCCGACCGAGATAGTTCCCTAGTCATAATAGAACACATTCGAATTATATGTTTTAACTTCTCCAGCTGTAGAACATATGAATAAAATATTGCATTATCAATGCTGCAATAATATAGGTTTATTTGACATCAATTGTAAGTAATTAAATGAAAATATCAAAATAAGTCTTTAACGAGACTCATTGTTTTCGCGCGGTGCGTTTGAAACTCCTTCAAAAGGGAAGGTTTTTTGTGATACCCAAGAACCTACTGCGGTGACAATATGATTAATTTTCAAAAATAGTTGAGGAAACATACAAACTACACTCTGTTAGTTTTTTTACGACATCTAAGTGTTTGAAATACCTCATTTCGTAAATAAGATCTCTCTGGAGTGCATACACGTACCATTTCCCAAGTAAAAGGGTTGGTATTTTTTGGCAAATATCTCCGAAAGTAATGTAGTAAGAGGTTGAATTTTTGGTGTCAGTAAAAGGGTGAGATATTTTTTTTAAGATGAAATCAAATTCATTGATTTCTAAGTAAAATTAGATTTCGCTCAAACTACCATAAGTTGTAAAACAAATGGTTCTCAGTGGAAAGTAACCTGGATGATCAAAATGCATGCATAGGAGCTTAATTTACTTCACTTATATTGATAACTTGGAGTAATCTTTAACTTAAATGTGAAGAGCAAATTCATGGAAACTTGAATGCTATGTTTCCAGAGAAAATTTTCTGAGCTTCTTAGAAAAACAGCCTCTTGATTCTTTGTGATTAAGAACGGTATCACGGGACTGGTTAGGAGACGCTTACCTGTAGACAAACGGCCCCACTTCCTGCAGCTTGGGTTTGGCGCCATCGTTGAGGAACTCGTCAGCGTTCGTGACGTTGTACACATAAATGGACATCATGGGCGTCACGGGAGGACGGCGCCACCAGTCGAAAGTGTGGGAGCCATTCCTCAAAACGATTTCCTGTACACGGATGGAGAAGAGAAAACTTCAATTAGGACGATACCGTTGCATGCATGTCGCTCCTTAATGAAGAAGTAAATGGGAAGGTGATTCTAAAAATGAACCAGAAGATACTACACTACCTGTACCGTTTGTATATTTCTCATTTCCTGCCTCTATCCTCAAGTCACTGATTTGTGCTGTGGGTGTAAAATACGGATTGTGGGCTGCAGGTAACCACTCTTAGGATAGCACGACTAATGATGATGAGTGAAACAAACACGTAAAATGTTTTCTGAAGGCTTACATGAAACTCAATTTCAATTTCATGAATTTTTTGCTGACAACGTTTCCTCATGATATCTTTACTATCCCATTCTTTATTCTCATACGGACCCACGTAAACTTCGGCTCATGGCTTAAGACGAGTAAATTGAATCTTGATTAGTTCATAAGGTAGGTGACTTTGTTAGATAGGGTTTCACTCCACATATCCCGGTGAAGTAAAGAGTACCAAGCTCTTATTCCACGGTATTTCAACTCAAAATTTCTCTCTCGGTATCATCTCACGGTATCATCTCGGTAAAATCTCACGGTATTTCAACAAAATCCACCGGAGATTAGTTTATTAGGTTTTATCTTCGGAAAATAGCCCTACAACAAACGATACGTAAAAAATAATGATTTAAACAGCTAAATGAGCCTAGCGCTTGGTTATGACCGAATAATCAGGGTAAAATTTTATGATTTGATGGTATTTCAAAAATTTATGCGCAGATATAGAATGCTGAATTAATATGGTAAGGATGGAAAGTGTTATTTAAATAGTCGTGACAAAAATCAGCTTTCTCTTATAATCCATATGCAATGTTCTTTTATTTGGAGAATTCAAGCGCGAAAACAAGAGTTTCAAATGTTGAACATTTAGTTACCCCTTTAAATTTATACACTAAGAATTAGTACGCTTCTGCACTTAGCGTAAAATAAATGCCGATAGCTAACATACAAGTCTCCGTTGCGGGTCCCAAGAAACTGACGAGGGTAATGTGGATGCTACTGCAATGACTAGCCTAACTTTCTTTCAGCTTCAGTGTCTATAGCCACCTTTATTTTAAACTAATCAGTCACTCTTTGCCTTGAACATATATGAAATGTACATCTGAATTATTGGAAATATAAAATATGCTGTTTCATGCTAAATTATAAAATTATATGTCGAATAACTTCGCATTGCAACACTTTCCAGTTGGCAGAAATTACTTCCCGCGTTGCTTATGCTCTTTCAGCTACAGTTCCATGAATGCTGTCTCAGCTGCAATTATCATCCTCAAAAAAATGCTGACCAAGTGCCTTTTTTCATCATTTACTTAATGATATTAGAAAGTTACACGGATACTAAGCTATTAGTGGCTCAATCCAAGAAAGTGCTGCCAAAGAGGAGGCAGAAAATAAGCTCAAAAAACATAATGGACTAGAGATCCCTAGGAAAAAAACGTGTGTTTGGATTACGAAACTTTATGGACGTAGTTCATGAATTACTGAAAAACTGGTCAAAATCGCCCCCAAGTGGCCTTCGATAGATGTAGTGCGAGGAAATACGGAGAATGATAATGTACGTATTTAATATACTAAACTCACTTAGACAATGTCAATATGCAAGGAGAAATGGCCCAACGAAAGTCACCAGTGGGCAAGTACATAAAACAAAGAAGTTCGTATCTGGGAAGGATGAGATACAGAAAATTAAATAGGTTAGCATGAGACAGAGAAAAATGGTTAACTGATCTCAAAATTGAAAGCCTTTTGTTAAAACGAAACAATGGAGTATTTTCACAATGTCAATGAAGCTTCATTGATAAAAAGTTGCTAAAAAATAAAATTTACAGCAATAGGCATTGGTTTATCCAAAAGACATGATAAAATAGATGGGTAGATGGGTTGTCCATTAACCCTTATGAAGATATTGGGAGAAAAAATGCCAATTGAGAACTCTGCGAAGCAGAAGTTGCCATGTTTATCCCAGCAGCTGCTGGAAAACCATATGGAATGGAGAAATGAAAGGGAAAAGTTACCAAAAACACTGAAGAGGTTATATGTATACGGTTATATGTACAGATAACATGTTATATGTATATCAAGTTATATGTACATAATTTTGAAAGTTGTTATAGATGTAGACTTTGGAAGGGGTAAAACAGTCAACGGAAAGGAAGGTGTTGGTAGCGATCAGCTGAATGGAGAGCTGTAACTAACCAATCTTTGGCTTGAAGACTTCTGATGATGAAGGAATTCTAGTTCCGTGAAGACTTGTATAAAAATGCATGATCAATAGGACAAAATATTTAAGTCCCCCAGTCAAACAGATAAAACTGAATTTGACCAAATTTGATTTCCCAATTTCAAACAAGCAATATTTAGGAATACATAAAAACATAACGATTGGTGAGAACAGACCACATCCACAACGTCCTTGTGCCAGTTTACACCTCGACGAGAACCGCTTAAAGAACCTTTCGCAACGAAACCGTCTTATTCTTTGCGAAAGCGGCGAGTGAGTTCGGAAGGAACCGCTGGGTTATCGCGTGTGAAGATTGTCGCGCTCCCTTGCTTCAATCCGCTCTGTTCCCAGGTCCTCGTTGGAACAATGATCCGCGGAGACACCTCACAACATTTTTACGAGGGCAAAGAATGATGCACGATTGGATCTAAAGCATGCAAATGGGCTTTTCCACTTCAACAACGGGAGGTTTTCCAGCCAGCATTAATGCTCTGCGACCTAAATGATATTGCGTCGGGGAGTGTAACACATTTATAAGGACGACCTTGAAAGTTACCCCGAGCGCGATTCCAACACTTCCTATTGTCTGAGATTCCCAAGACACAAGAGACAACAACATCCTCTTTGTATCCACACACTTTTCCGTCCAATGTCTAAGGCATTAGTTAACTGGTAACCAAGGGCAGGCGAATGGATGGACCGCGCAGGTACGATAGGCAGCAATTATTGCCTTCTACAACGGGAAAAATTGAATTTGTTCTTTCATAATTTCCACTAGTATTCCAAATAATATACTGCGATGTATAAAATACTTGTTAGTTCCTAGTATCCCGATGATTAATGTGAATAATAAAATGAATTGCGCCAATGAAATTCGTCGTGAACGAATGAAAAGTTCCGATACCTTAGTTGCTTCAGATTATCCTTTTAAGAAATAATGATACTTCCTTACTTTTAAGGTCCCTTGGTAAATAACGTACTTACATCATTTCACAAGGGAAAACAGCAGCAAGCAAAGGAAACAAAGGCATATTGCGCATCCATTGTAAGCTTTCTTCCCCAAAAAAGAACAAAGCAGTCAATCCATTTTTATGGTAACTATCAATGGCAGAAGCAGGCGGACTGTTATTTCGACTTCGTGTAGTCAAGTGTCATCGATTATTTCTATCATATTTTCCATTTTTTTTAAGTATATCAATTTTTATACCATTTTCCCAAAAAATAGGTTATTTATCTTGCATAAAAAAATGAAAATTGGCTCAAAATGGAACTTGGGATAAACGAAAGAATTTGGTGGTGCAATGTGAAAATTTGCCAGAGGAAAAAAACACACGTTCTAACGAGTAGTTCAAGATGGTCCAGACTTCTCTTGTGACAGCTCTGCGACTAATATATACTGTTCGACAGAGGAACTGATATCGTCAAAACAATGGAGGCCGTAATTATAATAGAAGTACAGACGGATTTAACCTTTTTACAGACTGAAATTATATGAGGAATGTTTCCTCGCGGTAAATGAGACTCTTATTATGGTTTTCAACAAAGACAATTAAAAATGCAGTCAAAGTTCGAAGGTTGCAGTTTCGTCATAGTTTGAGTTACTGAAAGCCTCTTAGAGTGAGGCAGTTTTTATAGTTCACTTTTAAGGGATTTTGAACGAGAAAATAACAAATGAGTAGTCATTATTGTGAAATACTGCCTTTAAGTTTTTTTTAAACTTTTTTTGTGTTTTTGCCGTGCAAGCCATTAGTACATGACATTTATCAACATCTTTGATCCAGTTCCTAATTCTCCACACAAAACCACTCTTATAACAATATCATTGTCCCTTTTGAAATGTAGTAAAAATTTTCAAGCCGCAAGTTCAAATTGGTGAGTATATAAACTTTTGTAAACATAATAAATCCCATCTATGTCAAAAATTATTTCGAGCCATGTCACTGAAATTTTAGTTTGAGCATACATAAATGACTCCGAATGATTTGAGGAGGAAACCAGGGATATCTAGTCACAATTTAAACAAATATTAAAGCTATCAGTACAGTTTAGGAAATTAAAAAAATAAAATTCATACTTACACTGTGAATGAATGCTCTCACCCATCCCGTGAAGAAAACGAAAATTACGGCGCCGAACACGATAAACAGCAGCGACAAGAATACGACGAACCCTGGAAATGGAAATTATAATAATTAGAAATAATCAGAGAATATTTTCATAAATATATTTCACTATTTGACCAATAAAAGGATCATTTGATACTCATTTACTAAACTAATACTTTCTCTGTCTTAAGTAATCAACTTAAATTGCGCTTAAGTTTTTAAACCGGCGTGAAACTAGGGTCCAAAAATATTTTTATTTCTGCAGTCATTATTTTTCCTATCTAGACACATTTAATCAAGTGAAGAAATAATCGAATATTCCATCAGGAAAAAACATAACACATACTAAACATTCTAATAAGCACTTCTTTATCCAAGAGCGTTTAAGATCACGACCAAAAATGTTCAAACATTAACAAATCCAAATCACGATTTGATCGAGGTTTCTTTTATGAAGAAATTATTCATTTTTAGAGCTCTTTTTGACATCAATCACACCTTATCACTCTATTTCATTGCTATTTGCTTTTTCTTAATAATTGCAAATGATTTGATGAGCAAGGATGGAGTAATTAATTTGAGAAGCATTTATCCTTTAATAAATCTTGAAAACTCGTGGGAACCAAAGTACCAAGGTGAACGGAAGCTTCTTGCGATCGGTGGGCTTTTATAACTTTTCACCCAAACATCACGCGAACATCAACCAACTAGCTGAAGGACTGTTAACAGCTATTTGCGCTCCCGCCTCTATAAATACAATGAAAAAGTCCAGACAAGACTGAGACAAAAAGAGAGAGATCTGATAAGACTGCATTAAATGTCTTGATGTGTTAGATGTGAATCTCATATAACAGGATGAAAGACTGCAGGGAAGGCCGACCAAACTAACAAATACTCCGGGATTCCCTGTCACGGGTCGTTTTCCCTTGTTTCTGTGATTTTTGTTGCGCCTATTTTCCCTGCGTTTCATTAAATTGAACACTGCATCATGTTTTAACTTAACAAATTCATAGTTTTATCACTCTTTTCTCTAATTTATAAAACCCATTGCCAAAATTAAAACGACAACATTAGAGCTCAAGAAAAATATCTGTACTGACACTATAAGCGACACATAATTAAATATATTTAGTTTGTATAAGGTATCAACATTGCCTAAAGACCTTTCCCTGTAATATTAATAACAAAAAACTGAATAACTTTTGAATAAAATATTCCAACCGGTGGAAATACACCACTCTGGTCGATTTTATACGTGCATTCCACTAACTTTCTCGATCCCTTTTCTCGGCCATCTCTCATTTTGCACAACCATGGAAATCATGTAATCACTGGCATAAATTCCCCTCTTTAGACATATTTAAGTTGATGTTAGATTCTGGAAACCCGGTTTTCTAGCATTTCGTGCCACATTCAGTGGAACGATGAACATTCAGTTTCAAAAGGCGTGTCATCAAGTCACGCCACATCAACTATCTGTGACTTCGGACTCTCCCTGGCGTACTAAAGACCAAGTCTAAAATTTTGACGCAATTCTCGTAAGTGCGCTCATGGCATTCTCTTTAGCGTTTAGGAAAGGAAATGACCATTGCAGTCATACCAAACGACCACACATGATAACTAAAGAGTTTGAGTGATTTTAATGACCGATTATTATATTTCCTTCAAGGAGTCTACTCCCGAGAGGGTTGAGGGTATAGTCCGGATGAAGTTAACATAATAACCAAGTTGTAGAGCTGAGATTTTACAAGCTCGATCGTCGCAATTTCCCCTTCAATATCTGATTACCGACTAAGTTTGGAATTCATAAATGTTAATGTGGACTTTTCTCAGATAAAATGTGTATATATCAATCCCTACCAATATACGAATGATGCCAAATAATTTGAACAATCGTTATAATCGAAATATAAAATAATTTTCCACAACTTGAAAAACCTCAATAATTCATAAGTAATTTCCATGAATCTCCCAGTCCCAAGAGACGGAGAGGATTGTTGACCTGGGGCTCTCCACCGTTGAACTGATGCTGTAATTCCAAATTTCTAATCGTACGTTGTGCAGGCTTGATGAGAGTAGTATGGAAGGTCACTTACTATGACTCATACCTGTTTTCTTGAGTTTCATGTATGAATATACATTGAAATACCTGTGTACGTTGTGAGAACGCTTTGCCATGATCAACAATCCATAATTATAAATTTGCATGGCAAGGATTGACGCGAGACTTACAGCGCTCTCTGACAATCTCTATGAATGACGTGACAAAAAGAAATAAAATATTTACCCTTGTTCTCGACCTTAGTGGCCACTGAAACGATGCCGTTTCTCGTTTGACTCGGCGGCATTAGCTTCCTGATATTCCACCTCAAGAGATAACATTTAGCGAGCGAAGGTGAAATCTTCTTCCGTTCTGAAACTCGCGTGCTGAGAACACCCCCGAGTTGTAGATGAACGGTCGATATCATTTATTAACTTTCTCGTGAGAAAATATGTGCCTTAGCCCACTTATTTTCCTTCAAAGTTATTTTCAAGGTGACCTGAACTAAAACACAGAAAAACCCGAGGGAATTTTCATAGAAAGGTGTCATAGATCAAATTTAATAGCAGCTGTACTCTAGCTTACATTAGAAAACGCTTCGCTGGAATATACGATTGCCACATGGTGTGTACATGCTATAATCCCCGATGAATAATACTTTCCATTTTAAATGATTTTCCATGCGAATTTTCTGAATAATTGCTTAATTCAAAGAAATTTTTGCAATTTAAAATGTACTCACGAGACAATTTCTTATGAAATTTACCATAGAGATGTTTACGAACAAAATTAGAGGATATTATATCACTTTTTATTAAAAATACGCAAGTCTGCAAAAAAATCATCCTCAAAACCTCAAAAAGACGGTTTTAATCAAACCGAGGGCATGAGCTTTCCTGGTAAATCAGGCACAGTATACAACGTATCTCAAGTTTGTGATGAGATGAGCAACTTCAACAATTTTTTAACGATTCAAAATATCAAATCTATGAGACCAGTCTATTATAGATACTAAGTTCCACTTTTTGTGCCAATGGAAGCGTTCGAATGGCAATCTTAGACGTCATAAAATAGATAATAAAATAGAGTTTGTTCAGAAATCACTATGATACCCACTTTAACATTCATTTCCAAACTTGTATGGGGGAGATTTCCAAAGCAGTCAAGCATTTTTGCGATGAAGATCACAGCAAACTATCAAAAGACTCCAGTTTCAAGGTCGTCCTATGGATATAACTCGATATTGAGTATGAAACCGCGATATCCTTCTGCACAGATCGCTTCATCCACTCAGAATTATATTCCGCACGCATCTAATGATGGCCTTGAACTCTCTTCGCATTGCACCATCTGGCAGACCTGGATGGCAAATGCGGCATTCTTATTCAGAGTCAGCCATGTACGCAAAGGATTCGTCAGTGTCGGCTTTAACCTCTTCTCCTTGAGAGAGATTCATTTCATCTTTCTCAGAGTGAAATTCTATACATTTATTTCGACTTTTGTCTAAAATTCCCTTTACTTCGAGTATCCGACGTCACGTCCTATAACAGGATGTTTTAGTTTCCTCATCCTTCAACTTCAAAGTGCTTTCTCAGTAGTTTCCATTGGGGTTTTAGTTTTGTGTCATCACAAATTCTCTTTAGATACATAGCTACAATAATGAAAAACTATCATTGATAAAGAACTAAAATTTGTGTATGAGTAGCTTTTTTGTCTAATAGGAATCAACCCCTAAGGAAAACCTACATCACACCCGAAAATACCAAGATTCCCATCAGGCTTTAAACCCGGACCAACGCAAGAAAACACTTTTTTAAACTCGAATTGGTTTATGACCAACAAGTAGGTTGAAGACCTAGCCGTTTAATTATTTAGATTGCTTTACTGCAGATTAAACTGCGTAAGATTCATTTATTAAAGCATGATTTATCAAATATCAAAATATATACATTTTGAAAAAATTATTACGGGAGATAATTTTAGATTTCTGACATTTAATCTCCAAAAAAATATCTTAAGTTGATTTCCATCGTTAACTCAGTTTGGCAAATGATCTAACTGATAGAAAAACCGTCGCACATCAGCGCTTCAGTTATGTACTTAAAGTAAATTATATTAACCCTCCTTTTACTTAACGCTGAGTGAATAATACCAACCGTAATCTTTTATTACAAGTCAAATGTTATAAGACACTCTAAACCCGCTAAGGACACAAATTATTCTTGAAAAACACCGACAATCTGACATATTACTAATTTATTACTGACAATACGGGTCACAAACAAAATCAACGAAAGTGTATTCTCCACCCTGAAGCTCTAAGCTGTAATACGTCATATCATCGTAGCAATATCTGTCCCTTTGCCATTTTTCCTTAAGAGTAGCTATTTCAATACTGTGAGCTATTGACATGACTAAAAAGAGAGAACTCTTAGTATTTTCCACACTTAAAACTTTAATTCCCGACCCAGGTTTCGACTGCCTTGCAATCATTTAAAACCCGAACCAACGCAAGAAAAAAATAAGTATGACCTTGAAAATGATTGCAAGGCAGTCGAAATCTGGGTCGGGAATTAAAGTTTTAAGTGTGGAAACTACTAAGAGTTCTCTCTTTTTAGTCATGTCAGTAGAGTCATTCCACAAAGTTAAGCCTTCAACCATTAAGTTTACTGTGAGCTATAATTAAAGTGTTTCATTTACGGTAAAAATGTTAGTCCAAAGTAACAGACTTCATGAGGAAGTTGCTAAAGAGCTCACCATTTAAATGCCATGGAAAAAAATAATTCATTAAGTGGAAATAATACGCGCAAAAAGTTGCTAACACTTAACTAGAGACGAGCAAAAGAAGCCCTACAGGTACCGTTAGCTGTATTGCCACCTCGTCTTTTCCTCACTATCGCTTAGGTTGTGCAGCATTGACTTCTACTCAACGCGCTTCCGCTGGTAGTAAGCCAAGACTCTTAACGAATGTGAAGAAACAAATAAGTATGAAACTCGGAATAGATTCATTAGGCTTCATGACTCCCACCGCAGGTTTTCCATGACGAGAAGTACAGAAGTGTAAAATGCTATTAGCGTGCAATAGTTACGGGATAAGGAAACACCATCTATGGCCAAATAAATGGATTCTTATTCCTGAGGATACACTTTGGATGATCGGTAAAAAATTCTTCTGAGTGCTGACGACTTATTTTTTTCAGTAGGAATTTTCCCTAACGCATTAGAAAGAAGTGGTTGCTTTAATAACAGGAGGCCAAGGTCGATGTATGCTTAAAAAAAACACGTGTGCACATTGATGACGTTCGCAAAACCTAATATACAATGCTTTATTGTGATATGATGCAAGTTTTTATCGCAAAAAAGTAGAATGACATGTCAGTCGGAGGTTGATGGTACGAGTGGTGTTTACCGTGGAGAGAGACTGAAGAAAACTTTAATGCCTCGCTCGCAACTTAATAGCCATCATCATGCACCATTTCTTGTGTGGAACTTCATCCTATCCCAAGAAAAAAGTTGTTGTAAACGCTCACAGATCGATAAAATTATGCATTTCAGGATTGCACTGATGAAAATCACTTTTTACGATAATTCAATTGTGATGTTTTCTGGCAAAAACTAGACGAAGGCTTGGGCCAATTTGGAATTATCTTATTAAGCATATCATAATTATTTTTAAGAGCGGAGACCTGCGAATTCTGATTTATAATTTATATATAAATATATATTTAGTGTATGTGAAAATTTCTTTTTCATTTTACCGAATAATTGTTCTACATATGTAGAGTAAATAATTAGGAGAGATTACAAAGAGTTTAAGATATTTAAAAGGGTTTTCACCGCCGAAAAAATCGCGTGACAAAATTTTGCTTGCTTAACACTAGGACGCCCGGACTTTTCAACATCATTCAACGCCCAAAGCGGGTCATTTTGACCCACTGTAATTAATGAAATTAATCCTCACTTTGCGCTATTAAGTTTACATTTTTACAGTTTCTACTACAAACTGTCACTCTTTCTCTTCACATTCATCGATTATTTCACTTTATAACTTTCATAACTTTGACAATATCGATGATTTATTGATATATAAACTTACGACATTTTGTCAATTTATCGTTTTTTTCCATTTTATTTCATTTTTCTTGCTTATTGTGTCATAGCTCAATATACTACGAAGAATTTTCACATTATTTGATACATATCTATTATTTTTCAAAGTTTGGTTGCAATAACTAAGTTCAAAATATTATTTTTCGGTCGAAGCAGGACTTTTCCCGAAAATCTACCTAGTAACTAACTTTGGGATTCTTATTATTTCAGTGATGCACATGTATAAATCTAATAATCTGATAATAGTCCATATGTCAGTAAGGAGCAATATTGTATTCTCTGCACTCTAAAATAGTAATAAGATACACTGTGCACTGCCAACGAATTAAGTACTAAATATGCCATGAATCGACCGGAGGAAAAATGAGAAGGGTGGAGATACGAAGTGGAAGGAAGGAATATGAGAATATTTTTGAAAGGTGATCCAGGCATGGAAGGTAACCGAATGAGGAATATAGGACAAAGTGGGATTGACAACATATGCAGCAGAATAACTAATAAACACTAATAAAAAAGAAGTTTTGCTGGTGATACAAAGTGCAAATACATATCTGGGTCAAAATGACCCGTATGGGCGTTCTAGGTAAATTCTAAAAAAACTAATGTACGGATTACTCCAGGAAGGTGAAAATTTTTGGACATAAAGCCATGTTAAAATGAATAAAAGTCACGAGAGGAAATCCTGCTCTCATTGAAAATGAAATAAAAAAATGAATTTAAAATCACGTTTGGGTCAAAATGACCCGCCTGGGCGTTCTAGTGTTAAGACGTGAGTTACAAAGGCATTGAGATTACAATGGGCTGTCAACAAACCATCAAGACTCAGGAGGACTCAAAACTATTACTAGGTTACTATAAATCAGTCTGCCTATGTAAAAAACATTTGGAGTCAAATTTTTTTCCTCAATTCCTCCTTTTAAGCTGGAACATACGACATTTTCTGTGCAATATGATTGTTCAATGAAAAGTGAGTACCTGAAAACAACCGAAAGCCGAATCTTTGATAAAATGTAATGAAATACTTGTAGCTAAAATCAGATAAATCGAGAGTTGCTTTTGTATATTTTCTATTGTGCTATTTGTACAGTAAGAAAACAGACCTGAAGATAATTCGACCACAAAATTTGATCATTTCATGAACATTGCTATTATATTGAGTCTTAATAACTCTCCAAGGTGGTGGCTTAAACTTTTTACTCTTTGACATAAAACTCTTTGATGGGTGAATTGTCTTATTGAGTGTTGCCAAGCCGACTGAGGTCGCATTTCACTGTGACGTGCGGTGCAGGCAAGAGTCTTCCATGGACGTCCGGCCGCAGACGCAGGCATCCGATGCCGACGATTATCCCGGCTTTCATCGCATGTCACCGAGACTGCCTGCTGTCTCGCGAAGAGATGTTGCCTCCCTGCGCTATTCCATTATATTCCGATGGTTCTCTTTGATTGTATGGTATCCTATCCAGAGATTTCAACGTCTGCAAATTCACTGCCACTCGCCCGTTGATGGCAGGGAAGCTTACTATGCGTCAAGAAGACTTTTTGTACGGTCAATCACGCTTCACTATGGTTGCTTCAAGACCCACAGTGAGAGAGGGAACTTTCATTCCATAATATAAAGAGTGTTCGATTGTCTGACATGCAACCAAAGTCAAATAACGAGGTGAAAAACACAAATTTCCAATATTATATTGATTATCATGCCTTTATAATCAGGATTGACGTTAAAGAGAGAAGTTGCTTTACTGGCTAAAACCGGAAAAGTCTAAGTTTCAACTCCGGGTGAATAGCAACATTTTTTATTTTCCATTCCCATCGTTTCACCATTCCTTCTTTCCTCTTAGCCTGGACTGTCTACCACTGCAAAATGAACGAGAAACAGAACCGCATTATAAGATTCTGAAATACTGAAAAGTGACGGAGCATATTTTCGACAAATGAAAGAAAGATGATAATTTGAAATTCCCGTGTGGTTCAATAATAATCCCATTGTTTTCAATAAATGATCAGATGGCCTTATCTGTAATACCTAAAGAAAACTCTCTTTTAATTTTGGAAAGGAATGCGAAGGATCAATCAAAACTACGAGCCAAATCTTCGACATTTCGTGCTCAACTTCTATGAAATACTCTTTTGGATGCAAAAAAAGTCGCCACGCACGACTGAGAAATGACGTAAGAGATCTGTCTGCGGGAGGGGCATGAGAGCAGAAAGAAACGGATTTCTGGGAGTGCGAGTCGAACGGAGAAGGAAGGCAATAGCACTTCCGTATTTTTCCAACAGATATTGGGTCAAAGTTTCTAAGTTCTACTCGGTGGTTCGTGGGTTATTAACTCTTCCGCTAAACGAAACATAATCAGACATGCGGTAGACTAATTGTGTACCAATATTAACTTATGCTATGTGGTGGTGATTTTAATCAAAATTGCTCATATTTGATACCAACCCGATTGTAGTAAGAACGACCATTTCGTCAACTTATTCGGAGCAAAACCAAGGCAACTACCATGTTCCATGGACTTATATCAGCAGCAACCGGATTCCTCACTTGTTTGACATTTTTTCACTTACAAATGTTCTAAATTAACGGTTATAGACTTGCTGCAATGAATTAAAACTACTAGGTATTTGCCATAAATTCAAAACCAAGTTAAATCCGAAAATCATGCTTAAAAAATCATTAAATACGTTTCAAATTTCAGCTCATTCCTAAGTAGTTTCTGAATATAAGCAATAATTTATTTTTAATTGAATAATTTAAATGGAGTCTTTTACACCCAATCAGGCGTAGGATATAATCTCACGATTCACTCGACGTCCACCTTTCTCCAACCAAATAAGTTACATATCCTAATAATATATTGTAAATACTTTCATTTCTTGCATGAGGACTTTTCAGAATTATTTTTATGGTAGTAGTAATAACTTCTTAAATTCAAATGTTATCCTGGTTACTATAGGATGACATTCAATACCTCTCTCTATCTTAACAAACCCAAGCAAAGGTTATGAGTGCATGTGAAAAACTCATTGTCTCATTACTAAAAAGGACCCGGAATGTTGGATATGGGTGTACAATTGTAGGTGTACATATAAGTTGCTAGATAAATATAAATACAATTTTACGGAAAATACGACATTAAAACTTACATTGTGACTCTTAAGTATTCAAAATTTGTTCCAAACCCTCATTGCTCTCACTCCCAAAAGGATATCAATGCTCTCAGATTTACCACATTCTTCGCTCCATCTTTAGTTGAATGGAAAAGAAATTTAATTATAAAGTAAATCAACATATTATCTACGCTATAAAATATTGTATCAATTTTTCCCCGCTTTTTTCAGAAAACGGTTGGTTCAAGGTGAGTTAAAATTCCATCTACAAGTTCCAATTTCGTTTAGCAGGCGGACGCAACAATTTTCCCGCCAGTGAGATAACTATTCAAAATTATTCTGTTCGGTGGGAATACGATACAGGATGCAAAGGCTACATCCTCATCCGATTCGATGCAGATTTCCCTTAAATTTCCGGTTTACCGCTGCTAGACTCCATAGAGCAACAAGCTGTGGAATAAATGCGGCGAACTTTCACCACGCTACTCTTCTAAAAAATCGGAAAAATTCTAGCAAGTTTTTATCTCTTAGTCCCTGCTAATACTAATAGATCCATATGAAATATTCTGTACACTGAATTAAACGGCCGCATGGGAACAATTAATTATCATGCTTCAATAACATAGTCACAAATACGGTTCCTATGCAAAAAAAGGTTGTTCCTGGGTGAAAGACACGAGAAATGAGAGTGAATGTTACGATGTTAGTTCCACGAAATATTTTATGGCAGAAAAATTCCCAGGATGCACAAGTTCAATTCTCCTGTGATAAAATAAATCATTGTACAACCTGGGTAAGCACTCTTTTTCTTAAAAGTACTAGAGCATATAGCTGATTAGGTGGGATTATTACGTGGATAGGTATAGACATTCAACGGGAGGGCATTTTAACCTTGCCACACCGGCTAACCTCAGCACTAATTGGTTATTAAGTCCGTCTTTATGAGCAAGCGAATGGATGTCTTCCGCCAGCACCAGTCTCGGGGGAACAAAGTGTGTTTTATTTACTTGAAAATCCATCTTATCAGGTCCACTCAAAGATATGAGTAAAATTTATTCCAATCAGCTATCTTACCTTCAAGAAAATCACCCTTGGCCTTTCTCCAACCTCATTCCCGCCGCTTTCCAACTGCTAAAGAACGTTCAAAGCTCGAAATTTCCTTTTGTGTGCGAAACAAAAACAACCTTCAAATATTTAAGATCACCGAAAGATATTTGGCCAAGAACCTCTGAGAAAGGGATGCATTCCTTGGATATACGTCAAACCGGTTTTTTCGCATCAACCTTGCCCTCACTCGTAAATTTTCACTTTTATTTTGTACATACTATTTCTCAGTGGAAACCCCCAAGGCAATTGGGTCTCTTTATGTGGCAGCATAACCAAGCACTGACCTTCCATGTTCGCTAAGAAGCATTATCTTAGGTGCGCTATCGCTTAAAGGGTACTTAGATGACCTCAGCAGGGCGAATGCGAGCAGTGATTACACGGACAGGTCGCGTCGCGGATGTTTCGTCACTGCTGCTTCACATGGCAAACCCTATTCCGCTCCGATGGACTGCACAATGTATTATAGCCTTATCAAGCAGGTGCTCTAACCGGTAGCCCAGGCCTGAGGACTGAGAAAACACTCTAGAATTGAGTGGAAAGATCGTCGCAGTAGGTATGGGCAAAAGACGTGTCTTCCTTAAAACTTTGACGTAATCCAAGGTCTTGGTTTGTCAAGTACCGAGTAAAGAGCTAGCAATTTGTGACTGATGTGAAGGGGGTGTCACTGAGAAAATGCTGGGAAAGTTATTTGAGAGGAAAGGGGTACAGTACGGGAGTCTTTCCAGCACTACACTGCGTAGAAATCTTTTTTCTAATCGAAGTCTCGTTTTGAATCTGAAAATTAGCATTATGCTGTTTTTTAGTGCAGTGTCATCGCCAGGATGTACAATGACGCTTCCTTCAGCATTAAAGGTGTCTTAACACTAACTCATACGTCAAGATATATCTAGCGCATCGACTATTCATTTTCTAGCCTTAATCAATCCTAATTATTTTGCAACATAGTTACAATTACAGGAGCGAGAGCATCAAAACAGCAGTTAACGGAAAAATAAAACCAAACACAAGCCCAATTTTCTTTAAAATTCAACATACAATGCAAACCGCACATCAATTAACTGAGTCAGGTAAGTGTCTTGTTACTATTGTCCTGTTCCAGCTGTCTTATAGACTATAACGTTAAAAATGTAATTCAAATAACAAAGATTTAACTTTCGTTTTTCGTGGTAAAATGACATGTTTAAGAAAACTGAAGGAAAACCAGATACGCTGCGAAAGACAAAGAGGACATAAAAGTTACCAAACGCTTTGTGACTTTAATTTTTGATAAAAAGCGATTCTGTTTTATTTAATTATTCTTAAGAACGAACTTATTCTTATACGAACTTCCACTGTATCGAGCCTAAATTTGTTGAGTTTCTAAAATAACAACACTAATCGCAAATACCATCTCTTTTTTTAAATCAAAACTTTGGAATATGACCACAATAATTTTTGCCATGAGCTACGAAAAGTTCACAATGACTTGTGCAAGAGATGGAGCAAAAAGGAAAATTCTAGCTACCAACCCATGTCGTCTTCAAAAGAAAATATTCACTACGCAGGACTATAGAATGGAAATAGGGCAGCGAAAGTTATTACGGAAGTTGTTAAAGGTGAAACTATCAACACAACGAAGGACATAAATGAACCCACCAGGAACTGAATACTTCCCTTAACCTCCGTGAGGATGTAGCACTCTAATGATTGAAAGCCTTATCTAATCCATGGCAAGGTTTCAGAAAACTCAAGTCATTTCATGAATTTAGGGTGTGGTAACTTTGTCCTAATATCTCAAAAATAATAAAATGTGCCCCGGTGATGATTTTACTTTGAATTTATTGAACCACGACGCAGAAATCGTCTCCTAAGGAGCCCGAAGATTATGTTTTACGTGTATAAAATCGACTTCATTAAGCAACCCTCAAAACTACTGATGACATTAAGCCGACCTAACCCAGAATTTAATGTAATTAGAGGGAAATACCATGAAGTAGTGATGGATATTCGGAGAAAACAGGGAGGGTGGAGGAAAAACGTGCTATATTTGTTGACGAGGTTGATAAAAAGGGAGGACGTTTGGTAATCGCAGAAGAGAAAGTAAGGAAATGACAATTTTGGACGACAAAGAGAGAGGGAGGAGGGAGGCGATGTATAGACAATAAAAACTCAATAACGCAGAAAAAATGAATCAGAAGTGCAACAATGGCTTTGACAAGAATGATCTCCAATTTTTTTCTAATGGTAGCAACTTAAAAAAGTACCTGCATATTTTCTTTCAGAGATGAGCCACAATGGGACGTGATAGCTAGGCTGTTAACGTGCTGACCTGGCTTAATAAATATCACGGGTTAGAATTCGTCCTAAGAAATCTTGTGTTTACCATCAGATAATGGTCCAAGATCGAAAATGACGGTAAAGCAGTCAAAGCACCCAAAATGTCCATTTTTCAAAACGCTAAAAACCGTGACACAGTTTCTATTCAAAACTAGTCTCGTTTAACATGCCAGATTTACAGAAGACGAGCTTCATAAGGGAAAATGCTTACCCAATGGACGAGTCTCAAGTTTGTGCAAGAGATCACCTCACATAAAAATCGTTGAGTAGGTATCTTTGGAATAAATATCTTTATAATGATGCCAAAACATAAGCTACAAACCACAATACATTTGGAGATATTTTGCAAAAAAAACAACGCACATGAGTATAGTGCGGATATGCGCTTGAAATTGGCATTATTGAAAAACTGAGGCAGTTCATATGCACGTGGAGCAGTGCAACTTCTGTAGTTTCGCATTTTTGCTGAATTTTTACTCGACTAAAATTGACCAAATATTTCCTCAGATATTTTAATTTTAATTTATTACGCATTGTAATATTTTTAATGACATGATAAAAAACCTTCGTTAAAAAAGGCATTTTTACGCGCACGGCGTGAAAATATTGGTCAAACTACAGCCTCAAATAAGTATATGTAGCCAAGTGTATTGTTATATAATTGTTGTCGTAAAACCATGTTTTAAATCATTTTTATCACTGCATTTTCTTCTATTATCATGCAACTGCTTGAATGTTAAAATGAAAGTGAAAATTGGCCTAGAAATCTCTCTCAAAACAATCTCAATGATCTGTCATATGAATTCATTGAAAGAGGTGGCAGTCATCGTCTGATTCCACCAGTTTCGGAAAGCTTCACCAGAGCTCTTGAAACGAGGTGAGCTTCATCTCCTTTGGCTGGTCCGCACTTTCTCGACAAACGCCAATTCAAACACCTTCGCTCGCACGCTGGGCGGAGTAGCCAAGAGAAATGGGACCTCAATAGTTTCGCCAAATAGCGTATCGCGCCCCCTTTCGGACGACGAGTCATCGTGGATGGCGAAAACGGGCCGGGCAGAGAGAAAGAAAGAGAAATAGGCATGTAGGATTTCGACATGAAGGCACTCACCTGTTCGTTGCGTGGGCTTTGCGCGGAGGGGCGGGCGGGGGAGGGGGAGGGAGAGAAGGGTGGGAAAAGCAGTGAGTCCAAAGGGGAAAAGATGTGGGCGTTGCATTTCATGCAGTCATTAAACAGTGGCCAATTATTGTCGATATAATCACTTCATTTATGTTGTTCAAGGGTCTGATTTGTGGGTGCAATAAAAATCAGTAATATTCTTCCATTATTAGACCACTGAGCCGTTATAAGTAAATGAAGTTAAACTGCATTAAGGAGAGTATTCTCGGTTATTTTGACTTAAATTCATCTTAACGCATCACAATTCAAAGGGTCGACGTTTTTGGGAAGCGGCCATAAAATTTAACATCGGTTCTTACTCGGCCTGAAAATGGAAAGGCAGTTTAAGTAACTCACAGTTACTGGATAAGCTCGATCAGAAGATGAAAATTCATCACCATGTTTCCAATACCCTTATCTTTGAAAATCATTCAGAAGACCGTTTTTTTATTCTTTTTTGAACTCCTTTTTCATACCAATCACAGAAATTGGATTCCAAAAAATGCAGGAACATTGTAAAATCATTAGGGTTTTGTTAATATACAAAGGATTCAAATTTAAAATCAATATCCAGTTTTATGATGATAAATTTACTTTAAACAACTGCAGACCCGAACAATTATTTGCCACGAAGATTACCAAAGGTTCGGTTTCTATGAGGCGTATTGGTCTGCCGGTAAGTTGATGATAGTGTGAATAGCAAAATGGCGTATCCGTAATTGCTGTTACACTAGAATAAGGGATAATTACTTCAATTATTTTTAAAACGTTTAAGTGCCTTCATTGGCTAAATTGCAAAGAAACAAAAGTCCTATTTCGACAATCGGGTTGGTAGCCAGTCTGACTATCCTAAGGTCTCTTATTTAAACCCCAACCCGGATACTGATGCTGAGCTACGCTTTGGATTGTATATTTGTGGAGGCGACCGACGGCTAAGGCCATTTGCGCCATAGGGGAGAGTTAGGGAGGAAGGTTGGAGAGAAACCCCGCGTCGGCATTAGAGGCACCAAGGGGACCACGGTTTTGTCTCATCCAACTGACGGAGTACTACCCACAAAGTTCCCTCCACAAGAGACTCAGCTAGGGATAGGGTTTCTTCTGAAAAACATAGTCACGCTTTGGATTTTGGTCTTGTGGTGTCTTGGTATTGAAGGACCGAAATCCCAAACCTATAGCGCCACGAAAGGAAGTGTAATATCCTCAGGAAGGGAAGCGTAAGACCCACTTCCTTTGCGAAGTTTGGGTCGTTATTGTGTCTCGAGATTGAATTTGGAATGAAAGATAAAGAACGTTGTGCCGTGACACTGAAGAGTGCCATCCGCGGAGTCTTCAAAGCCCGCTCAGACGAGTCCCCAGCTGTCACATCGCCGGAACCTCCTTCGACGACTCTTGATCTCGTCTCACCGCTTCTCATTTCTAGCTCGCCCACTCTCACTTTCTTCTCGCTGGAGGGGGAGGGGAGAGGGTTAAAAAGTCGCAATCGCTCCCTCTTCATCACCCCCAAGCAACCTCTTCCATTTCACTTTCCGTTCCTCTCCTACTTCAATCTCCTCACTCATTCGTCCCCTTTGCTTTCTCCCAGACTTGTCATGCCGTAAGTTTGCATTGTGGCGCAACCTTGATTTCGTGCACTGCAAAAAAATATGCTCACTCCCTCCAGAGACAAGTTATTTTTTCTTTCCTACCACACACATAAGTCATCGTATGATTTATCCAGCGGAAATGAAACCATTCATACGGTGAGATATAATTATTGAGCGGCCAAACTATTTGTATTTGGAGAGAAGTGACGATTTCCCCTTAAATATCTCGCTGCTTGCCGTATCCTGCGGCCTTTCTTTTTTCACCATTTGCGAAGCCAAACTATTTCCATGTTTTTTTTTTTAATGGAGGCTATGATGAAATAAGTTTCAAATCCAATGGGGTTTCCGTAATACTAACCCAATTGCTCCAATTTCTTTGTTTTTATGCAAGCCCATTTCGTTCTTTTTGATTGTTACGCTGTCATCATCAGTAAAAAATACTCGCGTATATCCCAAGAAGGCGTTTAATTTTATACAACCAGAGAGTTTTTTTAACCATATCCTACCTCTTAGCCATATTCTGGAGGTAATCAGTCGTAACTTAGTGAAGAGGATGAGTGAAATATGAGACTCGGTGAAAGCCCGTGAAATTATGAGAAATTCCCTTCACAATGAAGTTCCAAAATCTCGGTAAAATTGATCCATTGGTTTTCTTCAAGAGTGACTCAAGTGATTATCATGTCGGCCAAGACGGAAGAAAGTTCCTATGCGTATTCTCTCACCTCATACTGCCTTTTTACATTACTTATGACAGTTTTATGAGTTATCTCATTCTGTTATCTGGTAAAGTCTCTTAACTCTCGGGCCGTAAAAATCAAGATGAAATTTTATGAATAATCATAATACATCTCAAGCTTCAAGGTATAACACGCTCAAGTGCCCACCGCTGTCAGAGAATCGTCTCGAGAGTGAAAGAAAAATATCTCCTAAGGGTGATAAAACTTTCACTCTCTGGAAACCAATTGGAAATTGAGTCTGCGGGGAGCATGTGCGGGGAGTATGCCGGCTGTCTCTCCTCCGCGTCCGCATCTTAGCCGTCGAAAGGCTTCCATTTCTCCCCTTTGCCTTCCGGCCCGACTCTTCGTCTTCCTGGGATTCCCAGAAAAAAATCACATGCCTATGTTCCGGTTTTTGAGAGAGCTTTCTTTTCCCCCGACCGCACCTAGCTCTCTGGTGTCACAACTAACCCATCGACTAGATTTTCATTTGACGAGAGTCAATCAGGTCTGATCACACAACAGGTGATACAGCAGCAAATTCAGTGCCAGCGTAAGTTATACCACAAATGTGGGCGAAGTGTTATTTGGCCGCTCCTAACAAAGAATTTATGCATCGATTTTTATTTGAGGAAACAGTTCTTCTTAATTTGAGAGCTATTCTGGGCTCCTTGATAATCCTCTCGATATTAAAGTCTCGTTTTCCACCAATGACTCGATTTTCAATCCTTAGGTTTACCCCCAAGTTTCAGTTTTCACGAAAGAAGTGTTTGTAGCGATTATTTTCATTGTTGCCTCGCTTTTTAGGCCGGTACAATTTCACCAATAGATGAAATACAAATTTAGCAACAGTTCCATCCAATGGACTGGTGATAAGATTGCTAATCAAGGAATTTATTACCCCGGAATTTTCAATATTCTCTTTCTGGTGAAGTTAACTATAGGTGTGTCTTCTTTCATGATATGCTGAAAAGTAATTTAGGATATAGAGAAGCTGGAGATTAGCAATATATTTTATTTTAATACTCTCACTCCCCTTTTGACACTCATTAATTGAGCTCAAGACTGGCAGCTCCTACAACTGGCCCTTAAGGAGAGTGAAAGTTTGTCGGAAATGCAAATAGTAATCTGACACAGGGCAGAGGGATTTCCAAGAGGAAATGTTTGAGGAGAGGAATTTAAGGGGGATTGAGATTTGAGATTTGGGGGGCCCTGGAAGAATAACAGTGATATCTGGTACGCAGCCCACCACCTATGGTCGGTGTACATTATCCTCCTCAGTTACTACACAAAAGTTAAGTGAAACACACAATCTCGAGGATTAATAAATTCAAAGATGAAGAATCATTGCATGACGCAAAAGTTTTTTCCTTTCCGTATCTCTCAACATTATCGAGTACTTCTTCATTTTTTAGCATATTTAGCGACTTTTTCTCCAACCTGGTTAGTATCAATTGATAAAAACAAAATTTTTCCCCTTATTGCGGCGCCCAATAAGCAATAATTTCCGAAGGCTCTAAGTGCTGATTGCTGTAAACAGAATACTTTTATCGGCTAGTATACAAACGCGGCGATAAAATCCCCAGCGGTCTGGAAACACATTTAGAGCGTAATGCCCAAATCCATTCTTCTCCCGCTGATGAAGCCAATGTCAATTTTAGAATCTAAAAATTGTACTTCGAAAGGACTGGACCATCAAAAAGCAAGAAGCACAGTTTTGCATGCTTTCCACAAAGTACTCAATATTTCCACATTAAGATAAGAATTCCACCGACATATTGCCACTACTCTCGGGCTTCAAACTCGGGCCCAAAAGATAAGGAACCTACACTCTAGCATCTTCCCCAGTTCGATTCCCATAAAAATATGGAGAGAGGAAAAAAGCTGAGAGGAAGTTATGGTTTTTCACATTTTGATAAGTAGCCTGGATATTTTTTAAGTCACTAGAGGATATAGTTATCCATGTGATTAGCAATGACGCGCGTAGCTTTAATTACAAAGGGATACAACATAATAAGAATAACACAAAATTAATCTCGACATTAAACAAAGATAAGCAAATTGAGCCTCTCTTTACCGACTCTGAACTTGCTTTACGTAGCGCAGGGCGAAAATACTACATATCAGCAAATTTAATTCATGCGTGGGAATAAAAATAATTTTTTCACTCCAGTTTATGAGTGTTTCCTCCCGTATTTTGTGGCAGTAGGAGAATTTATTCGGATAATGAAATGAACGTAACGATTGACATTACTGGCAAAAGGCCATGGCCGATACCTGATTGACCTCTGTCAGCCCCAAATAGAGAAATAAATATTTCCGACACCTCATTTTACTACCATTAATAGGTAGTTAAGATTTTATAAAAAATACACCAATTCTCATTTCTTCCACTTGACTTTCTCGACCATCAAGTGAAGCATCTTGAAAGCAAAGGGGAAAAACTTAGGTGTCGCAAAAGAGAGAAATTCTCACCAACAGTGACAGACCTTGCTGGTAGTCGAAATTTTAAGACATTTAAAAACAGCCCGTAATGTCCATAAATTAGGTTAATGTCAATGAAGTCTCCTTAATTACCCTTCACCAAGATTTTTTGGCTAGGGAGAATCGATTTCGAGGCTGAATTGCCTCAAAAACTCTACCTTGTTTGATCTTCAGTCATAATATCATTAAAAATATTGGTATTCCATCAATAATTTTACAAATGCAAATATGAAAGAACAATGATTTTTTTTAAACGGCGCAAATGATATATGCTTTAAAGATGGAGAAGAAGAGGAAAAAATTGGGGAGAAATATTTCCTAAACATTAAGAAACAGCAGATAAAACTTTAACCAAGAGTTATTTTGTTCAATCGGCTGAATCGATGACATTTATTTAATCGCCCTGGATATCCTGTTTTTATTATTTTAATTGTTAAACAAGACGCGCCTGTCTTCAAATTGACACAATATTTTTGAGCTACTTCCCGTCTGTGAACCGGGTCACTGGTCCCACTTGAAAGCATAAGTTTCCAAGCCCCAATTAACTGTCCATTATCACGAGTTTCGAAGAAATTACGACCTACAATCCGCCCGTGAAATATGCCCAACTTCTTTGTAATAGCACCGATAACCATTTTTAATTGGTTGGTGGAAAGTCTTTCGGAAGTGGAGACCAATATTAAACATTTCTTGCATCCTTTTCTTAAGTAACACACCAATTCTTTTGTTTAATTCCATGAAATTCGTTGTTTTTAATCTTTAGAATATGTTTACTTGCATTACTTTCTTGTCAAAGTTGTAAGTCAACACTTGTGTGGTGGGAAAACTCAGATAACTCATCTCCCCGAGGCATTTCCAAGTTTGTTCTCAGTGAAAGCAAAAAAAAACAGACATGGGCTGGTACCTTTCAATAGAAAATGCATTCAAAGTACCTGGTTAATTATATATATATATATATATATATATATATATATATATATATATATATATATATATATATATATATATATATATATATATATATATATATATATATATATATATGATAGAGTAATAAATTCATTCATTCATGTGGAAAATAATTTGGGAAATTTCAAGAAAGAGTACATGTGTATTAGAGTTACTTTGTGCGTCAAAAGTAGGAAAAAGCGAGGTAAATATGGCATCGTAATCAGCATGTCGTACAGTACGCTGATTAACCGGTAGGATATGGACGATAAACGTAAGGATATAAAAAATATTTTTTAGCATCAAAATGTCCGCCAAAGGGATGAGGTTATTTTACAAATAAATTTCAGCGCCAGAGGAATGAACGGAATCTGCTTAGCTTACACTTGTAACGATATTTTGAGTGTGATTTCGATAAATTTTAAAATATTAGGCTCTTAACAATGAATTATTAATTTTTGTTAGTTTTTTTATAATCAACAGCTGTACTTGTGAAATAAATTGACGCAAAAATGAACATTCCATCGAAAATATTAATCCCCTTAAGAGATATTATTTAAGCTCTAAATACCTACTTAATATCCATTTCAATGCTTCTTATCAAGAAATATTAATTTTTTAAATCATTCAATGCTGTCTATATAGGCATTCTTGGAATTGAATATATATGGATGAGTTAAGTCGTGACTTTAAGTTACTCTCAAATCAATATTTTCCGATGATTCTTAAGGCTTCCGTGATTTTCAATAACTTTCTTTTCAGTATTTTCAAGATTCGTCGTGTTTGGTTACTTTTTGTGATAAATAGCAAACCCGATGGATGCCGGAACTAATAAAAGCCAATCATTCCCTGTATATCAAGCATTGATTCCGCATTTATTTGGAGTATAGAATACTTTAGACACGTACTGATTGCGACGCCAAGCTTTACCAGTTCATGGGGTAATAATTGAGCCGTATAATTTACAATACAAAGTTATAGCGAGAGGAATCGGTCATTCTGAAATTAAATTCCAATTCAATCTACACTTCTTCGTGGGCAGCTGAAAACATCTTTATCTCTTCATTTCGAGCTTTGCTGGGATTTCCCATGCTTCTCGCATTCATCCGGGATCGACTCCTCTTCACGTCTCTCCGTTGGAAACCGCCCCCTCCCTCACGAGAGCCGCGTAATCGACTCTAATCGCTTTTCCGACCGCCATGGCCCCTCGAGGAGACAATCCTCGGCAGTGTCTGCGTTCTCGGCGAGCGGACGCGTTGCTCGCGGGGAAAGTTGACCCACTTATAGAATGGAACGGAATGGGAGGGAGGGAACGAGAGAAAGAACTCGGGGAAAGAATGAGAGAAAGGAGGAGTGGAGTCCCTTCAAGACAGCCCATCCGTCCATCTATCCACCCACGTGGGCCGCTCGCTCCTCTATTCCTCCGGAATATATTTTCTTCACTCCCTCTGCAACCCCTATAGCTGGGATTGCAACCAATAGAAGTCGATTTTGGAAGAATACTCTTTTCCAAGCTGTGAGCTGGACCATAGTTTTTATTCAGTTTTGATTTGGTTTTGGCAACCTCCATGGCATTCCAGAATTGTGTCATAAAAGTTGAAAGAGTTTGAAAAGGATGGATAATAAAAGAATGGCCAAAGTTTCGAGTCAGCTACCTTTGACCCGAAGACACCCATATGATAATTGGAGAAAGATACGGAGGTATACGCTACATTTCCGCAAGAACATTCGGGCGAATCCTACCTCCGCAAGAGCATTTACGTCCAGGAACCAAGTTCATATGTTGTGATTTGATTGTTCCGGAAGAACTAAGGAATCTAGAGAGACAATTTTTCCTTTCAACAATGTAGACCAAATCCCCATATTATTTTTTATTTCAGAAAATGTAAGACGCATGTAGTAAATATTTTAATACAAACGGCAGAAATATTTAGTTCAATGAAATTTAAATTCTCAGTAATTTTATACGTAAATCCATATAGGTCTCCAAGTTGATTCATTTTCTTCAAATCGTACGGTTAAAATTCATTAAAAGGGGAATTTTTTTTAATTCCTCAAAAGGATCACGGCGAGTGTATGATTTCTTTTTAACAATAGTTGAGAGAACATACAGAGTGCACACTTATAAATTTCTGACGAGATATAGGCCTTATAAATTCTTAATTTTTTCTTAAAGTCACTTCATTTTGCATACGTGTATCATAACCCAGCGAAAATTGCTTTACATTATCCGCAGATATATCAATAGGTAGTACAGGATCTGATTTTGGTTTGTTTGAAAATATGATATACATAATTTTATTTCAATTGAAGCACATTTCATTGAATTCCAGGTGAAATAATATCTCTCTCAAACTGTCTTCATAGGTTCAGAATGGGTTGAACGAATCCACTAGCAGAAAGCTTCCATCTTTTGTCTTCTTTGACATAAAGCATGAAGTACGTTCAACAGACGCCCATTTCAAAAAAGGCACCGGTTCAACAACGTGCGCAATAAACACACACCAGCTTCCACTTCCCGCTAATCATTCACACAAGCATATCCTTCCCACCATCTCCCTATTGAGTGTTCTACCTCACTCTCTTAACCTCAGCCTCCGACGACATCGGAAGCGAGTAGAATGGTGCCCACATATATGTATGCACTAGTATGTGCTTCGCGGGGCGACTGGATATCTCCTGGTCGCGCCTTCCGAGCCGAGGAAGGGAATCGCAACTGCTCAATCGGTGATAGGTATTCCTATGGAAATGGTTCTCCATTCCCGTGACCGGTAGGGGAGTCGGATGGCCGACTGGTTTCTCTGTCTCCGGCAGATGTGGCCTTCGACGCCCCAGCCGCTTCTCGCGTTCCCCCGGCGCTTCACTGGCGGTCGCCCGCCGCGCCGGAGCGAGCGGAGGCTGGGAGGGTGGGTGGTCAGTCGGCTATGCCTCAGTGCGAAGGAGGCATATCCTTTATGCAGCCGTAAATAAAAAGACGAATGCCTTCCTCGAATGACTTCCTCCTTCCGGGGTTCCCCGATGGCTAACTTGCAGCAGCGCGCCTTTCTCATCTTTCCCCGCTCCCGTTCCTACGGAGGCTGCGGCAAATGCATAGGTGCAGGAAGAGAACGAGTTGCGAGAGGCCACGTGGTGGCCGAGTCAAGGCGTTGACTTTTTTTTCTGGAAAACTCCCTCTATCGCAAAAGAACCTCATTTCCTACGAGCATAGATTTGACCTCTGCCCCCGTCCGTCTGCAGGCTCTAATGTCATGTGACGAGAAAGTTACTCCCTCGTCGGCTTACTCGGCAGTTAAAAATATTACTTAAACATGAGAATATTTTCCACTAGAGAAATTTTACCACATGTCGCGTAGAAATTTCCACGAGATAATATATTCAGCTGTACCGGAAATCAAAACACGATACTTCAACTTGCCGGACCAGAGTTCAGAACACCTCGTTACCGAGGCTTCGTAACTAAGTACTTTTTACGGGATGTGTGAACAGATCTGGGTGAAACTATGCATAAGTGTTCTCACGAGTATTATCTATAGATAAAAAATCAAATTCCTCGATTTTTTGGATATTCAGTAATATTTTAACACTCAATCATATAGGACATGAGTTATATTTATAAATTGATTACATATGTAAAGATTATTGAGCCGCAAATAGAAAGACGAATGCCTTTACCGTTAAACGCAAATAAATACATTTCATATGGTTGCTAACGAATGCTGACGGTTGATAGCAAATTTCAAGGTCTCACGCTGAGCCAAAGATTGGAAAAATGTTATTTAAATTATATTATTGCCTAATTTCGGATAACGCGCTGAAAGCCATCAGTGACTCACGTCAAAAGGTGCTTCAGTTTTGGCAAATATCTATAAGATGACTTTCCATCTCTTCAATTACTTCTTGTTTGGAGTATTTCAGTTCATTAACAGATTTTATAATGCGTAATGTGGTCTTAAGTATTTTGTTCGATTTAACTGAAAAAGTGACCTATACTGCCGCTTTAACCACCTCAGCGTTCCACTCATGGTTGACAGTAGGGGCGGTATTGCATTCATGCAGAAAGCTGTTGCCAAACCTACTGCTATCTCACTTATAGACCACGCAGGCAAAAATATTTTTCTACACCCAAAATTTAAGATGGTTACATATTGGAGAATATTACATAATATTGGAGAATATTTGCTCAAGACGACTAGATTTGAAGTTTAGATACTGCATTGCACTATATAATTTTTTATTCTGCCATTAGCAACGTCGCACCTTCGGCCTCATGGAAACATAAACAAGAATCGAACCTCCGTGAGAGTCGAATTGCTCAACTAAATGAGGGACGCCCTATAATTGAGTCTTGTATAGCTCTACTCCATATTCAATTTGTCTTGAAAATGAACTGAAATGGGATTTTAAAGTAATTAGGAACTATGTAATGCATAGCATCAAAAACACTTTCTGGTGAACAGCTTTTAAAGTTCAAAATCGCCACCTCACATTTTTAGATATGAATCAATTCCATTCTATACATCAGGCATAAGATATCGTATACTCTAATATCATTCTGAAACAGTGAAATGCGCATTTATTTTCGCAGTTTATATAATTGATTTCACTATCGGTCACAAGCTTAAAGTAGTCGAACGAGGCGGCAATTTTCCAGTCTGATTTTTTGCAACCGATTTGTTGGAAAATGAAAACAGAGAATCATGTTTTTTGGCTACGTACGGAAAATTTGATATTTATCAATAAAAATTATGTTACTGACCCATATACTGCTATCACGACGAGTTATTCCCGTCTGATAACCAATTTTCAGTAAAAAGTGGCTCTACTTGTATAGAAAATGATTTACATGTCACGGTCGTCAACCCCGCAAAAGGCAGCGAGTTAGGATATAAACCAGTTTTGTGTCGTCTCGATCCCTCCAATGCACCTTCAGCACAAAAGAATCTATAAGCAAATGTATGTAAAGGTTAGTAATGGGAGCCCATCAGTGGCCACGTTATCTTGGTGCACCCTATTGTTGACCAATGCAATTCAACTGCTTTTGCATAGAATACTTGCTTACTCAGGTTATACCATAATGCAGCGGTTAAGTCTGTGAACCCTTTTGAGGACGAAATCTTAGAACTGGAATTAGATCTTTTTTGTGGTTATACGTTGGGTAATTCGCGCAAGGTATCATATTTACGAGATGAAGTGCTGTGGAAACATTCGTTCACGTATTTAATCACAGATTAGCAAATGTAGAGTGAATAGGCCGCATAAATAGACCTTATGGTGAGACATATGCAATCCTCATGGTGTGGTAGCTAAATATCCCACCGTTTGGAATAATACTTCACATAAATAGCTTATCATACCGTAAGATACTAAGAGATGGAGCAATGACTGATTGCTAAACCACTTAGAATACCTAAACTGAGCAAATAATTTCTTTATTCTCCCGACACAGGATTATATCGAGCAAATGCTATGACTCATGAATCTGTACTTGAAATATTGTAAAGTAATGCTTGCTTCTATTAGAAATATTCTGGCTTTGGCAATTTTGAATCAACTTTCGTCAAGAGGTGGATGATACCTCAGAGGTAATTTTTCTGCTACCAGGCAGACAGTTTAGAATTGGGTTGAAATAGGCAGGAAGATTTTTCCTTTCATCCCTTATGTACCTCGAATTGACTTTTCCAAAACCTGATTTCTTCGAAGTCGCATGACTTACAGGTAACTAAATGTACGAAATTAAATAATGCGGCCACAAAAAAATATACTAATAAGACCACTCGAACGTATCAATTTTACTGTATTTTTTCCTTGCTTCTTTTTCAATAGATGAAGTTAAAATCACGTATCCGTATCCGAAGTATAAATTTTTATATCAAAATCCACCATTGCGACGCACAGTAGTTAAATTTATCCATACTTACAGAATACAATTTCATACTTTTCCACAGAATTTTATTTTGTGGGGTACAACACGTTTCACCAACTTGCGGCATCATCAGGTGAAACGGAAGTTCTGGTATCCATACTTATATAATACAATCTCGTACTTTTCCACGAAGTGAAGCCTGAAACTGTAGAGTGTAATTTAATTTATTTTGATAGATTGAAATAACATACCATGATCTCTATTTTATCCAACATATTCAACCCCTAAGTGAATATAGGATCTTCATACAACCTGGAAGTCTTTTGATCCCCTTGATAGCCCTCCATCAATATGACAGACGTTTTCAGTACGCAAAGGCATCTCTACCTTTTGAAAATTACTAAGGCAAGTTTGAAAACCCATGGAATGTTCCTCAAATCACGGGACGTCGTAACGGATATGAAGCGAAATAAATATTGTTCAGGAAAGATTTAGAGTCAAAACCACTCTCCTACAAACATTACCGACACTGTGCATCCGGCGGAGTGCGTGATCGATGTGAATTCCTGGCATCGCTTCTTCACGTGAGCACGTAAGCTCTTCCGTTTTCAGGAAAATTAAATGTGAGGAAAGAGAGGGGCGAGGACCATGGAAACAAACTTTCACTGAATATCTCTGTATCCAGCGCTGGACGAGCAACGTCCAGACGAGGAATGATGCATGCATTCCGACAGGGAGAAAGTATGCTAGACAAGGCCCATTTTCCAAGTAATTTGTATGCAAGAGCATAAGTTATCCACATTAATAAGAACACCGTTATATAAGCCGCTCCATGTCACAACAGCCTATCACCTCTTGGAATATATTTAGCCCAGTAATATTATTACAGATATTTTTCCTGAAATAGGATCTTGTAAGATGATTACCCTTTGTTGCTCTTATCTACTGAAACGTTCTCATCTACATCTCTCATCAACTTAAATATTATTGGACTCATTTACTGAGCGTAATTAAAGAATAAGAGCGCAAAATATGCAGGTATACGTACCTCGAGACGTCTTTTAACGATAATCTTATGCGCCCAATAAACAGATTAATTAGTTATCTGAGAATTAAAATTGTGAATTACCTAAATTACACTTTGTACCGCGATTTGCTGTACAAATATTGCATTATGAAATATATATTTACTCATTTCATCTTTGGAGAAATATTTTAACTTGATATGCTGAAAAGGCAACGCATTAAACCGTATTAGTACACGAGCAGTACTTATAATGTGTAGAAATGGGAAGCGAGTATTAGCTATGGATTCCGAGAGGTTGTACTGCCTTATAACGTCAGAGTGTATTTTCAACATTGCCGCACAGATCGTTGGCACTTACTTTCTCGTCATAATTCGAATCTATTTATATACCCTGCGGAATCATATTCACATTTAATATTTGATTATATTTAGAATATCGAGACCCCGAACTCTAGTTTACGGCCACCGCCTCGGATATTTTAATAAGTTGATATCACTCCGTGCCACAAGTTTCTGTATTGAATGATGTAGTATTTATACATTGCTAGATAATAAGTGAGGTCAATGAATCGACTCAAAGCGGATAACTCATCTTTCTCTCAATCACAAACATAGCTGTCTATCTCAAAAGTCTCCAAATCCCAAGCTATGTCTCGGAGTTGCTGGGAACAATATTAGCTCAGTTGAACCTGAATATCCCACACTTATCCGTTCTTTTATAGCTGTTGATAGAGATGCAGGGTAAATAGGATCTGAAGAAGCAATTCAAAGCTCCCGGATTAATGAGTAGTGTACTCAAGAGTAGTGGATATCATTTTTCCGAAAGCATCCCGATCGTTTGGTACTGCCGAGGGTCGCATTAGTTTCCCTTCCCACGGTCGGTGCTGTTCCAGAGAGAGAAGCGGAGAAGGCGTGCTATGAGTCCAGCGAAAGATCGTTAGCAGAGGGTCCAAACATTTCGAAATAATCTCAAGGGTTTGAGCCTTGAAGATGGAGTCGATCGGTTGAAGAGTCGCCGCTGGTAAGCGTTAATTTTTTGTAAGTACTTGACTTATATATAGTGTTTCAGTTTGCAGTAAAAGACCAAAGGCGCGATCACGGATCTCCATAACGCCTACGCTAACGATATCGTTATATTTCAACTGCACCCAAGAGCGTGAAAATGAGATTATCGATGGTCAAACTTTTCATGTTCTATTAATCACTACTTTTGATTTATTGAGTGTATGATGAGTACAAATTCTCCCAGAATTGACCTCATCGAGTGGTTTGGATTTTGGGTTACCAAAACGACTACCAGAAAGAAGGACCGATCCCAACTTTGCTTCAGAATGAAAATTGTTGTGGAATTGCAGACGAAATTACAATTTCCTTAAAGAGAGACTATGCGAGGAATCACTCAAGCGTTTAAAAAAAATCATTCCTACATGATATTTTCTGATATCCAAGGGACTCAAAATAAAATGCATATAAAATTTCAAGCATAGAAGGATGCGAAATGAGACATACCTAGGGATGCAGCCCTTTATATCTCATTAATCTCGGTCCACAATGTATATACTTATTAAAGAAAGGTTGATTTAGACTTCCGACTGAAATCGAAAATGATATTTATCTAAAAAGAAAAATTGTAAAAGTCCTTTTACAAAATCGCACTTTTAAATGTAGATTAAAATTTCTCGTCGACTTCCAGGAGGCAGTAGGAATTATTCCCTCGAGAATCAATCCACTCTTTTTTTACGCCCAATGGGCATAAAAATCAGCGTATTTATTCTCGAGAACATATTTTAATTAAAATGCCGTAATCCCTGGGTATTCGTTTCACAAACTTATAACCCTTGTAAATCGGTCTCTTTGAAGGGACTTCCCTATGCATTAGCCACACTGCTATTTGCTCAAATCTAGGAGAGCGCAAGACATTCGATATATCCTTCTATATAGAGTTTTTTGTCTCTGGATTTGTATTTTCTAAACAGAGTTTTTTTGTAACTGGTTGTAGTTCTCTGAGGTCTGGAAGCTTTCCTTTTTTATGGGTAGTAGTATACTAATATCTCAAGTTTCATTTGTATTATATATTAAATTCCAACTCTTCCATTATTGCTGCCTATTTTCCATAGACTGCGTAAAAAACTTAACAATCTATATATAACTTGAATCACGATCTGTAGATAAAAATACAATGTAAATCGCTTAAGGTATCTAGCGTACATTTCTTGACTAAATTATGAAACGAATAGCTGAAAAGAGAATTACGCAGTATTTTATCGAGCAGACCATGATTTTGACGCTATAGCCTCACTTACCAAACGCTATGGCAATTAAACAAAGAGGAAGCATTTTTCGCAATGCTGAACTTCCAGAGGGTAAAGCCTGAAACCTTAGAATATAAAACATTAGACGATTTCCAGGAGAAGAATAGGGTTTTGAGCTGATTAGCGGGATGGGTTATTAGCCAAAATCCAACTGAGTGAAGTTGTAAACTTTGAGATTAGAAAATATTAAAAATCCCGCGGCAATTGAACAGCAAGTCGTTAAAACTCAAGGAGTAACTATCGAAATGGGGACAATGGAAGGAATCGGTCGTACCTAAGTCTTGGAAAGCTCACTAGCAAGGCCAAATTTAATCAGGGAATCGAATCAACAATAACATCTCGGGGAAATATATTTTGGTAAAGTAGGTTTCTCACGCCATTAATTACTCACTCTGAGACAGTATGATGAGGCGTATTGCCGCGGAAGCTCATGAATTACCTGCTGCAGTAGAAAGTCCACTGTGTTTGCGACTCTGAATACGTGTAACATTAACCAGCGGGAGTTTCAACAGACAATATGCTATAGGGATACAGCCATTAAATCATTCTATCATCTGCTACCGTCAGATTCCTTGGCATGTATTTCATAGGGCATAAAACGATCTTTTGCCTTCACGGTAAAAAGGCTAAAACGGGTAGAAAGTACAGATTGGAGGGCAAAATTTAAAAATGTTGGCTTTTCTTTTCTTTTTAGAAAATGCAAGGCAACTCTTCCGACCTTAACGACTATCAAACCATCGCATCTTTTATAAGATATGCATCTCCGCAACAGTTTTAGCGAACACATGAACACCCCCCGAGTGTTTCTCGCCTGCCATGGCCATAAAAATGAGCTTTCGCCGCTCTTCGTGGCATAACATTAATTTTTACAGACGCAAAATGAATCCCGGCATAAGTTGTGAAAACCTTGCATTAAATTATCTTGCTTCATTTTCAGAACTAAATAGATGAGCAGCTTTGCCTTGCGCTTTCAAGAGCTATAGCCCATAGCTTCATTTACTAGGCTCAAACTATCAATAAACCTGACACATGATGGAGCTGACTAACATTAGAGAAATATGATTTTTACATAAAAAATAAGCGTTGTGAATTTATATTCCAAAAATAGCTGGGCACGCACTTTTTCCTTATTTATATTCATCGTCGCTAACTGTTCTCATTGCAGTTATACGATTGTTTTTACGACAAACAACTCCAATTTCAATCAAGCTCCACTGTTATTAAAATATATTTCCAGCGATAGTTTATTGAAATATTTATCTTTCAATATTCATCTTCGATTAGTACTTGATCAATGTTGAACGGGATGTTACGAGCAATACATGATACAGATATCTGTCAGTAGGAGAATATAATTACTTTATACTGATGAAAATCGATTAATTCACTATTTAGTAGTAAACATAACAAACGAATATTTTTACACTAACCATAAAATGTCATAAATACCAAATAATCATCAGATAAGATCATTTTACGACGCAAAAGTTTCCTTGATTTTCCAGCAAGGTTGAATGTTAAAATTGAATCCGTCATTTCTCTTTTGCTTTTAAATTGCAGACCTCAATTTTATCTTTACAATTAAATTTTTCTGGGTCGCTCAAGTCACCCAAGTGAATAAAACTCGGCACTTCTCTTAATTTGGAATGCAGTCCTAGTAATCTATTTTAAACAAACGAATCAACAACTAAACTGGCAAATATGACCAGAAGTCCTTGTTTGTGAAAAGCCTTTTTAGGAATGCGTTTATGCCAGGCATTGTTTGCCGTTCACCCGCCCTTCACATCATCTGTATCACTTCCTTTGCTATGGGAAGTTGTGTATAATATGTTTTCTACAAAACATCGAGCGTAAAATATTTCATCCATTTCAACTGATAGGTTTTTCGTTGCGATACAATAATTTAACTCTGTGAGGGTTCAAATTAAAAAGGGGTAAATGACAAATAAATTACGAATATTATAATACTAGTTCTTAAATTCTAACTCGATTTATTCCACTAAACACATGATTATTGACTTTGGATCCATTTTCAAAGGATCGTTATTAAATGTACTGATAATGAGTTCTATAAGACAGCTTATCACGGAGAACCTGGCTGAAATCTAAATGGAAACTTCCTTCACTAATTCCAATTAAAGCTTTCGTCTTCGGTAAACTGCTAAGTATGATCCAGGTACGAGAGGTATGTATGTAGGGGGAATAAGTACTTTCGGAAGCTAATTAAGTTAACTTATACATTCAATCAATTAACCAACTCATTGATCTACCCTTGTTTGCTCCTTATTAATACATTCCTTCCCGATAATGATAAATGGAAATGTGACTGGGTGTTGCAAAAGCCTTTGGCAAATGCAGAGGATTAAATCGATGAGTGAATACGCTTATGCGTGATAATGTAAAATCCCCGGTACAAGCCTCTTTGTCAAGTTAGTCGACATATACTGAATGCTAAATTCTTGAAACCTCTAAGGATATGTACTTTTCACAAAAAATTAGCATTTTCTCATGCTTTTGAGAATCGAGATGTAATACTGCTGCAGTAGCACTATAAGCAAGAAAATCCATGATTGCTCTTAGAAATGCTGCCCAATTTTTTCGTTGGAAAGGAGTGTTTCTTCGATGAAAGTGGCTTTAATCGATGTCGCCGGATATGAATCCGTTGGGATTATTGAATGAAGGGGAATTCCAAATTTTTTGTCTCAAAATAATTTGATCCAAATGCTTAGGCATCTATTTTAAGCATCAGTGAGAGAAAAAAATGAACTTTTTACGCCAAATTACGGCGATCCCTTTAATTTTCCTTTCCGTTTTGCTTATCCCGAAAACGCATTAATTAACAAAGCACTCGTTCAGTTCCTACTTTTTATCTTTAATCTGAGTGCCACCGCCACGATCAAGTCAAAACGATGCTCGACCTATCCATTATCGCAAAAAGAAGGAAGAAAGGAGGACTTCAAAACCGTGGGATACTCGCTCACGGAACAGGTCTTGCAGAGGAAGAAGGGAGCCCGGGATTATAATTAACATAGTCACCAGGAACACGGAATCGTTCAAAAAACGGATATTGTTTCATTCCACTGAAAAATTATCCATTACAGCATCAAGTTAGGCTGCAATTAATTGTACAACCGGGAATTTTGAATTCTGGTTCAAGAATAAAACTATTTCCAAGTTGAGAATTCATAATACTTCGTTTGGTTTCAAAACATGGCGTGCGTATTTGAAATATTAAGTGCTCATCTATTACTCTACGTTTATGAAGTTATTGATAAATATTAACCTCGACAACAAAGTGCTCTCATTTGATGGATAATGTTTTTAAAACGCGTGATATTTTATTTTCCGTATCAACTACTAGCAATCTGAAGGCGCCTGATCATTCATGTGTTTAAACGTATTATATCATCACATTGCGTTACCCATTACTCAAAGATTAATTGAAAAATTCCGTCATGTTTTCCTTAAATAACGACTCTATGACAATCTTATTGCTCTTCCTTCACACCTTATTATTTTTAAAAAATGGTTCACCATATATACTCTATTTGAGAAGAGGCATGGCCTCCCTGAAATTCCGAGGAAGTCTTTATAATTAAGAAATATTTTAATACCGTGGTTACGTCGCAATGTCCAGAGATTTATTCCCAAGATGCAATATACCTTGCGGTGATATTCGGTGAAAGTAAGCTCATCGATTGATCAACTAACTTTCCAAAGTCATCACCTAAAGGGCATAGAGAGCTACGCTGGCGGGAAAATGATCTATTCCCAAGTGCTACGAGACCAGAATTAGAAGCAGCTTATTAATTCATCCGGAATAAGATCGTTATGCGCTTCCCTTCTGAAATTCAAATGAGAAGAGTTAAAGGATTCCGACGTGACCGAAAGTGATTAGTTGGACGACGAAAAAAAAGCGGCTTAGCCGGTTCTGCCGCATTATCAGCATCCACCCCTCGTTTTCCACCATTATGATGTCAATTATGCCCATCTTTCCGTCCACTACATTGCATATACACAAGAGAGCTTCCATATTAAAATTCTCGAATATGTAATCCGCAGGCGTGCTAAGCTGTGGATGAGATGCATTTTTATGGGTGCTGGATACCACCTGTGAAACCACAGCTCTATTTTCTTCTTCTGAGCACAACTCCGAGAGAATGGTGTTAGGTGAACGATTCCTGTTTTTGCGGTTATATAGAAAAATTATTAAGCTCGAGCTTTTCCTGTAAAGTATTTTGGAAGCTTTAAAATTAACCTAGTACATGCAATGAAATCTTACTAATATATAAGATTTCTTTGCTTTAGTAAGTATATTTGATGATGGGGACTTGAAATCTACCTAAGTCTCATGATGTTATGAGGATCAGTTTGTGTCCAAGCACTCTAAAAATATTTTCAGTTCCCAAGAATACATTGGCCATTTTATTGGTACTCTGATAATTTGGTCATGAACATCTGCATGTGTATTCCTCAAAATAAAATCACTTCGATCAATTACATCGGGGGAATAAATTCTAGGATATAATGAAATATACGAGTGGCGGAGGTTGCTGATCACGGTAGTAAGTTTTAAAAAACACTATAGGTTGCTAGCTCAAATATGGCATAAAATGAGATAGCTGAATGATTGTTTTTAACTAGGATAATGGAGCTTCCATGCGGAGAAGTTATCAATTATCCATTTCACAAAAAATCCGCATTAATTTTCTCATTACAAATTTGGCATTTGAAGGGGAGCTTTCATTCAATTATCAGCCCTTCCATTTGGAGCTCTGCTGAGCATTCCAGATATAAAATAAATGACGCAAATTCTATAGCAGAACGTATAACGGGACAGACATTTGTCGATTGTTGGTTTCCTGATCAAAATAATAGAAAATAATCATTATTGCTGCATAAAATTGGAGAACGGAGACGATTTTTTGGCGCATTGATAGGGGCGATAAGTTGCTCATTACTACGATGAAGAGAAAGATGGTAGGCATGCAGAGAAGGGTAAGAAAGAGAATAGGTTTCATGGACTTGATAGAGAGGGGTAAATAGTGTGCTGAGGCGGCAAAAGGAATATTAGTGGCAGATATGGCCATGAAAGTGTAGAAAATCGGGTGGAGTTTCATCTTTCTTTCAACAAAATATACATTGAACCGTTAAAATTCTCGATTGAATGGTTGAAGGGTCAAGATTTATCAATCTTACAGCCACAGAATGAAAACTACTCGATAAGCACTTGATGTTATCTGCAGACCTCTTTTTTAATCTGTAAGAAGCAGGCAAATATTAGATAGCCCGTAGCACCTTGAAGTGAACCATTTGTTCCCCTTAATGCTCGTACTGGATCTCATGAGTAAGCTTTGCAGTGCAACTTTGCCGACGTAAGTCCAATAAACTTTTGGGATCCAGATTTAGTTATTCAAACTTCGGGATATGAATGATAAAAAATCTACTTATTATTCGATGAGATTTCACCATTTAGAACCTTTTCTGTGCCATTTAATTGATTTTTTATGAAGTGTACCGAGGGAAAAATGAATTTAGGGCAATTAATTAATCAGCATTGATGACAAGTAAATGAGAATGAAAGAAGAAGAAATGGAATACATTAACAATAACGAATATTGTCATAGCGAATTATAGAGGATTGGATATCTGGGGAGGAGACCGACGGCTAAGGTCATTTGCGCCATAGGGGATAGGCAAGGTAGGAAGGGAGGATAGAAACCCGGCGTCGGCATTAGCCTGGTCTTAACTAAAGGCGCCAGGGGGACGACGGTTTAACGTCTCATCCGACAGACGGAATACTGCACTCAAGTGTCCTCCACAAGACACTCAAGTAGGGATCGGGTTTTCTCTGAAAAATATCCTCCACTTCAGGAATTTGAACCCTGGCCATCCGTGTGGTTAGCCAGTACTCTAGCCACCACACCAACCCGATCCCCAATTATTTAGGAACGAAGCTGTTGATGGGAGAATGGAGTGGAAAGTTGCAGGAAGCCAATCTTCGAATTAATGACTGTTGATGATTAATTGCTTCAAAAAAGGTTGCGTATCACATGGTTATAACAATTTTTATAGATAAAGCAAGTCTTAATACGTTAAAATATCATGTGGTAGACGCTAAAGAGTGACTTCAACACTAATGCAAAAATTGAACAAGAAAGGTTTACTTCATATATAATTTCCTGGGCTTAATATGCAGTGCTATAGTTAAGAAAACAGTGGGCCATTTCGTTACAGCTACCATTACATCACGCTCCAACATGTGTTAGAACATAATAGAAAGAATGAGGCTGACGTGATTGATTTGATTCAAGGAACTTGCAGGATTTCTTGACCTCAGATTAATTAGATCAGACGAGACGCTAAACAGGAAACACAAAAAAGCATGACGTGAGACAAAAGGAGGTGGAAACATTGTGACAGGATTAGTTTTCCTTTCGAGTCCACTTATAATAGCTTGACCTAAAGCATAGGTAGGCTAATTTCAACGTTGTGTAATACAATTTGATAAGCGGCAATATATTACAAAATACACAGGCATACTGAGTAAAGAGAGTTTAGTATACGCTCGATGGTTTTATCAGTTTAAATTGATCGCGATACAAAATTTTATCCGCTTAAAAAGACAATTCGTTGCCTTTTTTAATATTTTAACAGTATTACAGGCGTTATATACTGAGTAAAACTTAAATCAGGAGGATAAAATTAGATTTACCCTGAAAAACCTTGAAAAGGGAAGTGACTGAAATGCTTTTTGAATGGAGCGTAAGAGGACACATCTGGAGGTAATAGAGCGAGAAGTTTTTTCAATCATAATTGTGATCATACAGAGTTTTGTCTTTTCAATTTTAAGCATTGGAAATAGCCATAAAGCAAAAATAGCAAAGCCTTTGACGCGAACTCTTTATTTGATAAATTCTCAGTAATAATCTAATAGAGTGTATGCAAAGCATTAGCTTGACTCGATTGTTTCGCGCCGTACCCCAAAAACGCCTTCATGACGCCCATTTTGTGAAAATCATCGCGGCGAGAAATAAATTTATATTTAAAATGGATTCAACATCATATGACATCCAATAAAATCTATGTGATATATGTGTCAGACCTTCCTCGTTTCATTTAAAGAGAATCCTCTGGAGGGCTTACTCGTTCCTAGTCCCGTGGAAATCTGCTAATATGTTGATTTGCTAATATCTCGTAAATCAGTGCTGTGGATGGCTGATTTTGGTGTGTGTGGAAAGATGAAATCCTTTCTATCTTTTTGAGACCAATTGCATTTAATTTATCTGTAAAGGTATCTTGTTCAAACGACCATCGAAGGGAGGGAAACTAAGCGTTAAGAAAAGAGTGGATAGTCACTTGAAGAAATAAAGTGCCAGAGGAAAACTAAAGAGAAAGAGAGTTGAGTCGCGACGCCATAGAATTTATCGACGTGGCTTTCCTCAGTATGTTGTCCTCACTGTCTCTCCCTGACACCCATTGTTAAACCCCACCACCTCCCCTCCACTGTCCGAGGGAAATCCCAGTTCACAATTCACGGTAAATACATTAATAATTCACGATGGGAGCCAGTACAGTACGACTATAGAGAGATGTACTCGACAAAATAAATAGCCAGATCTTTCGTTTTAAACATGACTTAAAATTTAAATGCACATGCGAAAAAAATGCCTATTATGCACACTGTTGTCACAAGAAAAACCCCTAATTAACACTTTCGCAACGCAAAATCAAAAGAGGCACACTCAGCAAATACATTGAGAGTCCTCTTATGGTTTTCTAAGACTTGTTTGGTGAATACTAAAACCGTATTCGCTCACCGACCTTGAAGCGTCGTCCTCATGGGATACGGCTGGCCTATGTGACACAGAGACTGGCCGTATGGCTAGCAGCTAGACGTTAACATATAGTCGCATTCCATTAACATACACTCCAGGTGATTATTTTAGAACTTACAGACCTATGCGGTATTATCACGCCAGCTCCAGAGCTATGAATAGTACCTAATTACAATTTTAAATGACAAAACAAACGAAAACTACTGATTACAGTTGTCTACAGAATTTCAATAAAAGTAGCTTACACAATGCAAATGAAACACTTAAAGATAGTCGCCATCGTTCGTGCATGACTCTATTGAAAATATTTTATGCTTTAAAATACGTATTTCACACAACTATATCATTTTTGGTCAATTATAATTAAAGCTGGCAAGATTTTTATTTCTCCCGTATGGCTCACGATTAAAAGAAGCTGCATATAGAACTGCCAATCAGCCTTGAAATCAAAAATCTCTATCACAAAGCTAGACTATGTGCCGTAGGCTACGGCAATAAAGACTATTAAGGTGAGCCAAGTTGAATGACTCTGTTACATTTATCGGTAAATATAAGACAGATGAATTCAATGATAGTAAATCTGAGTGCTTCCAGTACAGATTTTCTTGGTCAGCGGTCAAAGAAAACCGGAAATCACGAAAATAATCCATCTTTCAAGTTAAGTCCATTTTCAAACAATATTTAATCATCTGTGTACATTTATATTGCATCCAAGTTTAAATAAAGCGAGACGGAAATGGAAGCCCAAGGACCCCTTGGAGTGGGATGTCCATTATCAGTCAACAGCACACGCATCCTGATGCTTCCACCCGGTGACTTCACCCCATGACTCATCATTGAAAATCCTCAGCCTCTTCCAAGAATTTCTCACGCCTGAACAAAGATGTCTAAAACTTTAAGTTCCAAAAATTTTGGAACAAGGGCGGCCGCGGCACGAAAATTCTACGAATGAGGTCAGCTTACAACATTTAATACCAAAATTCCCGGATCTCCCCAGGTATTTCTGAGACTCGACGCGCATTCAAATCACCAACAACGCTGACCTACCAAAGTTTTGACACAGAGTCGAAATACGGAGATATAATAGATAAATACATGTAGTAAAGATCACACAATCTCTTAACTTGCTAAGCAATAAATTAGGATGATAACTGCTGGAAACATTCCAAGGGTCAAACATGACTGAAAGAAAGAAATGGCTTCATGTTCGGGAAACCGCATTGGTTTGTTGTTGCCTCAAGGAAGAAGAAAGTAACAGCAGTGCTACTTATATACTCTCGTAACCGAAAAATATGCATTCCTTTCGAATGGTTTTAAGATATTAGAATAGTTTATCACCTAGCCTCGTATCTTGTCTCATCCACGTAGTCAAATGTAATTACGGTGCATTCGGACTTTCACCGTACAAGCCTTACGTAAATATATTTTTTTTAAATTTCCGATCATGGCTCAACTTTAAGAGCCTCTTAGACACACCGAGAATGCTCAAGAATCCAGTGCGCTTCATAAGCTTTGAGACGCATAGCAGCGGTCAAGGAGCATTGCCCGCTCCCATACCAGGAAATCTTTTAGATGCGCGTTCCTATACACACCTAGAGTCTCAGTGGTGCCTGGGCAGAAAGGCAATTCACATGCCTGACCTTTCAAGAAGTTCATTGAAACAAGAGCGTGATCTAGTTAAAGGTTGAGCCAGAGAGTTCCAACAACTGAATACTTTTTCCAAAGGCACTTGATCAGATTGGCCTCAAATACTAAGCCAAGGGCCAATTTTCTAGCATAAAAAGTCTAGAGCGCATGTACACCAATAGAAAACTTACAACAATCACCAAGATATAAGGGCGTTCAGTGAAAGTTCATATTACACCACTTGCATACAAAACTTTCGTTCTTCTTAACATAATTTGTGAGGAATAATGAGAAAATTGAACTTACGTTTGCGAGTTCTTGTTAGTTGATTTACACAAACAATTTCTCGTCGTTGAATTTCAAAGTTATATTTGTTCACGCATCCACTCACCCACGCGCATCCACCCGTGTATCAGAGGGACTAAAGCACGGCATACTTGAATGGTTATTGATTAGGTGTTTGCCAATTCATTTGTAGTTTTTTGCACAGTCCCTGCCATAATTTTTCCTATTTCGTGTTCGTCTTCTGATTTTTCACCCCCCCGTTATTAGTTTCCATCACGTCTCTTTCTCAAGTTACTAATGCAGACTCTCACTTCAATAGTGCCAGAAATTCCGACCTTGTTCCTTCCTTTTTCTCACTTATGATCCTTTCTCTCCTCCTAAACCCTAATCAAAAAGCCCTCACCTCTCAAAACATATATCTCTTCGTCCATTTTTGCTTCCCAGGAGCACTAACAACTCATGTCCACAACATGAGAAATTAAGTTTGAATAAAGGTGGCATTCTAGCTCAATAGGTCTGAATAAGAGGAAGTAATGACATTACGTACAGATTTATCAATCTGAAAGATGCCTTAATCGCCTCACTATCTCATAAAAACACATGTTAACGTTATGATCGGACATTGATTGTGCAATATGGCCACCTTCATCAGAGTTACGTGCGTCCTAGAGGAACCACAGCTTTCACAATCCATCGATAGAAATTCAAACTGGGCGAAGGGGGACCTTCCTTCATGTCCTTGGGTTCTAAGACAATTGTCTGTGGAGAAGGAGAAAACTTCAGCCAAAGATGACAGGCGACCCAAAGCTCTCAAAAAAGACGAGGGAAGTCTCATCGGCGCAACGCGGAATACCGAAACACCCCGCCGCCATGTGTGTCGGTGGAATTTGGCGGTTATATTCATAGGGGGACGAAGTGTTTCATGGTTATGCATCGTGAATATGCGAGAGGGAAAGTGATTGAGGAATGTATGGGGACGAGGCTAAGAAAGCGATGGCTGGGACTTTGATGGACGGAGAGGAGCAGAGAAAGGAAACGGGGGAGATGGCTGGAAAGTGTCGAGGAGGTATTTATTGAGGCAACACAATGGTGAGGCTGAAATCAAAGTGCATCGCCAGCCTCTTAGACGGAGTTTCGTGCGGTCCCGCCCAAATCCGTGTCTTGGGTGAAAATACGGTGCTCGTTTGTCGAAGGACATCTTCCCCTCTGGGAGCGAAGGAGTGCCAATATGCACGCTCCATAACACCCCATCCGCATATGACAAATGAGGATGCTTAAATAGAAGTGAGAGATGATGGATAGACTGTGTCAGGGACAATTGATTTGATGCTGGGCTAAGGAATTACTCTCATACACATAAGACGTATACTTATGTGAGGAGAGGCCTTTGCCATACATACTCAGTAGTGGTTTTGTCTAGTAATTCCCTCTGCCATTCCTATTCCAATCGCATTTTAAGCAAAGGACATTGAAGACCTACGTTCACAACTTCTACCTCAATGTTCAGGGGATCCAGAGAGATTTTCCTAAGTTTCAGACTGTACCTGGTAGAATGGCTTTAATTTTAAAATTTCCAAATGATGAGAACATAACACACTATTAAATCCATGCTATACACCGGAACCATCAGTGCCGGAGATGGAAGGCGATCCTATTCCCTTTTGATTGTCAAACCGGTGATTTACCTGACTGACGCAGCCTACCCAAAACTGCTTCGTAACTATGTACAATTTTATTTTTTCCATGCGAATGATTGAAGTAAATTCTTATCGGGTGTCCATCCGGATTATATGCACCTAACCCGAATGGAAACCCGAGAAGAATTTACTACATTGTAGCTTTTAGCACAGAGTATATACTCGGTGTTTTTAGCGTAACTCATTGTAAATTGTAAAGAGTAACAAATGTTAACTCTCCGGGACGTGTGTTCAACTTCCGCCGCAGGTATCATAGTTGTGGCATGCCTGCTATGTATCAATGTCTTAAGTAAGGTGCTGTGACATAAGCCAGGTCTCATTGCACCGAAAACTCAAGTTTATCCACTGCCTTTTAACTCGAGCGTCGCGCGGAGAACACTTAAATTGCAGCACACTGCTCCTCGTAAGGCTGTTGAAACGCGGAATTCCCCAGACCTTTTTAGTCGCCTGATGCCTACCTTGGCTACCTTTCGGCCGTTATTATGAGTCGGAAATTTCTGCAGCGTATCAATTGTCTACATTTTATGTAAGGTGTGAATAAGCTCGGAATTCACGCGTCTTCCACGCTAACTACAAACCAATATCCATAATCTGTCGAAAGAGGAGTATAATTTCCTCTCGAGTGCTTTACGAGAATCGTGGAAAAGGAATTAAATTTAACGGTATCGTTATGGAAACAATAGTATCATAGTATCATGCTCTTTTCATGATAACCAAGAGGGGTTATTTAATATGCTTGTGAATATATGGGAAAAATATGTACTTTTAGTAATCCTGACAATGTTATGCTACCAATGGCCTCTTTCACATTTATCACCAACACTACTTAGCATGTATCTTATAATTTATCTTGATAATTTCTTAATGCGGGTGATGGTAATATAGAAAATTTTAACAGAAAAATGAACTCCTGCACTGTGTGAGCGGATAATAATATTAAATGGGCAAGTGAAATACCATTGAACTGAGTGATATCTATGTCTGCCATCTTACAGTTTTGATATGTCTATTTTCGGGTTTTGAAAGAGCAAGTGCTAAATTAAGTTCACATTAGTGAAAGGATCAACCACCAGGATGGACTGCTTGATGAGAAATAAAGCATGGAGAAAGGCCAGTTAGATCCTTGAAATCTGGAGTAACGTTCTGAAATTTATCCAACCTCTACAGTTTTCCAAGAGCAAGAAAATTTAAGACACCGAAAAATCCCAACTCATTACCAAATATCTGTCCCATCGATGGGAGAAAATATGGCCTCTGAGAATCAATCCGTCATAATTTGCAAAAGGAGTATTCAAAAGTCTTAGAATTTTATAGCATATTTAAGTACGTTTTAGCGTTTAATCGCTCATCTATCTGATATTCCAAGATAATATTTTTCGCTCTTTAGAGAAAATTGGCCAGTACGTCGCCACAAAAGTCTGATATGAGGTCATTACCAAGGTTTGACACTATATAAAATTAAAGTTACGAGACGCTTCGAACGAGGGTTGACCTTGTGTTGAATAGAAATAACCTAGTAACTCCATCGTCCGGAAGAATTTGTCATTGATCATCCAACATCAGTGGTTAGAATTTTGCTCTCTTGATCAAGTATAAAAATAGTAACCCTTTCATTATCGAAAAAGAAGTTGCTTGAGAATGATAGCTGGACTATCTATTTACACCAGGCTACTATTTTAGTAATTATTAATAATATTTATTTTTAGCCATTAATTGAAGGATATCTATGCGAAATTATCATTTTTATCTCGCAACAGAATTCCTAAAACTATAATGTTTTATACAGGTATATGCCCTCACGGCCATATGATGAGAGGGACATGTGATGAGAGGGAAAAGTATTATAACTGTGGCATTTGAAGGTTCAATTGAAGGAAAGAAAAAGAGAGGAAGGAGAAGAATTAAATTGGTGGATCAGGTGAAGAACATCAGCAATGATGAAACAAAGAAGGAAGCTCGGGACAGAAGCGGATGGAGACGACAGTGGTGTACGGGACCTGTCAGCAGACAGAACACCAGATGATGATAATGATGATGCCCTCACGCCTGATTTTGAAACAAGAAAATAAGGTGCTGTGAAATAATAAATGGTATTAAGCGAGATTAACATTTTTAACAACTGATTCGTGGTTGATGGTTTGTAGATATTCCATATTTTGACCACAAGTCATGTTATATCATGTTGTATAGACGAAAGGTTATTTTTTTATTACAGAAAATGTCGTGTTCTAGAAAATATGAGGAATAACTACATTGCTATATTGTGTTCCATAAAAATATAGCCGTATGAGGCGAGTATTCTCTCTTTGATGTAATAGAGAATGTTTGCCTAGTAAGGAAAGAGGCGCTGGCGCATGAATAGACAGTTCAGAGCAAAATAACTGACTTTAACCAACAGAACTGATTCCGTTGAGTTTGAGCTCAAAATTCTCATCATAACTACCCCAGAATGGTGCGGTATCTCCTCTATTGTTGTAATTACTTCAACTCGAACAAAAGAAATTAAAGATTCTTCTCATTTGATCGAAATAATGAAAAACGTATGATGAAATTTGTCATTGAATTGGCCGTTTAGAGTATTTGTTTCCTAAGGTCAACTGTGTCCGCAAAATAGCAGACCGTGGAATTCAAGTCTATTTTACCTAATTAAACCAATGTCAACTCTTCTTTCTTTCGTCGATCTCGCTAAAGAACTTCCACGTAAGACGAATCTAAGAAAAAGGACGGCACTGAAGAGACGCAGAAATTCCTTCGGGGACGACGACGCGCCTGGGTACTCGAAAGGGCATCGCTGTTTGAAGAGTCGAAACAACGGCGATTGCGCGCGGAGGACGCCAGCCAGTTCAGGAAGAGATCCGTCCTTTCACGGACAAAGAAGCCGTGAGTAACGGGTCTGCCTCCACAAACAGAATTGGGTGCCGTCGGTAAATAAAAACCTAAAAGTCTCGGATGAGAGCATCCCGTGACGAGGCAAAGAGCCGAAGTATACAAGAAGCACTTCCCACGGCGTGACTCCCACCGATTCTCAGGACGAGGCTGACTCGTTCCTGTGGGTTGAATCGGAGTGTGGTGGAAGCAAAAAAAATTAGGGTGGGCTGTATCTCTCATACGATGCATCAATGAATACTGGGAAGAATTAGGTCACGAGGAATTTCAAGGTCTCCAGAAAACAAGAGCGATGGAAAAAATAAGTGATCACGAGCATTAAGTTATTTGGCCGCGGATGATATTTCGTGTTCCCATGTAAACAAACGAGAGAGAATTGGTTTCAAAATGAGTGTGCGAAGGATTTCACGGCGAGAACCAGTTTCTTGCAATCTCAGAGTACATCGATTTCTCTCGGAAAACTGACGCAGATGTTCAGGCAACCATTTTAAATCAGCGTATTCATTAATTTGCAGTACGTTTCTTGAGGCAACATCTGGAAGACGCTCGTCAACATCCGCTTCTCAAGGAAAGCGTTATAAATGAAGTCAATTATTCGGTCCTCAAAAGCTGTTGAATACTCTGACTCAGGTAACTACGTATAACTTTGGTACTACTATATAACTTTTGGTGTATATCAATAAAACCTAATAGCGAAATTAAAAAAATTGTATTTTGCATGTTGTTTTATTCCCGAGTACCTAAAGATGTATAAATAGATTTAACAGCCAAGCGATGGCAAATAATGACTTCATAAAAAAATGAATCTGATATGAAATATTAGAAATTTTCATTTTTAACCCTGCAACTTCAACTTTCATTGAGGCGTTCTTTTGAAAAATGAATCTAACGCATATATTTATTAACTAAGAAATGTCAATTCATGTCATAAGGTGTATTTAAGGTGGTGTTCGAGCCCTTTTAACCAATTGCACCGTTAAAATTTGCAGCTGCGGAACACGACAATATCTTGAAGACATATGAACTTTGATATGGGCTAATACAAATGGAATAGCAGATGTTCACATGATAGCTTTTTGCATTGGATGGAAGGAAGGTGCTGAAGTATATAACCGGGAAAATGAATTAAAACGAGAGATTGAACTAATGAAAAAACTCCACCCTGTAGACAAAAAGGTAATGGGCGGTATTAAGTAAAAACGAAAAACTATAAAATTTGTGAATACGAAGTAAAGGAGGGAGATGGCCAATAGTGGAAAGCAATGAAAAAAAATGGCAAACAATTATATAATGATGTACAATAGAAACATGAGAGTTTATATAATGTCTACGACATGATGGAAATCATTTATCGTTTTATTACATTGCGTATCTTCGAGCCTATGATTGAATCAACGGATTGTGGTGAGTCACATTTTTTGCATGATATAACCAAGCAGGTGGTCAACCCTTCGACGAAACTGTTTTAAATTCACCCAAGGACTACAACTTCCCAAGAAAACTTGACTGAAATGTGTTGGCCCAGACGGGTACATAATGATTCGACGAGCTTTTTCCAGCAATTTAGCGCAGAGTTGTTGGGAGGCTAAAGTGATTCAAGAGAACTACAGAGAAAATCTGCGGTCTGATGACTAAGTAGAATGGAAAAATAATGGGCGACTCCCAAAAGTTTAGTCACGGGATGTTAGAATGCGAGTGGCGTGAGATGGAAGTCTAAAAGCATGGAATGTCATATGTTAAGTTTAGGAAGAATATTCATTTCTTTGGAATCTTCTCTCAAAAATGCCTATGTTCCGCAAATGTATCCAACTCGAGGTCAATCAGAATCTTCAGAAAGAGAATGGTGACGGAGACGGGCGAGTTACGAATTACGAGCGAAGTAGACAAGCGGAATTCCCTGACTGGGTGTATGATAGGGACGAGGAAAGTAATAACTGGGAGGAATGCCTATGTTGAAGCCAAGATGAACACTCCACCTCAACAGAGGCATTGAAACATTTACTGGACCTGCTTCTCTATTTGAGACCTATGTGACCCATTCTACAGTAACGATAATGGCAAAGGAGGGATGTTGCTATGTCAAAATACGTTTATTTCATGTCATACTTCTACATACTACGTCGGCATCTAGTTATCACATACGCTGGTATTACTTACGTTTTTTGCTACACCATTCACTACGATTAGCCGTAAATAAGCATTTATATTGGAAAACAACAACAGCTCTTTTTTACATTCATCAATAAAGAGTTCCATTTTTAAACGATTAAATTTTCAAAATAAAATGCTGAATCATATTTCTTCAGTTAAACGAATTCAAAGTGATGACACCGTTAACTCACTCAATGAATCTGTTGATTAAAAACCTTGTGACTGAAACTCTAAGTAATTATTTCGTCCACTGTAAATGGGACACTTACTGCCGCTTACGGAACGTCCACTTACAAATCAAACTAATGAATGTTTTGGAAACTATAAACATCAATATACTGGGACAAGCCGAACTGATAGTTAAAAAAACGAGTTTTTAGGAGTGATATCTCGGGGTAAACTTGACCTGATCCACATTTTTTAAACGGAGAACAATTGTTAACACATCCCCAAGTATGAGGTTATGGAGAAAACAGCTCCAAATTAGCCTTGAGACAAGGGTATGAAATCGGTGATTTGACGCAACTCTACTGAACACTGAATTAAGCAACCGAGTACTGCCACGACCCCCGCTGAGACGAGAGGCACTTGAAAAATGATTTTGGAAATGAGAATGGAGTCTAAGTTGCTTGGCGCGTTGGAAATAAGTAGAACAGAACGAAATATCCCGACCACGAGTCGAGACATTCGGATTTTCCTTGCTCCCATTCACTTTCCTTGCCTCTCCGCTCCAAAGGAGCTCTAACCGAGGAGGAAAGCATAGATAGCTCTTTAATTCGCAAGAATTTTAAAATCCGTAGATTCAGGGAAATAGTCCACGAATACAAATTATATTACCTAACTATTACTTCTTACATTTTAATTCAAACAGAGCAATTTAATAGATCGTCGATTGAAAATGAGACTCGATCTTTTAAGTAAATTTCGAACCGATTTATTTTTATATGAAGTTTTCAATATCTTATGAACTCCAAAATACGGTGGTAGTTCAGATAATGAGAATAAAATATGGGAAATAGATTATAGAACAGAAAGATTTAAAATGTCGTTTTTATCGCGATCGATTAGACAACATAATGGCTGCGTTAACACTTTGGATTAGGTTAGTTAACAGGTAGTGTAGCTGATTAATTCACATACACCCTAATGCAAGTTCCTAAATCTGCCGAGTAGTGCTAACACTATGTTTTGCATATTCCTTGTATGACTCTTCTGTCATGTTTTCATAGTTACATTATGATTTATTTTCGTAGTTTCTGTATCATTTGTAGTATACCGATAGTGAGGTGATTGTTGGTGAAAGTAAATTTCTTCTCTGTCGTTCATGTTGGTGATAAGTCACCCCAAGCCAAATACCCTTGTGGTGGCTTGCAGGGTAATAAGTAGATGTACATAATATTGCACCATGATCAAAAGCTTTTAGTAAATATTTTAAACGCTATGTGATGATCACGAAGTCCGCGAATCACAAAATGTACGCGCCTTACAGTCACTTTTGTACCAAATATTCAGGATGAGTGTAGATATAGTTTGTAAGTTAATGCATATGAGTGTAACTTCATTGATATTAAATTAGATGGCAATTCACAGGCATTTTTACGGCCCATGAAACTCATAATAGAAATAGCAGCCAGCCATATAAACGTGAGGAACAATATTAAACGCTGCTTCCTCGGTATGATTCCAAATATAAATGCTCAGGAAATGCATGCTGTACCTACTATACAACGATGTACGATTCATATTATACGTTGTTTAACCTACAAAAAGACCAGTATGTCTAAAAAACCATTCCCAATTTTCACACAAATATCTCTGAACTGATGCCAAATACGTTTACTAGTTCACATTCACTCCATAACAATGAATTTATTCTTTTGATAATTTTATCAACAGGGAGTCATTAATTACCTTTATTTTTCTCAGAAGATCGTAACTCGTTATACTTCATGCGTTAAAGTCTCCACAAAACTACCAGGCTATTGCAATTAAAAACCTACCTTAACTCTAATCTATGTTCAGAATCGGATCTCTTCAGTTATTTTTATACAGCCGAGATCAATTTACACGTAGGAATCAGGAATAGCTTATTTGACGGATAATATTCTTCTCATTCTACGGAGTGGAAAAAAGATCACTTAAGCCAGCTTTACAGTCTCCTCCCGCTTAAAAGATATTTTAGGCACTGCTTAAATTACACTTATGTATTGTGGAAAGAATTAGAACAAAAAATTTTAATCTCAATCACCCTTGGTATGCATTTAAAAGCTTTTCGCAAATGAATTTGAACATCATACCGATTGAGCAGTGTCGTTGACGCATGGGTCTTAAAACAAAGATCAAGTCATTCTAAATTGGCGGCAAAAGAACAATAATTAGTCGGAATTTTTTCGCAATGAGTGGTGTCAATAAAAGCGTACGAGGTTTCTGATTAAAAAAATACATCCGACATCTATACGGAGAACCCACACAGAGCCGTACTCAGGAATTTCTTTTCTCGAGAATAGATGCGCGAACACCAAATTGAGCGTGCTTCTGAGAGACTTCTCAGAAAGACGGCGGGGCCGATTCAAAACATTTCCATCAGATCCGACGATGGGAGGGCGCCGCGTTTGCCTCTGTAGAGGCCGCCGAGGTTTCCTTGGTGCCCAGCAGGAAGGGCATCATGCAACAACAGCTGACGATTCGCAAAAGGGGGGAGTTAGAGGGGGAAGAGGGTGGTTCTCTCGGCCGAGATTGGAATGTGGTGGAAGGGGCCCCCTTCTTCGCCCTTACCCACCCCTTACCCACGTCCCTTAACTAATCCCCATGCCTCCTCCCCCTCATATTTACCCACATGCCCCGTCATGCCATCCTTGACAGGGAGGCTCCATGGAGCAAGTTTTCTCGGGGAGCCACAGGTGGATGGTTTCAGTGATACGAGTAGATCTTGTCGCACCTGCAACGATCGATTACCTTAACCTTTGCCCCTTGGTTTGGCAATATGTTTTATTTTTTGCCACCGACTTTTTATCCTCATCATAGACTAGAACTAGCCAGTGAACCGCTGACGACACGAAGGCTACACGAAGGGCAAAGATTACTTGGAATTTTTTCTGGCCGTGCGAGTTCCAGGGCGACTCGTAATTTTTTTATTTTCATGCATCTTTATATTTATATTATATCTCTGGAGCTGATAGAAGCGACAAAAAAAGAACGATTCACTGCCGAACTGGCATGCACAACAATTACCCCTTTTCAGGCGCCATTTGTTACTATGATTAAAACACGGAGAGACACTAAGGCACTCATTTTATACAAGGTTCGCTTACTTTTTTTCTCGTTAATATACCCCTTTTTCTTTGCCCCCTCTTTTCCATGGAGTGTGTCCTATCACACCCTATCATACACCACAGTGGTGGTTCGCAGGGTTAAATGTGGGCATAGGTCATTAGCACTGATTAGACCGTACACTTTTGCTTTCCTCCTGCTCTCCACTCCGATTTCCTTGCAGATAACCACTCTATTCCTCCACGATGCCTTAATTTATCATCACACACTATATTCCTAAAGTATTCCTTCACCATCCTTCCAATACAGATGTTTCCATTCAAATTTTCAATTGTTATTAATTTTATGAGACTTAAATATCTCGAAATGTGTTCAATAAATTTCTCTATTCTACATCGCAGAGTTTTCATTAGGCATGATGTCTCCCCAGTTCTTCATGGTACTACTTTATTGGAATTCTCCCCTTTTCATTGTAATATTTCCTTTGTAATTCCGCATATCCACAGCTTCTTACTTCATCTGATCTGCTTCAATTATCGGATAAGCATTATTGCCTTTCGTGATCACACTCCATACTCTCTTTTCAATGCTCCGCATCCCTATCTCCTACCTTCTCATATTCATACCTACTTCATTAATTTCCAATATAATAGGCTTCGGGAATCTCATAGTAACTATTACAATGGGATTAAAAATTTTTCCAACCACAAGCCGCGTAAATACTCCGAAGTTTCAAGTTTGCCAAAACTTCTAAGAGAACGAATGGAATATTTTTGTGAATTAAAAGCTTGAGTAACTACGATATCCGTAGTAGTGAAAGATTTTTTTTCTCAGTTTCGAAGCATTACAATCATTTTAATGTATTTGAAATATTTTTTTTATTTAAAGATAAAGAGGCCGAAGTAAGTATTCTCCAGTCAAGGTTTTTACGCTAAGTTAGAGAAAATTTCTAAATATGATAATAGCGTTCCTTGAACTTCTTTGTTTAGTGAGAAATAGACTTGATACCCTAATGTCAGATTATTCAGTTGCAGAAATTCTCTAAGAGATCCACCCAAAGTAATTTACGAGTCTCATTGCGAGACTTATTGTAATTTAGTCCTCATGTTTCACGGTCTTTCGTAAAACGACATAGAGTGAATTAATCCTACCCAGGCTTCAAGCTGGGCAAGTTTCTGTGCTTTATAACCCGATCTGAACATTTTTTCTCGTTTTTGCCGCATAAATGTTAATGTAAAAGTGCTCGCTGACCATTCGGGTAATTGCGACTAGCCACAGCGATCATTGGAACAATGCTCGAGTGAGTTACAATCGCGGAAATAGATTTGTCAAGCCAATGCACTGGGGATCTAATGACAGGGACGAAAGGGAAACACGACCCAACTGACAATACAATGCTTTTGAATTCACTTTTCCCCTAACACCCATCGGCGAACTTAAATGCCGAGCCTCCGAATTCCGACGAAGGAGGGCTCTGCTGTCATCCTCGCAACCTTCCCCCCCCTTCCCCTACCCGACCGCCCTTTCCCCCGTCCCATCTTTCTCGCGCGTTCTCACCCCGGCCTCCTCCCTTCACCAGACCGGTTCTCGTCCCTGGGATTCGTGAGATTCGGAGAAGCCCAAGACCTTTTCGGATGCCCTCTGGGCACGCCCCTCCGCTCCGTTTCAAAAAGCTGTGCGTCATGCTGGTGAAATAAAAGTGTGCTGAACTCCCAAGAGCCATGCCCAGTTCGTAACGTAACGTAACTTGACGATCATCTATTCGCAATTGATATTCAAATCTTTATCCAAAGTACACATGTAGCTTATATGCATCTGTTCCTAGGGGCGCGTCCGTTGGTTGGAGACAGATTTTACCCTTCAAAATTTAAAAAATTCAAATGCCCAAAATATTTATAAATCAGAAAAATTAAACTTGAAACAGTGTGACATTCATATAAAAGTTTGCTGTTAATATATAGGAACGTTGAAGAAGCTTTCTCAGGACGATATAAGCGGTACATGATAAGGTGTTTTCGGCAGCAGCGTGAAGCGGATATAATCAGATAAATTCCCCAGTGGAAATTCACGAAACTCTTTTCATGCATATATTTTACATTAAATGTAAGGTAAATTAATTTAAATCACTATGAATTGTCACTATGAAGCGTATCGTTCGACATTACTAAATATCTTGACATAGCATATAGATAGCACGTAATAATTTTCCCGATGCATACAACAACGTCGCAACTCTCCTGCCTTTTGGAGATTTACGCGGGAAATAAATGCCCATGCATGCCAGGAATTCCAAATAAATATCACCCTATACACTATAATAAAATCGTGTTGCTCTCAATAGATATTATAACAAACAGTTGTGAAGCAAGCAGCTGATTTCGTGTAAAATTTTCATGCCCGCGTCTCGGGAAGTATGTATCTGAAAATTTCAAGTTGATCGCAGAACCAAATGAAACTCCTCTTTGGTCATACATCAAAATAACAATTTACTCATTTCGCTTGTTTCGCTTGGTAATTATGCTTTGCCTTCCATTTTCTCTGTCATACCATTGTTTATAATGGCTACTTTCGCTCAACAATGTAAGGTAGAAATGTTAGAAACTAATTATTTAGGTAAGGAATCTTACTTTTAAAGTATGGTGATATTGATGGGAAATAAGGAGATATATTTCATCTATCAACTTTGATACCGTCCGTTTCGATTCGTTTGAAGGCTAAGATTTTACCAAAAATTTTAATCTACATGACTTATGAGAGAAATACCACTAGATTTACCTACATAATAATTGTTAGTCTAGTTTAAGCATTAGTAACTTCGTAAATGTTAGAACAGGAGTATGACAGGGCAGTTTGTCAGCTGTAAAGTTGGCCTCAACAAAAGATTTAAAAGTTCTCATCTCACCAAATGTTTCCCGCTAAGATTAGCTTGGATGAGCTTAGCTTACTTAGATTTTGAGGCCTCAGATGTAACCAGTTTCATGGCACCATGGTTACAGACGTGCATTCACAAGGCTTTCAGCGCTTACGATTATACACCTAGGATGGTCAGTACATTTTTTAGCATAAGCAGGATCGGCCATGAATCAAAAAATCATTAGATTCAGAGAGCTGATATCCCCCGCCGATGCTCAAGTACCGGCCGTGAATCAGAGAAATTTTTGTTCCACTGAAGAGAGTTAACGAATGTTTTCCTTCCTTCTTAACTTGAAATTCTTCCCATTTAGAACTTATTTTCATCCGGCTATCTCTCTCTGACCAGTGAAAGTGGCTTGCTCAAGCGGCAATAGAAGAAAGTTTTGACCGAACGTAATCTCGTGAGATGGGACATGAGCCGAGAGTAAATTGGTGACCGTAACCATCTATTTCACCAAATGATTTAAAAGTAAATACCCATCAGTGGAGAATAAACTCTGAAGAATAGACTCACCATAGTCAAACCTATGACTATACAACGAATATATTCCCAAAAAACCAATAGCGATGGGAATTACCTTAACTATCTATAGAAATCAAACAATCTATAAATGTCATGAAGGGCAAAGTGTCTAAATGGAATTTCGACATGCTTGAATACTGTAGCTTTTGGTAATATTACACACAATTTTTACATGTATTTTCATAATTTAAAGTAATCATCAGAGTTAAAATACTTGTTCAGATTCTTATGCGTAATATTTTTAGGAGAGGATTTGGAGTGAAATTTGAAGGCAGACGAATAAAATATTCATACTCGCCGCTTAGTACTTCATAAAAACGTCTCATTCATAGATTCATCTTCATTAAAACTATATCTGTGTGTATAGGATTAAAGTATTTCGCGGAGTCCTTAAAATGCCGTTTCATCTCAGGAGAGAGAGCAGTCTAGCCACAGAAGCTACTTACAAAAATTAGCTCTTGCATAACAAAATGTTTTAGATCGTGGGAATTACAAATGAGATCGTTTTTACCCGGGCATTCCTAGGCTTCAATTTTTTTTCTGTGTTTCAATTTTATTGCTCTTCGAAGAGTGCTACACTTTTGGGTGAGATTTTATAATTAAAAAAAAAGGATATCATAGACGTGGGCTCTACAAATGTGCATGCAATTATTACTCCTGGCTTGCAACGCCACACAATGCCCACTGAGATATATCATTTACCTTCCGCGCTAATAAATGTCGACATTTATCAGGTAAGGTGCACGAATCATATATTAATTAAAGGCATTGATTCAATTAAAAGTGCTTTCATAAGCAGATCTTTCCTCTAACTTTGTCATAGTGTGATTTTGTGCTTAAAAATATTTGCCTTTTCAATAAATTCATAGCTCTCGACCCTCTACGAATTAAATAGCTGCATAAGTATGGTCTGCAAGGTTTATGCCTAGTTTCATGACTTCCATGCACTTACCCCGGGTAAACGATGATAGCTATATTTAACGAATTGAAATGAAGCATTTATTTTCTCCTGGGTGACATTTCCGATGAAAAATTTCACTTAAGTGGCGTCGAGCACAAAGCACGAAGGGTAGGTATATACGTGCCAGAGCGACAAATCCATTATCTGGAAGTAATGAAGATAGCTGTGCGGTTGAAATACAAGCGAATGTTTAAAAAAAAATTACTTCACGTGGCTCTCGTGTCAATGTGCTATCTCGTCCGCCGTTTGTTTCGACGAGGCGTGCCTGAAGGCGAAGGAAGTGGAGATTCAGACAGAGCGAGATAGGTCGCTCACTTCTGGCGCCAGACCAAGAACGGCGCCATTTCACACGTTTCCCATCTGAAGAAGTCACGACTGATGGAAAATAAGGATTCGCCTATGCCCGGAAATAGTGAACTCGAAAGTGTCACGATGAACTGGAGAGGAACTTTTAGCCGTCAATGCAGTTTAATCGGCAAAATAACCGGAAGTTTTGTTAATTAGTTGATAAAATGCTGAAAAATATATGAACTGGAAAATCGGCGTTCGACCTCTCGATCCGGTGGTAAATCTAAGAACTCTTCACTAAGTACTCAGAATAGATAACCAGACGTCCGTAAGTCAATCGAATATGGAATTCATCACAGATATTGCAAAAATAATGTTCGTGTGTAAGAACATACAACTGTCTTCTACTGAATATTATCGAATTGATATTTTCCGATTCAGGAAAAAAAAGAAGTGATTCAACTTCGTTAATTATCCATTCAGATAGATTGTTAGTATTTTGAAGTCAACACTCACAGTTAAATTAATATTTTTTTGAAATAATATATGTTTTTAGCCAAGATTTTTTATTTTTTAACTAAGATTTTTCATTACTATGGCTCCAATAACATACAAAGCCTAAAGAAAGATAATGCTTAAGTTTTCTGGCATTTTCAGAAATCAGTGAAAATATATATCATTTTCACATTGCTTCTCAGACACCCGATTTAATACCACTGACAATAACACCTGGGACAAAAACGCGATAGTATAGGTGAAATGCAATCCTCCGGCAAGGACAAAGAAACTACACAAGGGATTTTACGCTTCGTTCAGAAACGTGAAATTGCAATGATCTCCACCATCGACGGAGAATAAAATGGTAAATTGAATTCATGATATGAACCCCTTTTTTTAGAACTCTTATTAACAAAATTACTTATTACAACGCGTTTGGCGCAACTGGGGCTGTAATTAGGTAGTGACGAATCAAGGACAATTTATGTTGCAAAGTTTCAGAGGTTTCAGAGCTTACCGGGTCATCACGAATGACGTGAGTTTAAAGTAGCAGGCTCAACTGAATGTGATTGAAAATATTAGCGCAATAAGAACATTTTTTATGTTTTTTCTTAAACCATATAGTTTATTTAAGGTTGACATGTGCTATATTTTTTTTGCAAATTTGAAAATTTTTTAGTCGGCAATTCATACACGTTTTCGTATTTTACCACCAACATACTCCTTTCATCCTTTTACGAGATCCAACTCCAATATTTTGCGAGTTTTTTATGAATTTGTGGTCATCTCGTCGGGTTTTGCTACTGATATGATGTGCTCAGATGTAATCGATACCGCTGAGATTCTATTATGATAAAAAAAAATCATCGACCGCGTTGTAAATTTCCCGATTAGTGCCATTTTCAAAGCTCATTATGTTCACGCTACGTCGAAGTGAAACCGTCTCCTTTGTGGAGTGCATGCGATCGGAGTATCAGCGAGCATTTTGAACTTCAAACGAGGTAACGGAATCAGACATGCCGGTCGCGCGCGCTTTTGTCCCCTCGCCGCCCATGGCACACCTTCACACCGTCGCCGACGCCCTACAATTCGAACGAGAGGGGAGATTGGGGGGGGGGGGAAGAAATTGGTACCCCACCGACTGAATGACAAGCGCGATTGACCAGGTGGATGAAAAACTCGAGCCACCACGCGAGCCACGGGCACGGATGAAATCAAAGGATGATTCGAAAATGCGAATGATACCTCACTTTGAATGTGTGATTCGGCAAGTCCGAGTTGAGTGTCAGCCAGTTTGAGTTGCTTTTTTTCACTATTTTCTTAAAGATTTAATCAGAATGGAGACAAATGACTACCTTCTTGTAATTTTTGGTCAAACATTTTAAGGAAATAGAAGAGAAATTGGATCATAACTGCAGTATCGTTGATGGGAAGCATCAACCCATTAGCCAGAGAGTGGGGATAAAATATTAATTACTTTTAGCCGCTACATTTTATTGCACATACGCATGTATCATAGATTGTACAAGAAAGTGAATGGAATTGGAGCAGGTTCTATTTCTCGTTCAATTATTCAGACAATCATACGATTTACCGCTTTACACGGTACAATTTTCCTAATGAAAGTATGCATACATTCGTTTTTACCATAAAATATACCGTGTGAAGCTGTTTTTAGAGTATTTAATTTGGGTTTGAAACGTAGACGTAAATACTGTATAGTTGATCCTCTGCTTCAAATATTTTTTCCTGTATTGTGAGAATATTTAACCCAGGTTTTTAACGAGGAAAATACTATTTTTTTAATTCTTAAAACTTGACAAGAATCATTCCCCAACAAACAAATTTTGCCGATTCATGAGTAAATCAACGCGATAGCTATGAGAGCTAGCAGGCTTCAAAACTGTTAAAATGAGTACCAGTACCAAGTTATGAAACGTTTTCTGCGTACAAAAATCAACAATATAGACAGATGTATGTTTAGAAAAATGTTACTGCCGCAAATGAATTACGAAGGCGTTCAAAAACTGACTGATTTATTTATTAAAATTATGATCTAAAAACTAACGTTTTCACCATTTTCATTAATCCCATAGTAAATAACATTTTACTTACACCACTTCCTCAAGTATGAGCTGGAGAGTTTATGGCAAAACTTTGGTAACTGCATTGTGATTTCTTTCCTGTCTGCGATGCGACGAAACAGAAAAGATGAACCTTTGGCTTCGAGAAACTCCGACAAACACTTATTTAAAAAAAATAAACAAACGCCTCGTCGCAACACTCGATCCTCGTCGTTATTGTTATTTCTTCGGAGGCGAATCAGTCATGAAAGACATCCAAGGGCGAGGATGAAGAAGAGTCCGTGCCAAAACCTAGATTGCGGCGTCTTAATCCGTCGCGGCCGTCTCGAATGAAAACTTCGAGAGGGGAAAAAAGTAAACAACACTTCAGAATCACCACTTTGAAGTCGGCACGATATTAGAGATAGGTGCTCAAGGGTTTGCCCTCTTCCTAGTTCACTTTGGTTCCTCCGATTCGACGGATGCTGTTTTGTTTTAATGCTCCGTGTGGTCTGCTAGCTTAAGATCTCTTTGAGAGGTATAACCAGGACACGGAGAGGGACCTATTCCACAGAAATTTCTCCCCCCGAACGCTTCGTGTCCTGCGGGGGTCGATTCCCGATCACTTAACACCGCCTACGAAGGGCTAGAGAATTCCTGTCCCCTTCCAGATCAAAACGTCTTCTCCCGTTGGACACACTTGTGCGGCGTTCTCGAGTCCCACGTCGGCAAGATCTCACTCCCGTCTGTTGAGCGGGGTCCGAGAAAGCCAAGGCTCGCGGGGAGTTCCTGCGGTGGTCGAGGGAGGGGAGGAGGAGGCGCAAGCACCTCCCCACTTCAGCGGACAGGTTTACGGCTGCACAGGGAGGGAGGCTTCGGAAGGAACGGCCGGAGGAGTGATCGGAGTGGGGGAACGGCGGTCTCTCTGTTGCGGCCGGTGGTCGGGGGTGGTAGGGAGGTCGATATGTTGGGAGGGGGCGGCAAGGACGTTCGTAGTTCCCCCTCTCTTCCTTCCTTCCGACCTCTCCTCATTTTCCTTCCTCTATCGCGGTACGGACAAGGTGCGCAAGGTAAGGTGCCCTCACAGACTTAAGTTCCCCTTCCTCATGCACCTGAAGCTAGAATGATATATTCATTTTGTCACCTCCAGATTCACTCTGGAGCAATGTCATGCCCACAAGGAGAGTGATCGGCTCTTTGCATAACACCCGGTGATGTGCAACTATTGACGGACTGGGATAGGTGACTAAAGGCACAATCGCAGCTCGAGATGTCCAACGAAGATACCTAGCAACACTGGTATGACTCGGGCTTGAAAGAACTAGTCAAATCTATTATAATTCGCAAGAAATGCATTTTTTCTTTGTATTGTACGTGACTTCTCTGTAACACAATTTTTTCTCTACTCAAAGCATTATTAATAAACAAAGTTGCATCGGGTTATCGAAGTTTGAAACTGTATCCAATAATTGATGATATAATGATTATGAAACCATTCATCAACGGATACGATACAAGAATTGGCAGTGATACCGAGAAAAACTGAAGAGGGAATGTATGAAAAAAGTTTGGGGTATCAAAATGAGGAATTATCAAGCGATAAATCTTAAACTGACATGGAGTAGAGAGCTTCAGGAAACTTATCTTTTGGCTGCTGACGATTATACGTCAAGAATGAGAGGTATCGGTTGAATATTGGCAGTGAAAAGAACGTGGTATTAGTTTTTTAGTCGGTAGGAACGAAAGGGGATCTCCTTTTAAATACTCGAATGGTCCATTTCCTGCATCATATATCGAATGCTCGTTTTGCGAAAGGGATGATCATTAGTTGTGAGTAGGAAAGTAGTAGACATCATTCTTATGTTTGATAGATATTTAGTCTCCTTCAATATAAACGAAACACTGAATCAGGTATGTAATAGGAAAATGCTTGGCTGCATTCATAACCTACAGTAAGCTCATACGACTACTTATATTTTGATTGGGTGCATGCTGGGTTAGACGCCTTGAATACATATATTGTCTCCTATACTTTGTCTTTGAGAGAAAAATGAAGGACGTTGTTGTAGGCTTTCAGGCGCTTGTTTGAAGGATGGAGAAGGCTGGAACAAAAACTGTTTTAGTGTTTTTACTGGCACAGTATATTAAACTACCTAAACTAACGATCATCTTGATTATCGCAGCTGGACAATATGGAAATAAATCACTGAAAACAAAAAAGTTATAATTGCCTGACCTAAGAAGGCTAAGTTAGATATTATTTTATGAATTATTTGTGAGATTAGTCGAGGGAATCAATGCATCTAGGAAGCTTTTTGAGATAAGTGGATTTCACAGCAAATTTACTGGAAGGTGAATATTAGCTCAATTCAGAAAAAGCGCTTCTAAAAAACTTAAAGCATAATGAGAGGTACTCCAGATAAAGGTGTGAGGAAGAGATTCTTCATTAATTACAATGAAAATGCCGTTGAATACATATAATGTCTGCTAAACGTTGTCTTTGAGAAAAAATGAAGGATTTTGCGGGTAGGTTTTTCAGATACGTGTGTGAAGGGTGGTGAAGGTTTGAGCAAAGAGAAGAAAACAGATGAAGAGGTTATAAATACGAAAGAGGGGGAAATAAGTTGATAGGAAAAATCGATGGTGTCAAGTCATAGGGGACATTTGGCATTCGACACTATTATGGACCATAAGGAAAAAGCATATTGAAGAGCATGATAAAATGTAAAGGATGGGATGAGTGCAAGATGGAGATAATGAAGTACAGGAGTTGTATCAGGGTTGCTCTCGGATGGCCCCATTTTCTGGAGAATAATTTGTCAGTCAAGAACTGTCCTGGAATTTAGCATTATCGGTTGATGACCGAAACTTACAAACGGAAATTGAGGAAAACTTATCCTGATCAAATATTAACTACAAATTTTCTTTTATCATTTCTACTATAAACAACCTTGCTTTTTGACACACAGCCCTTGAGTCCATGCAATGGTAATTATTACAGTTGATATCAGTGAAAAAATTACCTTAAACCGGGGTGAAGCCGGCACAGTTTTTGACGTTGTGGAGGTCTTCAGTACTCAATATTCTATTTATTCAATGAAACTTTGACGGAAGAAATTTATTCTATTGACTAATCGTCGCACGGTGGAATTGTTTAAATCAAACGTCTAAAAGCTCAGAAAAAATAGTTAAATATTTGCTACCTTCACCCCGCGAAGTGCGGCGAAGATACTTACACTGTAGGTACGCGAAATACACTTGTGGAAATTGGCTTCTATTTTAACTTCACCCCATTAGTTTCATGCTCGAACTCCAACAGATTAAAGGGTACTTGGAATACGCCTCACAAACTATCTGTGCTATTTATGATTTCTATAACAAAGTGATGTCTCAAAATCATTGAAATTTTCATTGTATCTTTTGAGGCGATCGCTTTAATTGCCTCCTGAAGGTTATCTGTCTAAATTTTCTTTGTATCTTGTTACTTCTCCCACAGTTATTTATCAACTCCTATTGCAAAAAACTAATGCCATTAACAAGATTTTTCAAGACAAGACATGACAAGAACAAGAGGACAAGTTCATTTTTGCAAGATTATATTTGCCTGTACATGTTTGGTGAAACGTTAAATTTTTAAACATACATAAGCTCAAAATGAAACCAATGCACCACGATAATGCTTTAAATTTGTCGTAACTTAAGTCGGTGCAATAAAACTGGTTGAAACTATAGAAAGCATCTTTTATTTTGTGATTATATAATCAATACTTCATTTCCACGAGGTACCGCCTGATAGGTAAAACTTAATTTTAATTTGGAAGTCCGTTGCATCCCGTACAGTAGCATCCTGTCAAGCACTAACTAGAACAACGAAAACATGTAATAAGCATAAAACTTCGATGTTCAATGTTCATTCCACTATCTGCACTTTTTAGATATCTTAGGGGAAAAAAGTTGTAAAATATGTATTTATGATTTCTGAACGGATTATTATCCTCAAATAGCATATTGAGCAAGTATAATTACTTACATGGCGGTATAATTAACCAAGATGGCACAGCAACTGAGGTTTAGGGACATTGCTCTTAAAACACTGAAAACAAAGATAATGTAACGGAGATGAATCTCGGAATCCTAGTTTAAGCAGTCTGTAAAGCCTACTAGAGTCCAGGAAATGGATATACCACCGTCGTCTACAGATCTTATCCGATTGTCTGCCAATTCCTTCCAAATTCAAAATATTCGTGTTCTTACCATCTTAACCCCGCTTATCGAATTCACTCTGGTTTACGGTAATGGTATATTGATTTTTGTAGTTAAGCAACTCTCGTTTTATTTATATAGGTATGGGTACGTAAAAATCTATCTAATTTTAAAATGAAATACATGTAAAAAAAAACCTGTTTGACGTATTTAATTACTCACCACTAAAATTCCTTCTGGGCTAGTAGAGACAAGAAGTTCCATCGTTGAAGCACAGAGGGCCAATAAATACCTGTAATTACTCACTAATGTGGTATGATTATTCACTTCATGGATTTTTCAATTTTTTAATAATTTTTCGTAAGTTTCTCAATCAGATACAAATGTCTTAATTTCAATGAATTTTGGATTCCCACATAGTTCACAAAAAAAACTGCTCCAATGATTATTTTGACATAACGCTAGGAAAGGACTTCCAGATCATATCGGCTCGCCCCAGTTCGTGCGATTTAATGGCAATAGACTTTGCTCTCACATCAAGCCTGGTGGCTCGGTAAGAACTTCCATAGTGGATTGACTCCTACCATTAACTGTAATTAAGCTGTAAACTTTTACTTAAAACTGAAAAGCGAGAATTCCAATGGAACTGTGGAATATTTAGTAGTAACAAGCAGAAGAAACGAATTAAAGGAAAACGATTAAGGAAGGCTGGCTCATACTGAAAACCGGAAGGACGTGGGAAGGGAGGTAGACCAAAAGGCACGTGGGAATGAAATGTTTTCCACGAGTCTTGGCGAATTTTAACTGAAAGTGGACATTAAGAATGAAACAAAGCATCTTGAGAAATTATGTAATAGATCTGAAGGATACAACTCCAGAGGATAATTCTGCTGAATAAAGAATACTAAGCAAAACATAGGGATTCAATAACTGAATGGGTAACATTGACTACTTAAAAAAATGTGTCTGGTTAAGATGATTAGAAAAAGAATATGACATTTAAAAAAATATTTTACTCCAGGTCCGTAAACCTTTGTGAACATAAAACCAACTGTGAAACAACCCTTGCCATTGAAGTAGATGGAGAGGGCACTTTCTATGCTGGTCAATGCTAGAAGCTGAAGTCAGTCGGCCATCTTTGTAATACCTCATTTTACATACCGCTTGCGGGCTAACGCACTAAATTTGCAATTTTACTGTTTTCCATCGATAACTTACTAGAAATCAGCATGCACTCACTTGACGAAAAAATATCCTAGTATATTCCACACTTTAAATGTATATTTCCGACCCAGGTTTCGACAGCACAGCAATCATTATCAAGGTAGACAGAGAACCTAGATAATGATTGCTGTGCTGTCGAAACCTGGTTCGGCAATATACATTTAAAGTGTGGAATATACTAGGATATTTTTTCGTCACATCTGTGACTATGTTCCACAATGATATGCCTTCATCATTATTATCATGCACTTCCTTCTTTAATTTTCTTTCTCCTAACATATATGTTTGTTCATTTAAATTAATATTCATACGCATTTCTCACGAAAACTGTGGTAAAATTGAGTAGAATCCATAGCACTAAGCAGCCATTCAATGCGTCAAGAGTTACTTGCCTTAAATTTCAAACAGATGGTTGATATTGTTACTTTAAATCCAATAATTCGTCCATTACGTCGCGCAATCTATAGAATAGTAGCCAGAGAATAGGATTAAACAATATGATTGTAATTTCGGTTGTCAGGCTTTAGTATAATAACGTAGTGCCGGGAGGCACTCAATGGCCCTCACAAACAGTATTTATATTTTTTTAACGTGGTCATTCATTCATAAAACAACAGATGAAATACACTCCCATCATTTTGCTTCTGGATTCCTAAATTAGGTGGCTCTACAAAATGAAATATTGACTGGTGAAGATTAAATTGATGGAGCAAATACGAGGTGAGTGGGTCATGCTAAGGGCTGCTGAGAAAGGTTTACGCCATGAGCCATTTAACCATTGTTAAATGTATAAGAGAGGGAGCACTATGACACAAAAATTAATGAAGCGTTATAAAAACTGAGCGCTTTTGCAACTTCCTGCTCTAGGAAACTCATACAGTGGATCACACTCTTAACAGTAATGAACTATTAACGGGTGGTTGAGGATTATTTTCAGCCAGCATAATAATTTCTGAAAATCCTTCCTATTTGAAGAAACTTTTTCAACAACTAGTCCTACATTTGAATCCCTGATTACGAGCTTCAATGCCGTTCTTCCAGTTGCTCAATTTATTTGCTGAAAACGGAGCTGAATTCAAGCTCTGTCTATTAAAAAACTAGTAAAAATATGTAACATTTTACCAATAAATGCATCACACTCATATAATGACTCTAAAAACTGATACGATTTAGACGCTCGTAATTGTCTCTCCGATTCCAGGAACCATGGTACTAATCTAAAATTAGTACCATGCTAGGAATGAAATGCTGATCACGGGCGAGTGCAGGAACTCGCGAAACTGCCCGTGATAAGGTTCTGTACTAAAACACCATTGTCCTTTAACCCAGTTTGAAAACGTATTCTTGGGCAAATATCCGTCAGATTTATTCTGAAAATATTCTGAGAAAAGCACAAACCGGAATTGAAGAGAAATTTGGGAGAAAATATGCCCAAAAGATTGAATCAAATATGCGCAAGCACATAACGAAGAGTTAAAATGAAATTTGATCAAAGTACATGATTTTTCCCCGACTTTCACCGGTTATTAGTGAGCTTAACTCAGTACAGTTTTTGGTGTCGAAACCAGCGTCGTGTAAAACGGCATTAACGGTGAAGATAACAGTGAAAGGGTGCAAACAAAAACAAAGCCTTTAGCGCACGCGCCGGCGGGGTGTCATTATGATCGTTTGAAAGGCCAATTACAGAGTCGCAGTATTCAGTTAAAAGACTATTGAATTCAGTTCTGAAATTCAAGTGTCTTTCTTAACGGATATTAACGGTGGAGGTAACAAAGCTAACAGCTGCCTGCAAGGAGCGGCCACGACCAGTGCCTAGCTCCAGTAGCTGATGAAGATGAAGAAATCATTCCTATGAACTAATTTCCGGGGTTAATGATGAAGAAACGTCCTCGCGACGCAAGCCGTGCGAGCTTTCCAAACCCTCTTGCGGATCAATCAGCTGGAAGATACTTTTCAGGTGAGCTTCAACCCATTTACCGACTCGACCTCCTGGTCGCAGGAAAATGAGCTGAGGAGAGTAATGAACGCGGACGTAAACCTTCGCCGAATGCAGAAGGACGCCGAGGTATGCTCACCCCAGCATTACGTTCACCTTAGGGAGCAATAATCACCAATCTGGAAAGGATTTTTAAAAGAAGGGGTTGAAGCTATTGGGGGAAGGAGAACAGCGGTTGGTGCCTCTACAATCCGTCAGTACCGCTTGGCCGTGACCTTGGAGAGGACGCTGGACTGGGCTCGACTCCCGTTGCAGTCGTTTCCTGTCACGAGTTTGGGATGGGATGGAGAGGGTGGGGGGTTGCGCTCTTGGAGGTGGAAGACAAGTGGATTGCATGGGGGAGGGGGGGCGGTCACGGAGGAGGAGGTTTGAGGTCGCCACAGCCACGAGGGGAAGGCTGCCGGACATTTCCGGTTATTCTCGCCGAGGCAAGGCCGTCACGAAATGTTTTCACCACCGCTCTTTGACCCCCATGTTGAATCAACAGAAGAAGAAGACACCGAAAACGGGAGGATTCACAGATCTTCCTCGAGGTAATTGATTAAAAAAATAAAAGCGAGAATCACCAATCGGAAACAAGGATAATGTTAATAGTGACCACTGGTCTTTTCTTTAGAGTCTTTGCAGAAATTGATCGCATTAGGATTTATTGACAGGCCTTGAAGATGAGTGGTTTACGAATAATACTATCTTGAAGTTGACCTCTTGAGTTGTCCAAACTGTCTGACATAATCAACATCATTAGCCGTGAATCCGAAGAATAGTGTACTGTAGTTCTGCACTGAACTCCAATTTCAGACAACCTATTTCGATTTTCCACCAAAATTCTTCACTTCGACCCTATTTTCGCATAAAAGTATTTTACACAGGTTACAGAAAGTAGCCCGTTATACCAAAATAGTGTCAGAAATAATTAAAAAATACCTAATAGTCTTTAGAACCCAAATTTTCGTCACAAAAGAAAAACTCAAATTACATTTCTCCATTAATCTTTAGTGTGATCTTTAATGATAAAATGCGATTGTTCGAATCGAAAAATAGACCTTCGAATGTATCTGGGATGTCTCGCTTATAATGGTATTTTTTTGCGGGTTTTCCCATGTGTCCCAGCGAAAGGGTTAACAATGCTCGTAGATTGGATTCTGTTTTCTATGCTTGGCTTCCCACGCTAATAATTTCCATTCATTTCTGCTTCCATTGCTGATTTTGAAAGCTTAATTTATATGTTCAATGAGTTTTTTCTCTATTTTGATTGCAACTCATTTCTCCCCATTCTTCGCGGAAATTCTTCGTCGAAGATTATCTCCGAAATTATCTCCCCAGCAATATTCTGCAGACAATCCGTAATAGAGAGGAAATTAGGTAAAAAGAGAGATCACTAAATTCGCGTTTTAAGATAAATTTTATGATGAAACCTTCATTATATGAGAAAAAAATGCATTGTACATGACTTGCCCGTGATTTTATAAACTGCTCGACTTTTTATATTCCAATCGTCCAGACATCAGGGCCAATAATGAAAAACAGGAAAGAATCTTAAGTGGAATTTTTTTCATGAACAGGAAGCACGTTTTGTGGATTAAACGGAATGGAATACATTTTAGTGCGTAAATGAAATATAACAAAAGAGATTGAATGGTGTAATAGACAGATAATAGTGCTTCGTATGAAGGATGAAAGTTTTTTTGATATCCTATATTAAATCACTGAAACATTTGTTACCAAAATAAATTACAGTTTTCAGAATAACTTCTCTTAATATTATTCTGATTGATGAATAAAATAATATTTATACTGCATAGAGCAGACTTAGTTTTTACTTTCTTCATAGGTATCTGGAGGAAAAAGGTTTCTATTTATAGATCCATATTCATGATAGCATATTCAGAATTATGAAATAACCATTTCATACCATTATGATTGGATGTACTAATAAATTCGTGCATGCCCTCTAAAATTTAAATACTTACTAATAGTTGAAGTCCATTTCTGATCATGAATGGATTTTATTTTAATTTTGAAGAAAATTTTATATTTTATGAAATATATTTGTGACATCCGTTACTCTTTGATTGGTTGTCTGTAAAACACAGTCGCATTGCTTTCAAACTTTTCCATTCGGCCGTTAATATTCAAGTCTCCCTATTACATTAGATGATGTTGCATACGTATGTGTCTCTGACATTTTATTGAAAAATAAACAGAATATGATAACGTCAACTGAGGATGCTTAGACCTTATTCAGGAGCATTTAATCGACGTAAAATGGCCAACAGTCACAAATGTAATTAAAGATGGCTAATAAAAACTCAGGATTTCTCTTAGAATGTTGAAAGACAAAAATATATGTTATATTCGAAAGAGTGAGAATAACGGCAGTATTTTCTGGACTTGTGTTACAATTTCTTTGATTGCAATACAACTTCTGGAGTCTCGACTATGTTTTAAAGGACTAACCCTACATCATTAGCATCAGGCAACTGAGTACGCGAATGCTTAGTTTTTCTGCCTAAAAATTAAAACCCAGTTCATTGAAACAAATCACTACCTGGATTAAGGAAAAATTTCCGGCAATTGAGAGTGCGAACTAGATTTCGAGAAAAAATTCAGTCATGTAACGACGTCAAATATAGTTGCCAATATCCGGGATAGCAAACTCAAACGTTTACTAGTTCCTTCAATTAATGCGAACCAACTGCCACTTGTACCCAATTTGCGAACCTGCTGACTACACAAGGAGCGAAAATATGTTGTATACTGAGCTCACGTCAATTCCTACCTCTGTCGAAACCTACGTCATTTTTTCCATTAAGTAAACACTTTATTAAGCCGACCATTATACCATCAACGAAGACGAATAAAAAAATTACGCTAAGTGTAAACTACATATTTCCATTTTGTAGATCTCTCCATGTTTTCCGGGATTTCTTCCGTGTCAGTTGTTTGTGGGACAACAGTTCGACCTGAAGACGCTGGCAGGACTGACAGCAAAACTGTTGTCCCACACACAACTGACATGGAAAAAATCCCGGAAAACATGGAGAGATCTACATTCCAGCTCCGCGGAAACTTGAGAACCAACATATTTTCATTTTGCTCATTTAATTTTCCCCATATAATAAGTCATTCGCGACTGTTACCACAATTTTCACGCAGACTGCAGTCATTATGTAGATCAAACGGCGGGTCATAGTGTATATAGGGGAGAAAATAGGGCGATGAACATATACAAAGCAACCATAAATTCAACTTTAACAATACCTCACAAAACTAACAGCCATAGAGCTTATGATCTCCTGAACTTCAATCTCATTTTCCTCTACGAAAACCTTCAATGCTCTGTGTTATCCCTCGTATCTATGTATTCATTATGAAAATAAACTCGAGCTATAGATTTGTATTTCTCATTCTGTTAAGAAACCGGACGTGGAAAAAAGTGTTCGCGGTAGGATCCGGAATGATATTTCGAAGCTGTAATAAAATTCCGAAGCTTGTAATAAAACCATTTTCGTCGTGAATCGTTGCAATCATTAAGCCAGTCAACAAAGCAGGACAGGAGCACCTTCACACTGCTTGAAATTGCTATTTCGTAATCGCAGCACCTTAAGCACCAATTGCAATCATGCGTATAGAAGTTATTTTTTCTTAGTTTGATTTAAGGCGTACGTAGTCTGAATTGATCAGCCTATATACACTTAAGCAAACACTTCGTATCCTTCACAAGAGCGATGAGTAAAGACAATCACATGATACCATCGATGAAAATCGATATGAGCATTATATATCACCCTGCCAAGCATAGGTTTACTGAAGTAACAGTCATTTATTGGCTATTTCTCAACATGTGCACATAAATTACAAGTGCAATGCAAAATGATTCTATATTCTAAAAAGCCAACTCTCACATCTGGCTGGCTCACCGCATAGGTCCTTAACTCGACAGATTGATTCCTGCCCATGTATTAGAGAACTTGACAGGGGGTGCAAAAAGACGTGAATAGAGAGAAAGAGTCTTACTTATGACGTTTCGGGTCTTAGCCCTTCTTCAGCGGTAGAGATAGTATCCCTATATATAAACAATATCTCTACCACTGAAGAAAGGCTAAAACCCAAAATGTCAAAAGCAAGACTCTTTCTCTCAATTTTCGTCCTTTTGTACCCCTGTCAAGTTCTCTTTTTTATTGTATTTGTGGCCAATTGGCGAAGTTTTATATTTGTGTACATATATACAAATTTGTGTACAAATTTTATAGTGCCTTCAGTGTAAAAAGAACAAACTTATTAGACACGTTTAGAAACTTGACAGCTTCCTGAAAGATAATGGAACGAGCAAAGAATGGGTAGAATCTCCGAAGAATATATGAAGGGCGAAGTACCCTAAGAATATAATGGAGGAAACCAAGTGATGAAAACTGAAGGAACAAAGATGTTCGCAAAGAAAGAATGGAGGGGAGATAAACAGAGAAAAAAATCTTTAAATTGATGACATCAGGTGATGACGCCTCCTGTGCCCAAGGTAAACAAACGTTCGACTGATTCTAACCAAATACAGGTAGCATTCTTCCTTGAGGAAGAAGCCTTCAATTCACCAGTCAATTATTTTATTTGCCTTACGCAGAAGAAAGTAAACATATGGATGTTTGGTTGTCAAACAATAATTTTCCTCCGCGTGGAAGGAAATATCGGCATTGAAACTGCTAATCCAGAGATGTGGCTGGAAAAATAACTAAAATATTTTCCACTATTCTTATTTCATTTATTGCTATTATTTCTCTTCACTCATTAGCTTATTGGCAAAGAGAAACTTAAAATTCTGGACGGTTTCTTTACTTTTGAATGGATTTTTAGTGAAGATAAAGGTCCCTCTAGACTTTAAAATGAGAAAATATACAGTCATGAATCATTTTCAGGTATATTCATCATCCAAATCATCAAATTTATATTGCATGCATGTAATGTAGCGGAAACTCTGCTGCCTATTCGCAGAATACTGTAGCTGTTGTACGTAATCCATTTACCGAAACTACCACTAGAAAAATACTATCTAACATAAGAATCGCCAATTAACCGTGGTTTAAGTCGTGCTGACGCATTTGGTGGGGAATGTTTTCAGTTGCAGTGCGAGGCTTTTCAAACAGCATACTCATCCTCGTTTAGCGACTTGCATCCAGGAATTACGTAGATTGGTCTATATAAGTACATTTTATTTACAGGTACAAGTCAATCAATCAATCAGTTCTCTCGACGAAGGATGATAAAAGGATGTCTAATGCACGGTATCGCGGATAACACAAAGGAAGCGGGAGGCGTGTGGATTGTGTTCCTTAGCGGAAAGGAAATTATCACCGATTCATGCCAGCCGTTGCCATGCCAGCCGTACCCTCTCACAATTACGGTACTCGCGCTGTAAAAACGTCCGCATGTAAATGTGGCAACGTCGACGTGTAATTTATCATCCCGTGGCTCATTCCCTTTCCTTTGTCTTTGGAATAGTTGCGAAAATCAGTTCGAACAAAGTAATGAATGTTTGAGTCAAAGAATATCCGTCTGTTGCTCTCTGTGGGGTAGCACAATGGATTACAAGTCATTCCATTGATTTCCTACCTTTCTAGCCATGCTTAAAGTCACTTTCTGTATTTCCTATCGTCTTCGATGCCGATTGGGCAACCTTCATTGTTTGGAGTCTGAGATTTACATAATGTGTGCCAATAGGATCAATATAGGTACCCTCGCACATAGATAACCGTAGTCTTAGGATGGTGAAAATGAATTCAGTCAAAGACAATCAATAAAATTTATTCCAAACCAAGATTAAGATAAAATATTAAGTTGATGCCAAATAGAAGAGAGAGATGTCTGATGCCAATCGAGTTATTGATTCATGTACTCTAGATTTGGCCTCAAAACGAAAGATGCCTTTTGAGAGGATAGTATGCTTCGAGAAAATTAACATAAGACATCTCATATAATTAAAGCTGCAAGGGAAGCAAACTTTCGCCGCGTTTGAATTCGCTCATAATATTAAATACTCCATACTTTGAGGAAATATTTACAATCCGCAGTGGTAGGTGTGAGAGATATACTAATTTGTATTATAATATATATACTTTTTTGAGTGATCTACAGTTGAAAATCACTATTCATTTTGATCTGCTCTCTACTGGCTTCTATTTTCCTAAAATGCCGGTCTAAAATGATAATATCAATTTTAAGGGGTAGGTATATAATTATATACATTTGTGTCGAGCTGTAGTCGCACCATAATTTCGGACATTCACGAATGAATCTGAATATTTAAGGTAAATTTCATTGTCTTTTTATTATACCAATAACTTATTTGGGCATATTCGTAATTAGAATTGAGGTATTCATAATATTCTAGATCACCTACAGAAACGAGAGTTTGATGTACGATTTTTTGAAGGGTAACTAATAATGGTAATAGTATTAGTTTGCCAAAGCAAATGAATACATTAAAAAAAGAGGTAAAAATATTGAGAATAAATATTACAATAGTGATGAAGAAGTTATTTCCTCAGCTGGACTCTCCCAATGATGAAGCGCAAACGAATAATGTGATAAATTTAGAATTTGAGGGAGTTACCAAGAATAATTTCTAGCTGCCCTTGAAGGGAAAATTAAGGAATGCCGGAGTGTAAAGGGTGTCATAAATCAAAAGATTGGAGTTCAGCAATGAAATAAAGCTCTCTCGAGAAATATGATGGCCGTTTCTTGTGGAGAGGTAGTCTTAAACTAACATCATACTTTTACTTTCTCCCGGAATATCCCCGCCTAAGGAGCTCTCTCTAAAAAAACGAGCATTAGAAGTAATGTGGCAAAACTGGAAGTCTTTCCTGAGCATAATGGTGTAAAGTATAAAATTTTTAATTAAGTTAACGAACGTACGGAGCAAAAAAAATATTATCCTCGAATTCCAAATTTTTTCGTGATCTCCTAGATAGATACAGGTGTAATAAATGAGCAAAGCATTTCCACTGTTAAAGTCAATAAAGAAAAACATTCTTACTGGTTCAGCAACCTAAAGCTTAATTATTTTTGCGGAAAATACTTCCAGAATAAGCGCATTTTTATTATCATTGCACCATGGCAAATATATTGTAGCAAAATGACTATCCTTTTAAATTTGACTTTTTCTAAGTAATATATCACCAAATTTTATCCCCTCATTTTTTATCAGAAAAGCGTTGAAGCTAATTTATCATTAAGTGAAAGGAGTCGGAGCAACAAGAAATCTAGGAATTGAATTGACACACCAGCGAAGGACCGAATAACATTAAAGAAAAAATCCGCTTCATTGTATTTCCCGATCCATTGTTTTTATTGGTTGGTCAGACGTCAACTGTTGAACTCCAATGAATGAATTTCTGTTTGTGTAACTTTCCCAAAGAAATACAGCTTGCCCAGCTGAAATCTTTTTATTCCTGTCGGAGGCCAGGAGTTAAAATTCTGAATACCATGGATAATGTTTTTATTAATGTTAATAGTGCCTTGTAATGATAAAAAATTCATGGGCAACTAACTAATAGCTTAAACTAATAAATGTGGACTTTGGGTCTGAGAGTAGACCTTTCGAGGTCACTATATAGATATTATATCACCAGAAGAATGTTTTTATTCCGAAAAAAAATCGCCGTAATTTTCTGCAACCGCGGTCTCTCTCCCCGGCTCGGCGGGGCGGTAAAGGTTCGCTCTTGGTCGCTGGGTTTTCTGTCTCCGGGCTCATCGAATTTCCTTCCGGGTTGCGAGAGACGCGGCAAATTGGCGATACAGCTCTCGCGTTGAACGGAGACTGGTTACGACACCATCGCTACTTCCTCTCGAGCCTACCCAACTCCCCGTCCCCTTTAAACCTCCACCCCCTCCCCCTTTCACACAAACATGGACACCTTCCCTTTTCCCCACCCCACCCCTCCCCACCACCCTCTCTAACACCTCCCATTACCCTCCCTCACCCCACCGAACGAAGCACCTTTACCAACACACTCTCGCTTATGATCTTCGCTCCCGAGAAACGGGAGAAAGTTGTAAACCAGCGTCCGTCTGCTTTCTGAGATGGAATGAAAGAGTTTTCGATAGGAAGTCGAAGAAAGGGAGGCGCGACCATTGCAACAATTCAAAGGTGGCCGTACATACCTTTGAAACCTTAAATTTATTTGGGATATTAAGGGTTCCTTCATGTCGGCCGACGGCCGAGACTTACGTGATGTTATTCCTTTAACATCTTGGGGGCCCCCTTTCACTCTTCCTCAAGTAATTCTAAGAATGAATAATAATCAGATGCATATGAAATTATTAAAAATTACTATTTGAGTGAGACAGGATCGAACTCAGCCTAATATTAAATCCTAGAGAGTTGTCGTTCATACTACCATGTACTTTGATTCAATCAAAGGTGTTAAATCAACAGATATAACCAGTATTTGTATCAGAATCGTAAGAGATTGTGGTCCTACGACAGATTTAGTTATCTGGTAAGTTTCATTAACACAGGACGGGGAGAAATTAGGTACTCAATCACGTTGTTTTCAAAAAAGTTTTTTAGGGCACTTTGTAGGTTCCGATGACCGTTTCAGATATTTTCAGAAGAAGGTGAAAGCTCTTCGGCTCATCACATGGAAGCCGATACTTTAAATTCAAAATTAACAGTGTTTTCGAAAGCAATCGCCAATCCGAGGGCGATGCTGAAGCTGTGGTCGTCCTCGAAACACTCGTGTTTACTCGTGTTTGCCTGAAAGGGCTCCTGTCTCACGGAAGTTCGGGGTGAAACGTTCACCTTGTGGTTGGCGGCATTTACTAACCAAATATGCATGAATGTGGAACTGCGGTAATAACCTTTAGCTTTGAGTTGCTCACTAAAGTCATTTCGATCCAAATAATGCGGTTCGGTACAAACGAGTGAACATGAAAGCTGACCTCTTAAAAAAAACGATAAATAAGTAGGATTTAATATCTCATAATTCCCCCATTCATTCTTCCTCAAATAATTCTAAGAAGGAATAATAGTAAAATTCCGATGAAATTATGGAAAATTTTTAGTGAAGTGAGACAGGGTCAAACTCAGATATCCTAATATCAAGTCGTAGAGAGTTGTCGTTTTATGAGTATGGAACATGAATGGGAAAATTATGAAAAAAAATTTTTTGAGTGAGACAGGGTCGAACCCAGATGGCCTAATATCTAGTCCTGGAGAGTTGTCGTTCGTACCACCACCTACTTTGATTCAACCAAAGGTGAGAAATCTGCAGATAAAAGCTGCATTTGATTCAGAACCGTAAGAAATTCTGGTCCGACGGCAGGTTTAGTTATATGATGTTTTTCATTAGGAGTTTGAAAGAACTTTTACTTTTCAACTCGTGCGTGATATTTTAAGCTTATTACATCAACCATCTAGGCATTTATTTTAATTTGCTTTTTAAATTAAACTCATATTCCAATTATTCAGTTGCTGAGTCGGCCTAGAGAAAATGTAACATTTGGCAATCAGTATAACGCCGCTATGAACAAGTTTGGCATAAGAACACAAGAGGAAGTTAGCTTTCGTGGAGCATCTGAGGAAATATAATTTACCTGAAAGGCACATATTCAGAGGAGAAAACAGATTTTTACCCGCACCTCATTTTGCGATGAGCATTTTAAAAGCTAATTCTTTGTCTCTTTTTTGAGCAAGTTGAGTCCCAAATTCATTGGAATCGTTGACGTTGATCGTAATCCGTGCTGCTCTTCCATTTCCTTTAAATTGAGAATTGCCGGCTGAATGTAAAAATGGCATTTGATGGACAGGATTTGCATTGGTAATTACATTTAAATATTTATAATCAATGCTGGTGCGAGAAGACACATATACAACACCCACCCACAACTGAGAGACTTTCTCTGCTTATACTGACACAGGCATAGATTGGTCTAAAGTAATGGGGATATATGGAGAATTTTCCTCTTGTTTCTTTTCAACTCACGTAGATATCGTACTCTGAGTGAGGATCTCTTGGAAAAACAAATTAGTGCTCTCTCATTGAGAAACAATCGAAGTCCAACTGATGAATCATTTTGAATCAATTATGCGACAGATGTCCCTAAAAACTGACTCAGCTCAATCACAATGAATAACGACACAATCGCAAAAAAAAAGTTTGCGTCACGATCTACACTTGCCATGACGAAATACTGAGTATGTTTCTGCAAATTATACTCCAGACACTAAAATACAATTTGAAAAACGTACACCGATGGTACTGAGCAAATTTGAATACGTTAATTGCTATTCTGAAACAATATTTCCAGGGAGTGATTGAGGAATGGCAGAGAATGCTGAACCTCTTGTACATGAGAACTACTTTTTTGCTAATAACAAATAAACCGAAAATTGCAATTGTATTTTATATTGCGCTTGTAATTGCAAAATCACGCAAGATGTTACGCAAAAGTTCAAGCATGAATATGAAAAAAATCATTGACACTGACCTACCGGTAAAAAAAAATAATTAAACAAATCCAATCTTACCGTACCGTACGTAAATACCGTAATATGACTTGGAAAAATGCGTTGATTTTTGTTTGTGAACTATTGGAATCAAGGAGAATGAAATGAAATTTATTAAAATACTAGGAACCTTTAAGTGAAACTCAGAAAACAACTGAATGAGAGGCATACTAATTTTTCCGGTAGAAAGAATATTTCCCAACAATGCAGCCTGAGTAACAAGCATAAACAGAATAATTACACTCATAAAAATATATTTGTCCATATATATATATATATATATATGTAAGTCAATGAATGAAATGGAACTCTTGGTACACCGAGAAAACTTTCTGGGACTTTTTAGAATTGGTAATAAAAGAAAATAATGCAAGACACTTGAGAAAGGAAAATGGCACTCGGACGTTACGACGTTAACCACTGCCCAAATCTGATGCTATTTAATGCCCTCGGGCTTTCACCTATATAGAGACTTACTTAAAGCTTAGCAACCTTTCGAAGATATTGGGTATCAAACATGCATTTGGCTTCATCGTGGAATATTTATTACAAAAGTTTGTCATTTTGACATCCTTATCTTTGTGTAAATGGATTACACGTTATTACACAAACTCCAATGAAACTTAAACACTGATATATTAATGATATTCTTGAGCAAAATTTTTCATCATAAATATATATAAGCCAGCAGAATAGCTAGCAAAATAAACAGGAAAATGCATTGGAAAAAGTTCAAACTCTAAAAGGTTGGTTGATTGCAAATCTCTTAATTCTCAAAAGATCACTTGCATACATTTATGATCGGCAATTGATCATCACTGACCTTTTGTAACAAGTCGTAAACGTTATCATATAAATTCCGGGTCTTCTAAAAGGCATTTCATTGCATGTCAACGACCAACTTATGGTGAATGTAAACACTCACCATCCGGATTCATAGTCCACTGGGGGGGATGCAAAACTGATATGGGCGGCATTAGAGATTACCGTTATTCAATCATTTTTTCACATGTCAGTTATTTTCATAGCAAATACATTCAATGGCCTATTTCACATTTAATTTTTATTTATTTACGTAAGCAATATTTTGCGTATGCTTGAGAACTTTTCAATTTTCTTGAACATTTTATTTATTTTTAGGAATTATAGTTATTCCCGGATATAACCCATTAAGAGGTTAATACGAAAATATGTATTTTGTAAACAATTTCCCCCAAATTTAAAACGTAACCTTCACTACCATATATTAAAGAATAAAATTCATTGCTAACGTAAAGTGTATATAATTTGGTTGTATTGCATGTGGTTTTCGGGATGTTTCCGCATCGCAGCTCTATGAGTCAGGTTATTGATGCAAAAGGAAACCAGAGAGTAAAGAGATGAATTTCAATTTACTGAAATGAAATTTTATCAGCTGTCGCATCAGTAGGGATATCAAGAAGATGAGGATTTTACTCTTATCCTATGGGATACAATTGCAAAAGTTAGTTTTTTGTTATCACTGTAATGAAATGGATGTTATCTGGTTCTTGTAAACGAAAATCTGTAGAAAAAACACACGAGCTTCGTGTCAGAAACATTGAATTATTTACATAAATGTATTCGATATACTAAATAAGCTAATTTCTGTACTTAGTACTATTTCTCGTTTCATGGAAAAGTACAATGGCTTGATTTTAAATTGATCGTAATTCTTATATAATAGCTAACAACCATCAGATTCATTTTAGACTCGTTCGTCACTCAACTATTATACCTGTCACATGAATCACGATAGCTTCGGTTTTCCATGCACATATAAGGTAGTAGCCTGACTAGGCCTTGAGCTGATTTGAGAGGAAGGCAAATAAATAAATCGTCATCTTAAAAAAAGAGGAGAGAGGTTTCATCTGCTCAGAGTTTTTGTTCAGCGGTATGGCTTCGCTGATTCCTAATATCCCAATGACTGCGAAAAAGTACCAAGTGAGTTTTCACGGCATAAATTATACATTAGTTAGTTTCTCCAGTTTACAACTTATTTTTCCATTAGAATCGCTAGAATTAAAGTAAATTAAGATGCAGAGTGATTCATGTAACTCAATATAATTATTACGCTAGAAGTAAAAGTCGGGTCGTGGAATCGTTGAAACTATTCCTTAGAAGTATTTTACCAATGCTACCCATCTTATTTAAATACAGGTGCGGAGCGCGAATTTTTTGGGAAGCAAAATCATAGCATTTGAGACAAACATTCTCCTTCAACCAATTGAGTGCTATGGACGTACTGGTAGGTCCTTCTATATTTTCTGAGAAGGACGATGGACGTAGTAGGTCGTCCATGGACTATCATTATTGAACGGCAGCTGGACGAAATTGTATGGCTCCAGTCTTTCTGGTACACATAGGTACATATGACCGAAAAGTCCCAAAATACATTTTAATAGTAAATAAAGGTTCTTTAACTTAGATTTAAGAGATTCTTATTCCACAATCCAGGTAAAAGTGTAAAATCCTGTTTTTCTGAGAGGACCTTCATTTCAATTCAAAGCCCAGCACTCAAAATTTTAACGAAAAAGGTAAGCTCACTTGCGAAGAAAAACTTGGGTCATTGAAAGACGTCGAGATGGAAATAATATAGATTTTAAAATTATTTGAATAACAAATGAGACATACGTTATTGTGAGTGCTGAAGTTAAAGTGAGTAATGAAATCACTCTCTACCTCCCGTGCTCTACCGCTATGACATAAATTTTGTTTTCAGCTTCATTTCCAGAAGGGGAAAATTTCTCGTACTCTCTTACTACAATACACTGCTAATTTATGAACTTTAAACCAAGAAAAATGAACTTCTCTTCGATAAAATGATTGTTTGTGCTAAATTGTCTAGTCTCGTGTTTAATGGAGCAATATATACGTTCCATAGTTTCGGGCTCAACTATGTGGAAATTTGGGAGTGTGGAATTTTGGGACCAATATATATTACACTACTTACGTGGAAGTTGCAATAAAATTTATTTGTGCAAAATTGTGATCACCCGCGATTCCAGAGTTATTGGGAGTTTCCACCGGTGTTCAGATTGGATAGGATCTGGTATGCAATCCGAATCGGGCTCTTAACTTACCTAGAAAAAGAGAAAACAATATTAAACTGAATGCATAGATGGGTCAGATTGTATCCTCCAAAACACCTATTTCCATAACATTCTATTCATTCATACAATAATACGTACCACCTAAGTGTATATGCATCCTTCCTATTTATTAGACATTTGTATTTGACTTCATATAATGATCATAATGTATCTATAGTCTCGAATACTAAGTCAGTAAGGAATGCATGATAGCTGTTAAATAATAATTCATATTATACACCGCTATACGAAATATTATGCTAATGTATTAGCAAGGCATATTGAAAGTTCTACTGTCTGTCAAGGGAAGCAGATATAAGTTTTATGCCACGGTAATTTTCAAAAAAATTTCTTATGTTACTAGGTGAGATACACTTTCTTACAGCTACCACAGAAGTCGACGTTAATCAAATTCTAACAAACCTGAGGGAAAAACAAAAAGCCTTCACATATGGAGATGGATTACCTTAATTAAGAAATAAATCTGATCTCTACCTTATTCTAGGCATAAAAACATCAAATGAAAATGCCATATTCACAAAATCGGCACATAAGTTAAGGGTGGGGACTCAGAAAACACGAAATTCGATATCCAAAGATGGAGTCAAGTGGAGAATTTAAGAGCTGATTTGTAACTAACAGCAAACGTATTTTGCATCGTAAAAATGTGGAACAAATGAGCACCAAACATCAGGATTTTTATTCAAATTTACATAAGCAATGTAACAATAGGAGTAATGTTAACTATACAATTCGTAGTTGGGTTTCAAAATCATTTTTATTCATTTCAAACCGTACTAAGACATTGTTTGTTCTTTGGGCATCGTTGTCCCTGCCCTGCAGATATCGTGAAAGAAGTTCCGCTGAATATCAAAAGTGAAAGAAGTGACTTAGCTAGAAACGAGTTTTGTTTTCGCTGACGAGTAAAGTGGCCTCATTCAAGCAATGCATATGTTTGTATATGCATGTACTATTGTTAACCATGGCCATCTTCATTCATTCTGATTTAAGACATTTTTTTATTTATTCTACAAAAGTAGTGCTAGATAAAATAGATGCACTACTAGCGCATGCGTGACATCGGCCAACTTCGTGCGCTTTTGTAACAATCAGTACAACCGGTATATATTCTATTCTTGGATCTGAAATTTCAGCAATGTGTGTATTCTGTAATGAAGCTAATTTGTATCACCTACTCAAAAAATGAAGCAGCTAATTGAAAAATGCCAACGTTACATCGTGAAGTACACGATTACCTTACTTTTCAATGCATTTCAAATTGCTTCTTAAAATTAACATTCAGTAGTATAGTACCAACTAAATTATGGATGACCATTAATGGAGCAACTTTGTATTAGATATCAAAGCCATAGAGTTAAATGCTCACCTAAGTATAACAGTTAAAAACGAACAGCTGTCTAAGTTCATGAATAGTGATGTACGTATAAAATGGTATCGTGTAAATTTACCGCACCAATGCATTTGAGCAACCAGGGAATGTTTCTTTGCATTATGAAGTTTCGTTTCGGCGCCCATTTGTATTTACTTCTGCCACATTTCTTTTTCCCCGCCGAGCACAGCTGCAAAGTGAACCGATGTGAAATTTTCGCTAGTTCTCCATGGTTCCAGAACCACCACAGTTGACGAAGGATTCCTGAGATGGAATGTTTAAAGGAATGCGTGCCCTTCTTTATAATTTATGAGAAAGGATTTAGAGAAATTTCTTATCTCTCAGTTTACATGGATCAATGCACGAGAAAGTTTCAATTTTCATACAGTTAAACATAAATCTCTCCTTCACGTGTAACCTCTCGTAGTGGTACCTACTTAATTTTCTTACAAACTTTGCTTCCAGAGTGAAATGTAGACGGCATTCATTTTGATGAAGACCGCTACCACTTGAAATGCCTTACTTCCGTTGCTCTCAGCCGTGACGAGACTGTATGCATTTTACTTAAGTCGACCATAAACGTGTTTTCGTTTTTTAGGGAGGCAGAGCTACGGAGGAGGAGGTTTGATGTAAACCCCGGCGATCCATACTTTTAGAATAAATAAAACAGTTGGCTCTTTCGTTAGGCCGTTCTATTTTATTTATACTACAACGGTGGATTACCGAGGTTTACAAGGGTTGCCCTGTAGTTCTTCTCTGTAGTTTCTTTCAATAAAAATCATTTCACTTTAGAACTTTCCAAAATGACTCAGGTCTAGGAAAACATTTGCATCCTCTTCAAGATCCTAGTCTGTGACTAATACCCTGCACGCCGCTTTATGATCATGCAGCACAAGACTTAATGGATCCTGCAGTGAAGTAGGATGAATCTTGCAGGAAAAATGATGAGAAGGGATATGATATTAGAAGACATTTTCCATCCTTTGAGAATAACTTGCAAAAAATGTATGCTTGAATTTCTCTGTTTGAAAGCCGCTTTTGTAATACCGTGTTTTTCCTGACCTATTGATGTACAGGAATAGCCAGAATAATGCCACGCACAAAAGTCTCAAGCTTAAGACGTTTAAATTTCCTTTTACTTTATTGTTTAGCGCAATATCAGGGTTTATACTGTTTTTCTTCACTGACCTCAAAAGGCATTAACCGAAGACGTTATTTGAGTATTTGGCGGCATGAACCGATGATTATTCCAGCATGAACCGATGATACTCATGGCTCACAATGGATTAATAATTTACTGTGAGCCATGAGCTATTACGCTTATTCAAAATGTTAGGATAACGCTGATGTGTTTAACCTATTATAGAGTCTTTGTATATACATAACTCTAGTGCCATGATGGATGGCTGCTGATTCCCTTACGCTTAATATTACCTCTAAGTTCGTTTTTTTAAAGTTTACTAGGCCATGGATATTTATGATGATGATATTAAATGCATGCGGAACATTAATGAATATTAATATTCCTTAACACTTGGCTTGGTTCATACCATATAATGCAGGTTCTTGAGAACTTCACTACGTGCTTTATTTTCAAAAGCAAGTTGAAAGTGTTGCTCAGAAACAGTGGAATAATTTTGAAGAAAGTGGTTTGAGTTCTAATTGCTCTGCCATACTTTGAAAGCAAATAGTTTGAAAAATTAAATATCAAAATTCCAAGGACCAGAGACAATACTAGGAGTATAAGCAAATATGAGTCAGTATTAATAACCGAGACAAAAAGATTTATTTTTCATCAGAACAAATAATTGTTTAATATTTAACAAAAAAGAAAGATGCCTTATAATTAACTTCCTCGCGTAATTTTTGCTTGTTAACTCCAATGGTGGAATGGTGGAACCCGAATGAAAATATTTTGCTTGATAACCATTCCAATCTGGAATCTAATGAAATATATTATTTCGCCAGAATTAATATTTTACCATGATCAATGGAATCTCAAGACATCATAAAACTGACCGTCAAGTAATAAAAATTTATCTCTATGCAATACATTTTGTGCAAACTAAAAAGTAAAATATGTTACCCCACAATCTACTTCTGAGATTATTTTTAGATTTGTATTTACTTGGTATTTAAATGCAATGAGTGGATTTTTTTTACATCTCGATAAAAATTTCAAAATTCCTCACGCATTTCTTCTGCGGACAGTTACAATTCTGACTCCTGGAATCTTGATACAATGGATGTTTTTCCTTTCTAGAAAGCTTTAGTGCTTAGTCACCGACGGCGTACGTGAGCTTAAGATTGTCCTCAGATGTAGGTGAGTATATGACTAGATGCGGAGTATCCCCTATTGATAGGCGTCACCAACAGAAAGATTTTCCTCGTGCATTGTTCAGAAAGAATGGCACTCAGCTGGCGTGCTCCCGTTTGGTCGAACAGCTGAAGCACAATTACATGGTTGGAGCCCTGTGCATTCGTTAGCCACGGTAGGGTGAGCAATTGGAGCACAGAGTGCAGGCAGGCACAATGCTCGCACGCAGGAGCCCCTCCGGCGGCCTAATCGTGTCCAAACGGCGCACTTCCCGAATCGTTAAAGAAGGCATGAAAGTACTCATGGAAAACGAAAGCGTGAGCTTCTACCGTTGTTATAAAACCCCGAGCTATAACTTCTGTCACTCACGGTTAAAGTATTCCCTATAAGTCTTCTATGAAGCCTTTTGTTAAAAGTTTATGACACTTTTTGTCACATTTTATAAAGCCACTGGCATTCAATGTTACGGATTTACCCCTGCTAGCTTACAACAGCTTGCTTTTAACTTATTTTTTTACTTTTTTCCATCTAAAATGAGTACTTTTACGTACAAAAAACTGCAAAAATCCCAATATCCATAATTTGCATTACCGGGTGTTTCGAAATGAATAACGGAGTTTTAAGGCTTTGTAGTATTTAAACCATTTACAATTATAAATGATACATTAAATAAAAGAGCACATTAAACAGTTTTATTTGCAAGTGTTTAATGTGAGCATCATTCGTTACACGGCACACATCCAGTCGATAGGTGAGTTCTTCCCATACCTTGATCAGTGTGTCTGGAGTAATTCATGCAACAAATGATTCAATCCTGTTTCTTAAGTCAGGTAGGTCAGCTGGTAACTGAGGCACACGCACATGATCCTTTTTGAACCCTCAAAGATAAAAATCGCATGGCGTCAGATTGGGTGAACGTGGAGGCCATGCGAAACAAGCCCAGTCATCCGGCCCCTGGCGGCCAATCCAGTGGTTGGGTACAACGTCGTTTAACCAATAGCGTACTGAGTTATGCCAGTGAGGCGGTGCACCATCTTGCCGCCAAATGAAGTTCTCTGGTTCATCATCTTGCAGTTAGGAAAGAGCCATTTTTGTAGCGCATCAAGATAAGAGTTATATCAGTTACAGTTGCTTCACCGAAAAAGAAAGGCCTTAAAATCCCGAAATTCATTTTGAAACACCCTGTATTGTAAATTACATGCCAATTGAAGCCGGGATCTTTGGAAGTAGGAAATACTTTTACGTTGTTCCACCCTTAAGATAAGTATAATGTAATAAAAATACTACATCGTAGAAAAGTGCAAAATATTAGCATAAGGTAAAAGAATAATTCAAGGCCAATGGACTGGCGAAAATCGCTCTGAGAGCGATCCTGACAGAACGGCTTTTCCAGTGGGAATGAGAGACTGACTGGACTTCCACAAGTAATGCTTTCCAATGAGATTTGGGATTTCATTCATGCGTGGAAGCTGGCATGAGGTCAAGACTGGTTCTGTCACAGTTTCAATGAAGATTGATTTGGAAAACAATATGAAAATTATGACGAGGAAAATAGGACTCTATCGAGTATGAAAGATGACGGAAGGCATGTTAAGCACGCGCAATACAATCGCTGCTTATGTTGACTGCAGATTAGATGATGACATCAATATAGTTTATATTTGCGTTCGATTTTGTTTGGCCCATTTTCATCGATAAATACTATTTATCGCTAGTATTTTCATTTCCAAGATTTTACACCTACTTCAAGCGCTTCTTAGGGGCCATCCAAGTTTTGCGTAAGACGATTTTTGGGGGTGGGAGGGTTGGGATCATCTTACATTGTCTTATTTAGGGGGACAGAGGGTCTGGAACTCGGGGACTAATTTACGTAAGATTATTGTACGTCTTGAAACATTGTAACATTTCCGAATGAAATTTAGCAGTGATATGGAGCATCCGCTCGGCGTATTTTCCGTAATCTTACCGCTACGCCAATGCTCATATTCTGTCGCCTGAACGGCTAGCTACATTACTACATGCTCAACCGAAGCGAACACTTAACGAAGAGTAGATTCACATATCTAACGTATTACTTAAGACTGAGAGGGAGGGCAAATCTTACATTGCCTTACATGGGGAGGGGGTGGGGTCAAAATGGCATAAATCGTCTTACGCAATACTTGAACGGCCCCTTATCAGCTAAAGCTATTTTTATCTAACAATGCGCATATTGAAACTAAAAATCAATTAAGTAAAAACAATTATTTTGGCCGGAAATCGCTTTCAGTGAAGAAAAATAATTTGCTCCCCCAATTAGCGTGAATATACTTAATGGCCACAAACATCTTCCAAATCATCTCCGGAATGGCGGCTGAAATGCGTAAAGAAACTGACTTCAATGAGATTTTCAAGACTGCTCAACGCTAGTTTGATCGAATTAAAATGAATCCGAGCCTTGATACTAATCCTAGAATAATTTTTCCTTGAGACATTGATAAGATAACACGTGGACGCCGCGAGATGATAGTACTGCATTTCTCGACCCCGGTGGCAACGGAGTAAGGTCCTCGCTTGCTAAACCAAGGGTCGCGGCTTTGAGTCCCGCCTGAGTGGAATTTTCACCTCTTAGGACATGATTGTATGTGCTCATGCGTTGCTATTGTTATTTCACCCAACTTAATACGCCTATCATGTGCTGTTTTCGACGCTGTGAAAATGGATGAATATGAATACGCGCTAATGCTGCGAAAAAGTTCATTTGACGTTATACATACCCATAAATTAGTTTATAATCAGGAGAGGAAATTTTAAAAGTAAGAAGTAGAAACGCGAGTTCAGACTGTGAAGTGCGACAGAATAGAGGAAAAAGAGAGCTTTTACTTTTTATTTTGCTGCAAGGGAACTCGTGGTGGTCTGGCTGTAGTATTACAAAATAGTTGCGGTGTCTCATTCCATTATGCTTAGGCGTTTAGGTTCACAAAGCGCCGTCTACCTATCCACCTGACCAAAGGGGCTTTCGTCATAGCTTCTCTCAGCTATTGGAAATAACTCGATTGCTTCTACCAAAGAATGGCTTCGGGGAAAAACTCCAATATATAGATGCATTCGGGAATATCAACACTTTATTTTGCAATGAGGAGAAGAAAATGCTGGTTGAGAGTCACGCAACATGAAACCGCATCAAATTTGACGAATTATCAATGAAATATAGGCTTTCACAGTGCACTTTTGGCATCCCCGACTCCTTCCATCTACCTCCGATGGGCCTAGGAGCACCAAGAGCGTGGTAAAGGATCTCGAAATTTCCCATTAGGAAAAATTCCTTTGAGTTACGCCATTGAAAGAAAAGTGAATCTCCCCTCCATATCTTCGAAAAACGACAGGTCGGAGGACTGTTGGGGGACTAATGCAAAACCCTTGCTGAGGAGATAGTGCAGCACACCGCGCACAGGATGGGGGCAGGATGAGCCGAGTGGAAGTTCGGACAGGAGGGCAGTGGGAATTGAGAAAGACAGGAAGGGAAGGATGAGAAATGCACGAGAGATAAGGGAAGTGAGGTTGGAGCGCCCCCAGTGGGGCCGACTGGAAGCTCACCTGCGCATGAGAGGCACGTCCTCCGATCTTGGACTGGAATATCGCCGACAGCCTTGAGGAGTAAACATCGTTTCGAAAAAGAAGAATACGCAATGAATAAGAAAATCCCTTCTTTTAATGGCTCGTTTTAAGTAATCCTCATGTGTTGCCGAAGGTTGCGTTCCATCCAAGGTGCAATGCTGCCTAGTTGCCTTTCTTAAGAGGTTCTGAGGAAACGGAATTGAATCCCATATACTACGGGAAATGTAAATTGAAAGTTGCACGCTTGAGCAGATGTATTTAGGAAATAGTTCTTTAATATCCTGCAGCCGAACGACGATGGATAATCGTTTTTACAACGGCAAGAGGAACTCGTTTCATAACGATGATAATCTGCTTATGTAGAGCGTTCCTCACTTAGTAGGCAATGTGCGCTCTAATAACGATTCATTTCCTGTGCTAATATTGATTAGGCAGAAGGTGTGATAGTTCCAATAGTACAAGGAAAATGAGCAGCATTATTCGCTGCATACTAACTGCACATCCAAAAGTGCAATCAAATGTAAAGAGAGAAATTACCTCTATGATATTATTTCATATAATGTAATCATAGTTAATTAAAATACTGTAGGTCTTTATCAATCCATGAGGCTATTCTGTATTTTTGAATCAAAAGACGCTTATTTTTAAGCACGAATACTTTGAATCCTTTGGTTTACCTATTCTTCTATTTTACTAATCAGATATCACCCATGAGACTTCCAAAAAGTAATCATTGTTCAGCCCTTCCGCTGCATTTGTATGAAGTTATTCATATTGTGCCCTCTACGTAACACAAAAAATTCTGTAACTTATTAATGCCCTTCTATGGCCCAATAACATGAAGTCAATGAGGCTGGCCACGAATAACGCATCAAAAAAATGGGAAAATTATTTTGCAGATTTTAGCACTGGCCACAGATTGGAAATTCTCATCTCATTTCTTTCCTGCACCATGATCAACGCTATTTTTCCAATTCCTTAAATGTACGACGTGTCGAAAATATCTCAAAATAATTCATAACAAAATTTCAATACCAATTTTGTTTATAGTTCAAAAGATCACATCATATTAAATGCCCATTGTCCACAACTAAATAGCCCCAAATTCATCGTGCTTCACTACACTACGGAAATGAAAATGATAATTTCTGGATGTATCAGGTATTGTGGATGTGAAACTTATGTTGCGGTGAAGATGGGGTTTATTCATACTACATAAGATTTAGAGTGCAAAAAATCCCGAGGTGTATCTAATAGTTACAGTTTAGGGATTCGTTGGATCGAAAGTTTCACCCCAAGAAAATAAAGTAAAAATTTAGTTTATCAGCGCCATTGACAAGATTTTGAGTTTCAGGAAAGTTGCCGCGATAAATGATAAAATACCTAATAATACGCGCATTTATGGCCACTGACCTTGGCACATGCTCGTGAATACGACTAGCAGCGATTAAACTGGAAGTGGGATCAAAAGAGGTCGATTGATGGACATATTTCATTAGAGAAATTATTATACCCACCTGGTACTCTAAGGCCATAATTTCGCAGCGGTGGAAATAGGAAAAGGAATAATGTTTGAAACAGGTTGTAGGGGATGATATTTCATTTCACAACTATGGACGCCAAGAGCGCAGAATGTATTCTGTTGTGCAATGAAGAACAGGGTCGCAAAAGTGACCTACACCCGAGTTCAGGTGCAATAAAAACCGCGCTGGAGGAAACTAATTGTAATTCAATGATCGTGAAAAAATTATGCTGCCTCAACCGGCCGCACAAATGAGAACAAAAAACAGGAGCATAAAAACCTATTCGCCTTGACTTTTGAGCCGGTTCGGTAGGTGTTTTACACTCCTTCCTTGGACGCTTTTCGCTACAATATGGCATTCATTAGTTTTTTTTAATCGGATGAATGGAAATGCAGACGAGTCTCTCTGTAACACGCTACTCCAATAATCAGAAGCAACGCCGTGGCACTAACAAGTCACCTTTGTGACGTCAAACGTGCGTCATTAAAGCTTGATTTAACTGTTATTAGCCACGACCACGCGTTCCACCAGAGGGCGCAACTTGCGCATTCAATTCATGATTTCCTTTCTATCAGATTACTCGGAAAATTTCCCTCTCCTCGCGAACAGTACCGCGAATAGTGTGTTGCAGTGAAGCGCACTTCATACAAAGGAACGAATGCTGACCATTTTTAAATTCTCTTTGAATGCTGGAGCGTTATCAGCATTCTCTACGAAGAATAATCATAGACGCTAGTACTTCTCATATGAAGAGAGAAAGAATCACGCTTGTGTAACTTTCATAAATGAACGACGTGATAAATAATAGACTATGTATTAAGTAATAGATCTACTATATATCAAGTAAATAACAGATTTTTAGTGCGAAGGAACAAATAATTTCCAGTGCTAAGTCGCTGAAAGAAGAAAGATCTCTAATTATCGTTTTGAAATGGCTGATCTTTTTAGAACTAAAAGTTTCCCATTTTGTGGACGATGTTTCAGATGCATCTCAAGGACGACATCAGGTTTGAATATTTCGGTTGGTCTCCTTGCAAGTACCGAGAAAACGCCCCTGATTGGCCAAACGGATAGGCGGTCTCCCTGAAAGAAAATTTAGGCCCGCTTGTCATTCGCTGCTTTTGCTATTCGGACCTCGTGACGGAAGCTGTAATGCTTTCGACACGTTGTCTACCTAATACGGAACAAAAAAGCGCAAGACTTAAGAAAAACTGGAGCCTTATAGCAAAACAAATTGCTGAGAAAAGTATCCATCCGCCAACCCACCCACAACCAGACTCAACACAGATATTCCATTTCACGCCGTGTTTTTCATAGCTCCATAGCAACCTCTCATCTTATGAATACCAAACTATGAATTTTCCACAATGACGTTCATATTTGCGAGTTCTATAGTGTTTTGAATTCAAGATAGTCCCAGGCACACGTTTCTCGTACTAAATGAATGTTTATGCATAACTGGTTACTGAGCAACGCAAAATCTTGCCTCTTTCATATAATAACGTTTCAAATTAAAAAAGATCTGGATCTCTGAAATAAAGACAAGTGATTTCTTATCCTATTGAACAATCATCAGCTTGAATTATAAGACTCTGACACCATGCTTTCATATCGAAGGATAACCCTCATAGTAAAATGCATGTTCTGCCACTGGATACTTCACCGATATCGAAAAAATCTACAAATCGAAAGTTGGGTAAAATCAATGATTCAGGATCGTTGAAGATTTTTCAATAAAATTGGAGTTAGCAGTGGCTGGGCTACCAAAGACCCCTGTGGCTCGTAAATTACTTAATAAGTGACCAAACCAAGATAACGTGGATGGCATTCATCTCTATGAATGAGCATGGAGGTGGTCCTTGGCATTGAATCTTCTTCTGAATCCATTTGGTATTAGAAATAATGGCGTTCTGTTAGATTGCTAACCTACTCAGTGACAAAATTAACGGCTGACAATTTATAACTTGAGCGGTAGCGATATCACCGGCTTACGGTGATGCACGAGTGTGTGGCATTCACAGTCGAAAAATCATTCTCCAGGACTCATATTCAATTTAAATGCAGTTAGCAAATAGGATAAATAATATGCGGTTCACACTAACCGCTCATTATAAAAACCAGGCCTTCCTGTCTTACTTTGTTTCAGCAAATTTATTAATGGTCCATGAAAAGAAGAATTATTTGTGCACATCAGTTCTGAAATGTATCTCTAAAATCAGCGACGTATCTCCCAAAACAAAAGACGCTAAGGGAACAGTATTGTTACAACTACAGGGTTCTCCCTCCCACACAGCCCTCCTCCATAATCCTGATACTAGTATTCTTGAGTGCGACCGGAACTGCATTAGATATATGTAAAAAGAACCATAAAAAACAGCTCAATTGTCGACCATCCATCCGGAGCAAGTTATCACTAATCAAAAACTCAAAAATCACATGGTATACATTCAGGTGGTGAAAAATTTGAATAGTGTGAAACGAACTCTTTCTCTTCCTAAGCAATTTCAATCTCCACCGCTCCATAATTTCTCTCCAATTTTTAAAGGGGCCTTTTCGCCTTGTCCTTCATTAAGGCAAAGAATTTACTCAGGTGCTTAAAACAAAGGATTACTGAAACCCAATTACGTGACGCAGCAAGTCTTGGATATAGACGCGCCTTCAGGAACAACTGCTCAGTTAATCCTGCAATCCTAATTGCAGATGTTGGACTACATTGCTCATCTTCCGTGAGTAGCTTTATATTTTTTTTTACTTTTGCTTTCACGACTATTGGCCAGAACTAGTCAAATATTGCATAAAGGTTTCGACGGAACCATTTCTATTTTCTACGGATCACATTACAGCATTTAAAGGCTCCTGGAAATGAGTGTATGGAAGAGAGAAATTCCGCAAGATGAACTTTTCAGAGTCCAGAATAGGAAACGCTTTTCGCAAGCGGAAAGTCTTCGCACGTTGCGGTCTTTGAAGTGGTCCATGAGACGAAATTCAAGAATGCGTCATCCAGCCTCTCTCGTAATCAAAATCTCATTTTAAAGCTCAATCACATCTGAGGAGCAATCAGTAGCGTTTCAATTATAAAAACTTGACGTAAAGGCGTTTTTAAACGGTTGCGAAACATGATGTGGAAGGCAAGAGAAGCCGAGATATGAGCAAAGTTTGCGAAGACTTACGAGTAATTCATGGGAGGAGAGTACGTGGATTTTGTTACAGAAATATTTGGAAATCGACTCTGTTTTTGACGTTGAGCGCTTATGTCAGCCAAGATCCTTAACTCTAAGATGAAGGTATATTCATTGCTGAAGCAAGGTTCAAACCTGCAACCTTTGGTTCTCCCGTTATATCATCCTCCTCAATCCACTCAAATGTCCTTCACCCTACTGACCAGCAACTTCTTCTACCTCCTTTAAATACACCACACGATCTCCTTTATACTAAATAAACTTCATTATAATATTTTAAGACCTTAACCCTTTTAGATTACCTACCCTTTATTACATTCAAAATAATTGATAACTCCGTTTAACTTCGTTTACTGAAAAACTCCTGGATATCTTTCCTGGTGTTTAGAACCAAACCTGTAATAAATTCACCACGGGTTCCGATTTAGATAGTTTTAATGTCCTTTATCGCATTTGTATTAATATGTGAACGCACATGGCTGAATAGAACACCGGCCATCTGCAGTATTAGGACGTAGGATTATTGGTTACCCTTCCAGCAGACAGCTCTACAATTTATAGTCATTGGTGGCATTGGGCGCCCGACTTTCCATGAGTGATCCTAGATTATTATCTAATGAATCATTCAAAATGCAAATGAAGCTGAATTTGGAAGTAAATGCCAAAACACACTTATTTTGCTTCACCACTTGACTTATTGTAAGTTGCATCAATATAATATCTAGAATGCCAACAGTTGGATGGAGATACCTCCCTGTTGCCTAAAACTGAGACAAATTATAATTTAGCTTTCCATATTTATTCATCTTACTCGTGTATTCACAAAATGAAAATCTTCTATTATACTTCATCAGTATGAGAGTTACAAGCATAGATACTCATTTTACGCCAAGTCTTATGGTTATAACTGCCTTTACTGCCTTATTAAACCTTACTCCAATACATATCAATGATTTATTGGTTAATTTTGTTGGCTTTATAACAATTCGTCTCGGTACGCTATGCTTCCATTCACGTGAGACACAATGTTAGTTCCCTTACATGGTTTAAATCCAAGTAAGAAGGCAGGATACTATTAACTGGATTGAAAGTAGGCGGCTCACTTTAAATTGACGGCGGTTCACTTTTCTTTTTCACTGTTTTAATATCGTTATTTTTATCCCAAATGCAATGGGCAAGTTTCATGATAACGGAATTTGCTCTCAGGTAAATTGAATACAGGTTCGAATTTCATTCAAGTCACTCCCACTCATGGTATCAACGTTTGTGCAGAGACATAAGCTGGTTACGGATGAGAATGAGCGAAAAGAGAGGTCGATAGCTCAGAGTGGGTCAGACCGCTGTGTATCGAATATGTTGAATGTTATTCTTACGCTCTCTGAAGAGTTGAAAAATGAACGTCTTAAGCGGAGAACATGCCCGTCCATGACCCAGAAACAACTATGGGAGGTATTTGTGGCGGGAGTTATTTATATTCCGAGCATCTTAACTGAAGCATTGGGTTGAATTTTAGGAACTCAAGCCATAGAGAGAAAGCAGCTTCAAGTTTCCTCAGGCTACCGGACAAGTAAAAGCCGAAAAGGCAACTTTTGGTTCCAGTATTTCATGAATAATGGACGCCTTGAACTTCCCATTTCTTACAAAACGGTTGACTTCTCCACAGAAGTGGTGTCCCCAGTTCTGAGGATACCGGCGTATCGACGGCTCTTCCTCTTCGGACTCACCCGAAATTCCAGAAGAAATATCATTCACCTTGACTGGGACTCGAACCTACTTATATCCCTCGATTTCGCGCCGAGTGCTTTTAGCCAGTTATTACATGGGAGAAGGATGCCTCGGTAGTCACACGTAGAACAAGAGCACAGAACTTCTACACCGTGAATATTTGTACCAAGTGGCACAGCTACTTCTTTGTGTGCACAAATATCCAATGGGGAAAGATACGCCCAGGTAGCCAACTTGGTGAAGTACTCGGCCCCAAATCGAGGGATCCAAGTTCGAACCGCGACCAAGACAGATGATTTTTTTCCCGTGAGGAATTCATCGGCTGAATACCGAGCCTTGTAAAACAATGTTCTGACCTCACGCATTCCAGAGGTAATAAACGCCAATGCATTCTGGCAGCATTGTAATCACAAATACACAAGTTATGCCCGTAACCTTTCCTTTCGGGATAGACACAGTCAATAAAGTTTTGCTCTCGGTGATGGACCTGTAATGGTGACTCAGTTTTTAAGCTTTCCACCATACTATTCTATCATTTCCTACCTATTTTTTTTCAGTTGATTCATAATTACCCTCTCTTTTTTAAGACTACTAATATTCCTTCTCTAAAGAGCATCTTCCACAGCATTTACTGTTCACCCCTTTCTCACACTCTGTCGATGACCGTGAGTCCTCTTGTACATTGACTAAATAACTATCTATTATCTATCAAAAATCTGCTTCAACATTCGACTCTCATCCTTTCTCACGATGAGGCCTATCTAACAAAGTTTCCTTTTTTCGTACATATCCATTGTTGAAGTATTCATCCCTTATTCTCTCGTCACTCTTCCCACACCCTATCCCATTTACCGCAAATACCTCTCAGTATATGGCCAACCCTTATGTTTATCCTGAAATACCAAATTCCCACAACAGGATAAGCGTATCCGAGCACTCTTGGATAAGCATAAGCATTGTCTCGAATTAACTAATATGTGCATGACCATCAACACAAGAACACCGGCACATTATCCAGATTTTGAATCTAAAATTTTACACAGAGGTTTTGTTCGATATAGAAACTCTGTAAAATATTGAAAAATGTATTAAAACAAGTTTTTTTTAATAACACTACAAAGTCACATACTCTTCCAATTAAAAAAAATCCACTTTGGGAACGTGATCAGGTAGACTTTATAGCAAAACAGAATCATACCTCATACAGGCCGCCTTGAATATTTTCCGCTCTTCATTCTCTAAAGAATATTCGTTTTTTCCAGCCGAAAATTTATAACTTCTGCTTGATTACTTAAGTTGCTTGTAATTTCAAAATTCATTAAATTATAAACTCTACATTGGACGAAAAAAGTTGAAAATTGCTAAGAGTCATTTCGAATTTATTTAACATGAGTGAGACTGACAATTTAAAAAAAAAGAAATTCGTATTGAAAAGAGATAAGGTTTGGAAGAGGCGTAAAAAGCACGAAAATACTACATTACACTGTCAATAAGAGCACCAGGACATCATAAATGAATACCAGGAATTGCTATTAAAGTTCTAGTTAACAACAAATAGAAATCCAATTTTATGTTAAGCTGTGGAAGGCTAAATCAATGCAAAGATACTGGTTATTTATATTTGTTATAGACCCTTATATTTTTCTCTTCGACTTGTTTCAATAATATATGTTTTTATATGTCACTACACGCATAAGATGACTTACAGTTAATAACTGTTGAGTTTGATTGGACGAAAAACGTATCACTTGTCATCTAGTCTTGTGATACGCCCTTGACTACTTACCTGTCAACGAGCATCTAACGTCCACGAGCTGGACCATAGTTAAAGGTAGACCTTCAAAAATTGAAGGACTAGGCTCCTTTCCCTTATGTGGGTCAAACACATTTTTACGTTGAAAAATTTTGCGAAATATCAGAAACTAGCAACGTCAAATCATTGGTGGATTAACGAAAGGAATAGATATCTTTTTAGAGGTTATAATAAAAAGCCTCTTCTCATGATATAGAAGGTAATAGCGTATTTTAAAATTAGAGCATTCAACACCTTTCCGAATTAAGATCAAAGTTTTACCTATGATGGCGTTTGGCTGCAATCGTGGTCAACGTACATCAAGTATGTCAAACAACCGTTTAATTAGGTGTACTAGGCATAGCTGCGGCGATTTCTTGTGTCCATAAATGCTATATATGTTGTTAAGTTCTTGTTTTTAAGTAAAGGAGGAGTGACTTTTAAAAAATCTGAATGAATTCTTCAACTAAATAAGATTACAATATAGAAGTGACAGACAATCACAATCTTTGCCTCCATCATTTAATCCACCAGCTCGTTGGATGAGACTATGTGTACAGACATGCTATTAATGTTTACATACGAGGTGTGTTCAATAAATACCCGGAATGTTTAAATTTCGCGCGTTTGGAGAGTCCGATTGTCAAAAAAAAAATTTTATCGTGTTGGTATACATGCCCCTGAAGTATGACATAATTTTCAGCTGTATTTATTGCTTACTTTATCTGTGGCAACCGCTAAGGTTAGACGTGTTTTCATGAGCTCGGCGATTTTCGATTGTTAACAAAAATGGATCAAAGAATTTGTATTAAGTTTTGCGTAAAAAATGAAATAAAGTGTAACAAAGTGTGCGAAATGTTAACAAAGGTCTATGGTGAGTCTGCTATAAAAAAACAAGTGTTTACGAGTGGTATAAGCGTTTCCAAGATGGCCGTGAAGACGTTGAAGATGACGCCCCAGCACATCAACAACCGATGAAAACGTGGAAAAAGTGAAAGTAGTGGTTATGAATGATCGCCGAATCACAATCAGAGAAGTCGCTGATGATGTTGGCATATCGACTGGCTCATGCCATGACATTTTTGCGAACATTTTGGGTATGAAACGCGTGGCAGCAAAATTTGTCCCAAAATTGTTGAATTTTGAACAAAAACAGCGGCGAATGGAAGTTGCTCAGGAATCACTAAATGAAGTCAACATCGACTCAGATTTTCTCAAAAGAGTTATAACAGGTGACGAAACTTTGCTACACTTTATTTCATTTTTTACGCAAAACTTAATACAAATTCTTTGATCCATTTTTGTTAACAATCGAAAATCGCCGAGCTCATGAAAACACGTCTAACCTTAGCGGTTGCCACAGATAAAGTAAACAATGAATACAGCTGAAAATTGTGTCATACTTCAGGGGCATGTATACCAACACAATAAAAAAATTTTTTTGACAATCGGACTCTCCAAACGCGCGAAATTTAAACATTCCGGGTATTTTTTGAACACACCTCGTAAACGTGCCCTACAAACTCAATAACGATTTGAATACTTTTGAGGTGCCATTGAAGAGAGTATTTCCAATTATAATATATCGTCTTAGGTGAGTAAAACTTGTAAGTGATACTCTAGTCTCATAAATTGTAAATAATGAATTTTCCACGCTCAGCATTCTGTCAGCCGTCTACGCTTGCGCAAAAATCACGCTAAAAAGAGTGAAAAGTCGCCAGAAGCAGGAATTTGGAGAAAACTATTGTCTCTTGGCACATGATATTATTTCACTATTTTTTACTGCGCATTGATGTGTACCCATTCTTCGATATTTCCCAAGTTCACTGGAAGCTCTGCATGACGGGAAGAGATTCATGTGAAGAGCTTCTAATAAAGGAAGGGGACTCAACGGAAGAGATGAACATTTTGTTACGGCGGGTAAGGTGAGGAAACTCCTGGAAGGATTATAATAAGGTAGAGTAGGTGTTTGGAGGAAGTTATGAAGGGCGAAGCATTGATAAATGTCGGGATGGAGTGGAGGGTGTTATTTTCAAAGAACTACGAAAATAGTCGCGAAGGAACTTAAACGGATTCACCCGCTAGTGTTGTGTGAAATTCACAGTGCAAAAATAATTCGCCTGGACTCGGAATCGATTCCAGATGCCTTGATTTCGTGCCGAGTGCTCTGACCAATTACGCCTCCCAGGTAGTAGCTCCGTAGGTCTTTGAAAATGTCCAGGGTAAACACCTTTGTGTTTAAAGTTGGGCTTTACTCCCTGGACGGTAGTGCTTTGCACTCGCATACGGATAACTCTGGAATTACATGCACTGTACCTGTGAGGACAACTTGTTCCCTAAAGCCCCCATGAAATTTGCTGAGGAAGAGGAAGCCTGGGTAGCTTAACTGGTTAGAGCACTTGGCGCGAAATCGTGGGACCTGGGTTCGATTACCAACCTAGGCGAATGATTTTTCCATTGTTAATATCACACAACTGGAGGATGTTAGGTAAGCAGGGAATGGGAAGAAAGAATATAGGTTGTAAGGACGAGATGAAGAGAGGTAAGACATGTATTGAGTTGAAGATAGAAATTATATAGGCAGCTGGAGTTCTACACCTATAAAATATATAAGATGTTGGCTCTCATTTCTTTAAACCTATCTTTGTCGTAGTATTACCCTAACAACAATAATAATAATAATATAAAGAGTGAGGCTGTGAATACTTAATAAAGCGACGAACTTTTCCGGCAAATATTGCACATGATGATGGTGAAATAACGCTCAGAATTTCTCCACGATGCGACAAATGTCACCACGTTACCGTTCCTTGCAAAGGATGTCTTAGCACATCTCCTTGCACAAGAAGAATGATTGTGAGGTGTCAAGGCAAAAGCTCTGCTTAATGAGGAGAATGACTAGTCTCGAGCACATTTCAGTTCAATGCAAACGGAGAGGTCACTGTTCCACCTGACTGCAAGCGTGGGGATCACGAGTCGTCTATAGGATGATACTCTTTGCAACTAATGGAACAATCCAGAAATTAAATTGAGCATGTTAGATTGTGGAAACGTTCCAGTAAATATAGATTTCAAATCTTGCGACCTCCATCACATGAATGAATAAAATGAACGTTGATTTACTTAACCAAAAGTTATCAAAACTATCGCCTATTTACCCGTAAATCTGTGCAAAGCATAATGACCTGCCCCTTGTCTCTGTCTTCATTCGCTCAAATCACAACTTTTGAGTTGTCCGCAAACTAGGCGCAGTGTTATACACATGGAGTAACCTGCCATTGTAAGGAAGTGCTGAAATTCCATAGAGAAAAATAATCACCAGATTTGACTGAGACTCGAACCCGAAAAAAATAAACCTTCCTCCTTACCGCTTGCCAGTTTTTCTTCCTCGTACCTACAATTTCACAATTATATCCATTCAAGTTCCGAGAAAATGGGAAAATGATTCTCCACTTTCTTCACGGCCTTAGCAAATGGAGATTTCTTTAGCATGATCGGCAATAAAATTGAAGAGAAACCTCCTCAAATGAAACTGCAATTCATTCAGGAAGATTTCCACGTGTATAAAGAGCTATAGATGACTATGTTCACATCTTTCACCTTCCGTTTCGACATGAGGTAATTTTGTAATCACGAGCATACTTATAGTTTAGATAGCGATGAATAATGTCAAAAGTGTATTTTTTTAACAGGTTTTCCCATTTGAAAAGTAGTGCGTCACCTTTCCTTTAACTCACGCCTATCATCCACGCAGAAATGGCACATCATGTGGATGTTTTTCCTCTACGTGACCAAACACAAACAGAGTTCAACGTGCCCAATTATCGCTCATAATTCTTTAAGGGAGTAAATGCCTCAAGAAGAATATGCATAAATTGAGTGCAAATATCCTAGTAATAACTGCAAATAGATAAAAGTGAATAAAGAAAAGACATTTAAGTAGAAGCTGAACTAGGACTTTTTTTTAAAACAATAGTATTATTTCATCAGGTGACAATGAACTGTAAAATATTCTTCTAAACATTATGAATGCAACTTATTGCATATAAATAATTTCCTCATTCGGAATTGATTGGTAGCTCTTAGGCAATTCTTACAGTATTAAGGGAAGCATTTGCCACGAGGGTAAAATATGTAATAAACACTAAGGCTTTAATTTCCCAAAGAATTTTAAATTAGATGGCGAATATTTAAGTCGATTGACTAAATTGTCTTTCAAACCATGCAGAGTCAAAGGCTCTAATCTACTGATAACGAAAAACTATTCACACTCACAAGTTACCTGAAAGGTTTACGATTTAAATAACCCAGCTAATCGAATCGCACTACGGAGGGTAGCCTCCGTACTAAGAGAAGAAACGAAAAATTCGCTCACAGTAATCACCCGTGGGCCATTGCTCGCCTTCAGAAAACAAACACGTCATCTCTCATTGCGGTCCAATTAACTTCTCGGACAGAGATGTTTATCGGATAGTCCGCCGAGTGACTCTGGAGGTCAACATGTATCAACTTAGCCTCAAGGTACGAGCTCAGCAAATTTTAGTGAAGATTTGGCGGTTCCTTTCTCTCATTCAACTGTGTACATATATTTCCACGAATTTCTCGCGTTCAGAAAGTTGAGCCACTTAGATTGCGGTCACTCACTGGTAATTTTATCCAGCATCCTTAGTAGATCCTTAATAAGGCCGCTGTCCCGGCAAGCATTCACAGGGTAATCATTCCTCCCTTACGGATTTAATGCGACCAGAACAATTTGTAATGCCCTCTTGAAGCTAGATTGAATTGTGCTCCTACAAATATAAACATTATTCCCGTTGTAAGGGAAGAGGACAAGTAAATTTTTTCACCCGGGCAACTAAGCTATTTGGCGCACCTTTCTTCATGGTAGATTTACGGCTATTGGCGATGTTTATGCGGAATCCCTTGAATTATTCCTAACAGCATTAGAATCAGGAAATAACTTAAACCTTGATAGAATACTATAATCTGACAATTAATATTTTCTCGATGCTATCGTTATCAATATATATTTCCATGGAATAGAGATTATAGGTAGCTAAAGTGTTCGGCGACCACACCAATCAGGATATCCAAAAAAATGGGGCGGCATTAAGTTGAAGTTCGTGTAAAATGCATTTAAAACGAATGAACATTAAAATAACACATGTATTTATGTCAACAATAAGATTATTCATGAATCGATGCCTGTTTACATCGCCTGAAACATCGCAAAAATACAGGCTAGGAAGATGAAGTGGGGTAAGTGGATTTGCTAACTTGCTATGGGGGAAGAAATTTCCCTGAGCCACCTGAGGTCAAGAGCATCATGTTTGCTATTGCAGGAACAACTTTAAATTGAATGCAAATATGATTTGCAAATTGCTCATCGAGGGGAGGTGGGTAGATGCTATGGTAGGGTCAACTCAGTATATTTTTACAAGCAGTCATTGACGTAAGAGCGTTCGTCTTTTAATGTGATATTAATCAGCTAAGAGCCTAAGACTACCTGCGGAATTTGGTTTCATTATAAACGATTGGTAAATGATTTTTACGTGAGTTCTAACATTTCCCGCGCAGCATTGAGAAGAATTTTCTGCCATGAATACGAGATGCCATTTCTCCGCACAAAACTCGACTATACATAAATACAATCGAGTCGTTGATGGTGAAGAACATTCCTTGAGGACGGAATCTGTTTGACATAGTCGACTGCCTTGAAAAGTCAGTGAGCACGTTTAAAAGTGAATTTCATCACACAGACGATGAAAACGTGCCCGGGTAAAAACGTGGATCAGTTGGTTACCACTTCACTTGTACTCCTTGACAGGGATGACTAATGAATCAATAACCCGTATCAGATATATATTCATAATTTTGTAGCAAAAGGGCAGCCCTCACCTTGGAAAAGTAATTGTGGCAACCATTAGAGCTAAAAGTATGAAAATCGAGATAGTTATTTTAATATGAAACATATAATGAAAAAAGCTACGCATTCCTTTCTGTTGAACGGAAAAATACTGATCGCAGATCTCCGAGAGATAATAAAGGAGGAAAAACGAGGTTTTATTTGTAAGAAAGGTGAAATAAAAAGCTGTGACACACTGACCCTAAAAATTAATTAAGTTCAAGAGTTGAGAATTCCAAAATTTAGCATTGATCATTATTCCATGAATTTTAACTGCTCCCAAACAAAAAGAAGGTACTTATGTATGATCTAACAGATTAAGTTACCATTCGTTCTATGAGTCCACAGCATTAAAATTTAAGCAAAATAATGTCGAAGTCATTGTGTACCTACTCAATGGAATTCTGTACATTTATTATCAATTAGCTGTACCCGGCATTAGTTTCAATGCCTCTTTTTCTTTATACGTAGGCACTCATATACAAAGCAGACACAAACAAATTTGAGACCAAGTCCGTTTAGTTTCTCGTACTTACGCAGGAATTCGTAACGCAAAAATGATGACATGAGTTTCCATTCCATGCCTATTCTGGGATTTCCTAGTAAATAAAATATTCTATTGTTGGAGTAGTGCAAAGATTTAAAATTTTCAAGCTAAAACATCCAATTTTAGAAAAAAGCGAAGCGTAGGGAAACCAAAATCGAATACAAGTGTTAAAAAAATAAGCAAACAAAGAGACCACAGCACCAAACCATACACTACGTAAAAATAAATTATGTACTTTTAACACAAATAATGTCTCACTGATATGATTCTGATGCACGCGATATTTTGTCTCAATGACACGATTCTGATGGACGTGATTGAGCAACTTGTAAACGATCTGCTTTGTTGCTTGCCTGTCGTTCCTCGCTCGTTTGAGAATCTCGCGTGCCAACATTCATTTGTTGAAACGACTCGCGCTACACCTATTGTACAATGGATTAAATAATTTAGAAACCTTCGCGGGTGCGCGCACAACAACTCACCAAAGTTTAATCGTAATCTGATGAATGTTATTGGAATTAATAAAAGGCGAACAAACAAATATTCATGTTTATATATTAGATTTAAACCCTCGATTGTTGGCCTGTTTTACCAGCTGATAAAGAAGTGAATTAATGCATGAATTTTGACGAAGGAATGAGGGCTGAAAGTTTAGTTATCGCACGCAAACGGTGATTACCTAATGGCCCGTTAAATGCCCACTTTGCTGATGACGGTGAAGTTGACCAGAAAAGCAAACGACACGAGACAGGTAACGTGGAAGAGAAATGCGTTGGATTGGCAAGCAATTAAGAGTTACGCGCTTGAGATCAAATGAACAGTGAGGCGAGGAGAAAGGAGATGTCGAAACGAGAAAAGTCGATTGCGTGCGGTGAACGCGAAAGTATGGCGAGTTATTTCGTCGGGTCAAAACTCGAGACGGAATCAACGGATCGTATCGCCACGGTGACGACTTCCCTTGCGACGGATGTCGGGAGAGCGGGAGATTCACGAGTCCACAAACACAGAAGACAACCTGAATACCAAGCGGTCCTTTATCCCTTCGTTTTAGATCCTCAAGTGAACCTGACAGGCAAAAAACAGTTGCATTCATGGGCTATAAGTCAATTGTATTTAAAAACCATACTTGTCACCTGGAAAAATTTCATTTGATAGATTATATTTACCGTTTAAATTTTCAACTTTTAAATCATAAATTTTCCAATCATTGCATTGGAAAATGATATGATACGAAGTCAGTCGAAAGGGTGCATATACACCATGGGTTGACATTCGCCATGAAAAAATCATTAAATTGAATGAATCATTGACCGGGATTCGAACCTGGATCTTCCAATTGCCGGCCAGGTGTGTAACTGGCAAACAAACCTGGGAGGAATGGATTCGAATCCCGGTCAAGTCAAATGATTTTTCATGGCAAATTTCAACCCTTGGTGTTTTAAATTATATTTTATAATAAAGCTAAGCCTGCTTCAAGTAATTAATTTCTCTTCCTCCCAGGTCATGCTTTCTTGTCTTGATGAAGTAGTCACAATTAATCTCTCTTCCCAGTAGCCGCTTGAAGTTGAGAGAGATACTCATCGTAATCTCAACTAAATGCCTAAAATTACTGACCAGAGTAATATGCGATAACTTATTTTACTTTTGGATGCCGATCGTAAGAAGTACTCAAAGTCTATACTTCATTTATCGTAGCCGATAAATATTACACTCATTGAATAAAGTTGACCAGTGCTAAGAAGTAATTTATTGACGTTAAACAATTCACTTATAGCAAGTTAGTCCAGCCACCACTGAGAAATTTCTTTCCTACGTATTTACTTAATTGTTATTTGTGTGTGTATACTGAAAGTTTCCGCAAGTTCCAAAGTTTTTCCACTAAATATACCTTCTAATTCTTCTGTGTTTCTATATTAGCAGACGAAAACAGATTATAGGCTATATTTCAGAAAATTGTCATTCAAAGATTGGAAGATGCATTATTTTGCTTCGATGATCATGGACAAAACAATAGTCCATTAGTGAAAGCGAATGATCCGTCAAAATAAAAACCAAATTGCAGGCGCATTTACTCGATCAACCGGAACCAATTATTTTTTATTTTAGTCAACTGATGTTCACTTATTTATGATTCTCATTAAGTACAGAGGCATAATCATGAGAAGGCCTTCAGTCACTTTGAGAAATTATTTTGACGGATCGAGCTTTTAAAAAACACATATTTAATTAAATGTAATATGCCATTTATGTCCAGACAAGTTTTTTCGTTCCATTTCTAAAAGATCTACCCGTTGTGTTTCGTGGTTAGCGGAAATTTATAAAGTAAAAATGAGGCTGAGGTCACATCCAAGAAATATTTCAACGCGACTTTTGTAAACTTTGGACTTTTTCCCTGCATCTAAATTGTCATAGCCATATGAATTCAAATAAAAATTTCAAAATGACAGTTTTAATGCCGAGACATAATGGCCACTTTACATACTTAGCAATTTATTTACTTCTAACACCGAGAACCTCGCCTAATGTCCAACTACTTTATCCCAGGCCGATAGGCGTACCGCACAAGTCCGCGAGTCGATTTCAAAACAGCGCCATAACGCTCCCCCGATGACTGAGCCATGAATCCCATAACAGGTCGCCCGCTGCCGTTGCTTCTGTCGCCCCGGCAGCCTCCGGTTTAGATTTGAGGTTCCCCTTGACTCTCCATTCCGGTGAGGGCAGCTCCCGATCGGAGTAAAGAGGGCCAGGGCCACTGCGGACGAGAAACTCCTCCCTCCCCCCCTCTCTCCCAGCGCTCATTCAACTTCACGTTCAGCCGGCCGATCCCGAAGTCCATCCCTCCCCCGTCGGGCAGCGCACCTTTCGCCGTCCACGGGCTTCGTCGCTCAACCCCTTCTCACTCTGTGGTATCCTCCGTCTACCCCACTTGTCCCTCAAATCGAGCTCATAACTTGTTTCATTTGGAATCACACCCAGATTCCCACAGCCGCCTCCAGAATACAAACCGTGACTTCGGAGGAGGGAAAAGAAGGAGAGTATAGGACGCCCTAAGTTTGTTTACTCTAGTAAAAAATAAAAACTGATCAATATTTTTTCAACATATTTACACTGTGATACCTGATTAAATGAAGAGAGAGGAAAAAACTTGATGGTTGAAAGCGTAACTTTGTGGAATGACACTACTGACATGACTAAAAAGAGAGAACTCTTAGTATTTTCCACACTTAAACTTTAATTCCCGACCCAGGTTTCGACTGCCTTGCAATCATTTTCAAAGGTACATTATACATGATATGCGAGTTAATATATATAGATCTGGGGAAGGGTGGGGGAGGGGTGGGGAAGAAGTGGTTGGTTGACGTCAGAGACGTCAGTGGGAGGTGGTGGGGGGAAAGGTATGGATAGTATGGGAGAGTGGGAGTGAAAAACACTTTCATTTAGGAGATTCTCACTTATGTTTTTGGCAGCACTCAAAATTTCTAAATGTTCTAAGTATTCCAATTTGGCTCCTTTCTTCTCAACATGTAACATTTCCAGCAAAAAGTCACTTGAATGGTCCTCTTCGATTAAATTTTTAGCAAAGGCTGATGAGATATCACCTTTCATCCAACACGATCTATGTTCTCGAGCCCTTACTGAGATGGCTCGACCACTTTGTCCAATGTATATCGAAGCACAATTGGGAGTAGTACATTTAAGCTTATATACACCACTTTTGTTCACAGGTGTCACTTCGTCCTTTGAGTTGAACAACAATTTGCCCAAAGTTTTTGGGGTGTAAAATGAAACATTAAACTTGTTCTTTGGGAAGGCGTCACTTAATTTATAAGATATGTTCCCAAGAAAGGGAAGTTTACACCATCGTTTGGGTGGCTCGTCATGTTTGTAAAAGCTTAGTGAAGTGATTAATATAATAGTTTCTTTTTTAGTCACACGTTTTAATATTTTGTCAAATAATTCTGTTTTATATCCATTATTGAAAGCGATCAATTTGATTATGTTCACCTCGGATTGGAAGTTGGGCTCGGAGAGTGGTATAGAAACAAGGCGGTGAATCATGGAATAAAAGCTAGGATGCTTGTTGGAATGGTGATGGCAAGAATCATTAGAAATAACTGCGTCAGTATATGTGGGTTTGCGGAAGATGGAGAATACATGGTAGCCATTCGTTATGTCTATTGTTAGGTCAAGGAAATTAATCTTATTTCCTCCTGTTTCTACCGTGAACTTTATAGAATGGTGCAAATTGTTTAAAACATTTAAAAACCTGTCTAGTTGACGAAGACTGCCAGTCCATACACACAGCACATCTTCGACATATCGGAACTAATAAAAAACGTTCCTGACAAGAATATTATTGGAGTTAAAAAGTTTTCCATCTAAATCGTCCATAATGCTGCAATCGACTGCTAATAATGTGGATAATGGTGATCCCATAACAAGGCCATGAGTTTGTTTATGAAACGTACCGTCAAACACGAAATAATTTTGGCTTAAAAATAATTGCAACAAGAGTTCTAATTCTAAGGTCAGTCTAGGATTTGGATTTGTATCTTTAACTAGGGCTAAGGTCAAGGAAACTGCCTCCTGAGCCGGGACAGACGTGAACAGCGTAGATTAAATTATAGGCTTAACCTCCTAATTAAATTTCAGGAAAATCATTTCCCTGACGACGTAAAAAACATACTATTAACCCCTTGTACTACGGCAGATTAGATCGCGCCAATAAAATTAGAGAGATAGATTGTAGAACCGATAGGTATAAAATGTCATTTTTACCGCGCACCATTCGGGACCATAACAGCTGTGATCGTCGTCATGAACAGCTCGAATAGTGACAATAGGCAGACAGAAGATCTTTCTCTTTATATTCTCTATGTTATTATTTATGCATCATGTAAATATTGATGTTCTTATTTATGTATGATATTTTTAATCTGTAGTAGTAGTCTTTGTATCCCTTGCATGGTGGAACGATTGACGATAGAATGTTTCTTGGTTAGTAGATTTTTAATTGTACAAAAATCATACAAAAATCGTTCACTCAGTGACATGAATATTCAGTTAAATGAAATTAAATTCGTTCCAAACAAGCATTGGAGCGGAACATTGCTTGAATACCGACCTCAATGATCAGCTCAGTGAGCAAAATGACAAGTCGGCCTTAATTTATGCTAGTATCAACAGAGAAAAGACGTTCAAAATTAGCCATTTTCTATTTTAGAAGTTTTTCCTACATTCTTATGCGTTAAGTTTCTCGAATATTCCACCGGGTCAGAGGTTCCATATCCGCCGACGTTTCGTAGGATGACTTGTTCTTCATCTTCAGGGCTTCTCCATATCTAATGAACTTAGACCTTTTATCACATTATTGTTTCTGGTAAGTTTCGCAGAGGAATATTTATAGTGTCAAACTTACGGATGTGAGTAAATTGTAATAAATACCTACACCCACTTTCATTACAATATCCTTGTTGGTGGGTGGACACCACCCACCAATCGGCGCGATCGCCCTTCGACTGTAGCTTACTGTCAGTGACTGGTTTCGCCTGTGTTTCGTCAGTGACTGGTTTCGTCAGTGACTGATCGCCGATAATCATCGGCCATTCATCATGTTACGATTTCTCCTGTTTCAGAAAATTCATACGGCATTCTCAGAACTCGTGATGAACACCTGCGGTAAGGTCACGGCCGTACACCCCTGAACTCGCGAAGCTTTGCGTGTTCGAGGAAATGCACTGATGACCTAATGTTTTGAAACGTACCTCCAGGAGTATTACTTGTATGAATGAATTCAAAAAGAAGAATTTCGCCTTTTGGTTAATGCATAACCACAGAAGAAAACACGTGCACTCTATTTCCACAGCAAGTGGAGATAATTAAAAGCCATCGTTAATCCACTTTTACAAGAGGCATGTAATAGTGAACGTATCCACTAAGTCACTCCGGATACATATGATTTCATAGAACTATTTTTCATCGGCTAACTCCTTTATATAATTCTTCTCTGTCATTTCCATGGATTCAATTTAACAGATTTTATTTGTAAAAACTCGAAGATTATTTTGAATTGCGAGGAGCCACCAAACTTTGAATGGTCTTTTTAATCAATGATCCATGATTACGTAAACCTATGCACAGGTCTCTTTGCTTAGGCTGAGGTCAAGTGAATTAATAAGAACAAATTATTAAAATAAACATACCAAACAATTTTAAACATAATGAGTGAATTAATCTGAAGTGATTTTTGAAATATACAAAAACATGAATACTACAGGCAAATCACCAAAATATTTTCCTATGCTGTGGAGGATCGGTAAGAGTGAGGATGGATTTGCCGGAAAACTTTGAAAATGGTTGCTATCATTTACATAATTTACCCGAAATAACATTCTTTTCAAATGAAAGATCGCCCTTGGTAATTATTTCGCGGTAGAGTGAAAGGATATGACCCCATTTGCTGGCGTGCGAATTTAATACGCCATAATGCTCGCTGAGAGGTGAGTATTACCCATCCTCTGCCTCTGAACAGCGCTGTGGAGAGGGGAATGCGATAGAAGTCTCTCCGTAATTTTGCGATCCACTTCTGAGAGCTTTCTACGTGATGCCCTACATCTAAGTTCCCCAAATTATAGGTAAAATAAGTTGTACCTTTTATACACAAAAAAGAGGAAAAAACTTGCGTATTATTGCGTGATTGTCATGCTCTTAAACTCTACACTGTCATTTTAAGAGTGGATTAAACTCGGGGACTCGCATGCCCGGGTTCGAAAGTAGCTATCGTGTGACCGAGATTCTCAGGCTGCTTGCGACTTATCCAAGGATTCCCTCGACTGAAAATTACAGTTATAAAAGTTTTAGGAACGATGGAGGAGCAGAAATTTGGTCGTTTCCGTCATTTAAGGAACTTCCCGAACAAAGGAAAAGCATGCGTCATACTACTACCGCTTGACATACTAATTACAAAACCAAAATATAGGAAGAGAAAGAATAAAATTCATAACAGAATATTGCAACGTCAGTAATTTATGCAAAATAGATTAAATTATTCGTTTGTCAACGACGCGCGAAATATATATTTAACCAATTATATCGCGGGTTTTTTAATCCATGCCGCATTTCAAGCGCTAAAATTGATAAATAATTGACCCCAAATTGAAGAATTTCACGTCACTTGGAATCGTATGTCGTCTCGTGTGATTCAATGCAACGTTGAGGATAATGCAAAAAGCAGTTTTTTTATGCAAATTGAATTCTCCTAATTTTTCTTGAAATCAATTGTTTTCAGCCATTCATTGATACTTTAAAATCTATGTCTGTTTGAATTGACTTCTAAATAGAGAAATTGAGTAGACTGACTTCTAATTAACAACTTGAGTTCAATCAATGAATATATTCTTTGTAATTTTCCCGCTTTTTTCACCTAATGGCTTGTACCGTTGCTATCATGATCAGGGTTACTACTGGCAGCATCCAAGATAAAAAAGAAAAAGGAAAAAAAACATGCACTAATTCATTACGCAATGTAACTGTGCTCACTAAGTGAAAAAGGTCGAGCTTTAACCATCAAATCCTTTGCTTTTCCACGCGAATTTTTTACAAATTAATTTTTCATTTACCACCAACAGAGCTTTCTCAGAGTTTTCTGCGACCGAGGCAGGCAAATTTTATCCGTTTTAAGCCATGACCTAGATTTGAACCGAGTACCCTCTGGGAAAAGGTCACCTCAGATAGATACGCCACTGTGCCTACTTTGACCATTTATATGAGGTTATAAAATTCATTTTTTAGATCATGAGTAGTGAAGTGTCAAAGAGTTACGAGTGATGTAATTATATCAAGGGCAACAAGGCACTAACATTTTAGGGTCATCCTTATCATATGATGCCTCTTTTCCAGCCATTTCCACGGTTCAACTGCTCTCTATTATTTTATATGTGCATACAAGTAATTGCTGTCGTGTGAGTCGCTTGATGACAAAACTTGTCGCAGAATACAACGTCACAAAAAATATATCCTGCAATGTCAGAGGGAATAAAGGCACAGTTCCTTGAATAAATGAATTTCATCTACTAAACAATACCTAGTTCTGGTAATCAAGTCAAGACTAAGAAAACGAACATGCAAAAGATGAAAAAAACTTTTCACCGGGAGTATAAGGACTCACCAATGTTTTAGTACATATTTTTCATACATTAGGCGAAAGCAGTGGAACCTGAGTATTCTGATCAAAACTTCGATACACAGTTATTAATGTAAATATATACGTAGATAAGTTTCTCAAACATCTTATCACTATATTTTCTCTGCAAAAACTTATGTCACCAACGATTTGTCTCAAGACAAGTTTAAAGCTTCTTTTAACCATTTCAAGTTACACTTCACCTTAGAAATTGCTGAAGACCATCATACAGGTTCTTTTCCCCAATTAGGTCCTAGTATAAATTGTCTTGGATGGTCAGATACAGAGTGAATAGCACTTTATTACATTTGTGGTTAAAAATCACCTTTCCGGCCTGATAGCCGGTATCAAGCTTTCTCTTTTATTATTCATAAATATCCGAACAATTTAATAGATTTTTTTAAGTCCCGTACTGTTTCCTTCGGTGAATCACTCAAAACTGTCAATCAAGACCATTATGTCACTAAAGTATGTGTAATACATAATCAGCCATCAAGTGGAATATTTTGTTTGTAGTGCTTTTTAGATTGGAACGTCTTAGATATTACAATTCTTCTGGCATTTTTTTCAAACGGTATCGAAGGATATAACCCTGAAAACGTCTTGTGCTTAAAGAATCTAATGAAAGTGCTTGAGTACTATCATTAGATTCTTTACATTACTTACTTAAGACAAAATAGAACAAATAAATATTAATAATTTGCATAAAACATTTCCAATTTGATAAATAATCTGCATAAAACGTTTCCAATTTGGAATATCGAGAGAATAAAGCTTTTATAATTTATATTCCAATGAAATAACATGTCATAATAAATAATGATAATAAAGCCATCAATAAAATCGTAACACAGATGATTGATTAACCCTGAAGATGGAAGGAAATGAGCTTAGCTCAATCTCATCCCTCGGCAAAAGTGTTTGCAGTGAAATTTCTGGTCGCTCAAATGAAACTGATTACTTTATGATTTCCGAGCTGTACTACATACTTCACCTCAGCTTCTAAAGCATCAACGTTAGAAATTATCAATTCAAAGACTGACTAGCAGAAGTTTCATAGTCCAGTTCCATTTCAGCGAACCACTTCATTTGTTTACGATTCCTTAAATAAATAATTTTTCTGTAACAGTAAAAATTTATGTTAAAAAAATGTAAGTATTATAAATCTAAATCTGATTTTCCCTAATAATGCACAAGATAATATCAATTCTTAGTCTTCTTCAACAATTCTTCCCATTTATTTATCTTTCCTTCGTTTCTACTGTATTCCGGAAATATTCGTCTCAAAACGGGCACAATAAATAAGAGCACACTGCAGAATTATACGGGAGCAATGTGTATAAACATTTTTGGAGTCCACTGATCTAACTCCAAAAACGATTTTTTGTGGAATCACGGATTCCTCTTCCAGTGCGCACAGAGGAAGGATATATCTAAGCTACGATACATTGCATTTAGAGGGAGTTCTCCCTAGTTGATGTTAGCTAAGAAACGAGTGCCAGGAGTTCATACGCCATAATTACGATTAATCCTTATTTTATTGGGCGTTGTTCACATTTTTATGGCATGGATAACAGCATATTTATGACATGAAAATAGAGGTTGAATAGCAGCATTCAGGTTTTATTAGTAGGTGACATTGTGTGATTTTTTTATTATCTGAGGAGTCAAAGGTTATACCAAGGCAAGAATACTAATATCCCACAATCCAGGTTTTTTTTCACTCACAGATCTTTATTTAAAGCCTTGACGTCTCTATTAACCAACATGCCTGTAAGGTCAACCGTCATTTTTCATTGAGCTTCTTGGATAGGAAGTCATTGGATTTCATTGCGATTTCACTCACATTGTCGCCAGTGACTCCATGCAACGACAGCGGTGTCTTCAGTTGTGCTGGTAAATACGTCACATGAATGAGATCACATTCATACAAAGTCAATGCAAGCTCAAGAGGTAATGTGTAGACTCTAATTCCTCTGAACTGTGTTCAGAGGAATTAGAGTCTACGCATGAGCCAGTAAAGGTAGGGGAACGAGAAGTAGGGTCGTGGTGGGAAAGTGAATGGTTCGGGATATTCCACAGTGGTGAAGCAGTTCTGGGTGGCACCCTTTGGAGGTGGCTCGAACTTCGCACCATACCTTATAAACGCAGAAAGATACATGAAAATCAACGGGACTTTGGACCAATACACCGTTACTGCACCAGTTTACATAAGAAGAGAGCTTTTACCTCCCGAGAAAGGCGCCATCAATTATGAAGTATTACGGCCATAGGGAAGAGCTTTTCCCTCCCGAAAAATGCGCCATAAATTTTGAAGTGTTACGGCCCTAGACGGGTCCCCAATAAATTTAACACGTTAATTAACACTTCACAGCGATCATTTTTAGTGCTGAAAAACTTAACTTTTCTCAATTCTAAAAAGAAAGGGTCACCCTAATACACACCCTTCACGCTGTTAGCTTCTGTGGTAATATCCGTCACCAGGTTTTAGTTGTCAGTGCTAGTGCGGGGAAGGTGACCCTTATTCAAATATTGTCTCATATTGCCCTATCTTTGCATACTCGGCCATTTATTCCATACGAACTGTGACGTTCATAACAATGATACAAGGTGTAAAAGTAAGGTACACATGACACAAAGTCGCATTTATACGCACATAGGTGGTCCGTATAAAATGGCCTTGAAATGTTTTGATAAGCTATCAGTAAATATATAATATATCGATAAGCTGAATATGTTTAAGAATAGAATTGATACATTACTGATGAAAGACTGCTACTATGAGGTTAATGAGTTCCTCAATGCAACTACATATGTATTATTGTAAAACACAAAATAATTTGAGTGTAGTGAATATTTGTAAAGCGTGTAACTAAATAATACGTGAGTAGTACTTAAGAATACACAGAACTGATGAATATGTATTTGTATGCAAATTTTTGCCCTTGTTGTAAACAAGTGTAATGTAATATATCTATGGCATAACTTGTACTTTTTATGTTGACATGTCCTCTTTTCGTATGCGCAAATTATCGGACAAAATAAATTCTAATAATTATTGTTATTACCTCTTTTGTTACAATGATGTATACATCACCTAGCTCTTTTGATTCATGGATTGGTTCATATGCACCCTCCCGTTCTCAATACTCCTAATATTTCTCCTTCTTTTTGGTCTACCCCTTTCCACCATCTCATTTATTCATCTGTCGTAATTATGTTTCGTTAATTAGTCTCATCCGTTTCCTCAGTATGGCCTGGCCATGGAAGGTTGCTGTTATCATTTGTTTATTACCTGAGCATCTATTTCACATTTTTTCATAACCCACTCATTCCCAATCCTATCCCTCCTACTTTCTCAGATGGATACGTACCAAATAAAATCATAACCAATTAGTTTTTCTTTGAAATTTTCGAGAAATGAATCCTCGACACGTTTTAAATAATGCTCAATTTATGTTATTTATACTTAAGCCATATATTTTAACTAAATATAGCACCGTGAGTAAGTGAATCTGTAAAACTGAATAATAGCTAAGGAGGTCGCGCCGACCGATGGCTCAAGAGACACAACTTATAAAGAGAAAGGATTGTTCCGTTCATGTGCCCGACAAAGCGTCTGAGCTCAAAATGTTACCGTGGTCATGAGTAATGTAACAACGGGGAGATTTATAGCTGAGCAACTGAACCCTAGCTTGAAGTTAGCCGCACTCATTGTTACATGATGTAACAGCAGTATCCAGAAACGAAAGTAGTCTTCGTATTTCCCACAAATTCAACTATTTTGGGAAAAACTATGATACTTATTATGTGCCATTAAGTATTTAATGAAGGCGGGTAAGTTTTACAGCATGCGTCTTCACGGTTTAAAAAAATAATTTGGCAGTACGAAGTCAATTTTCATTATTTGTTGGTTTCGTTGTTCGGGAGGGTAACCGACAACTAAGTTCCTCCGTTTATTAGCAACAGTGGGATAAGTTGGCAAGGAAAAGATTATTATGGAGCTGAGGAAAGGACGAAAAAAATTGGCGTTGGAAAAAGCTTTATCCATACGAATGTTACCACCTAAAGGAACTAGGCCCATATTTAAACGTCTCATCCGATTGACATTGAACTACAGTTGAAGCAACATCCACGTATCACTCATGGAGAGATCAGAATTCCCCTGAAAAGTCTCATCAAATGTGATAATCGTGATTATTAGAGGAGCAACGGACAGCTAAGGTTGCTTGAGCCATTTAGAATGACAAGAGAAGGATAATTTTGGGAGCCTGGGAATGATGGAGGGAAACCCAGCATTGGAATTAGCTTACTATTCAACAAAGAGCAACGAGGAGATCACAATTTCTCTCGTCCCACCCGACAGAATCGAATCAGAAGTCAATGCTATAACCACGATAAAACCCTTTAAAATTTACTTCTATCTAATCCGTACATATCTTTTTGCCAAATTGGCCATTTTAATCCACGTGACCGACATACTTTCGTCCTTACGACGAATTTCCCAACTCTCGCGTGGATCAGCCAGCATTTTTGCCGGAATGTTTTGGACGAAAATCGCAGACCAAGAAGGACTACCTCCTTATTCTTTACCCCTTCTCAATACCTTATAGCGCCCGTGTGCAGCCCCTCCCCAATAACCCTTCACTTCCCCTCTCCAGCCCCATACTCCCATACTTCCCACGCCGCGTGACTGATATAAGTAGCGCACCGATGAAGCCGAAGGGGGATGGGCGAGGGAAAGGTGGGTCGGGAAAAAGAATGAGGCGATACTGTGTCCAGCAGACATAACGGTGACCCTCTCCTCCCCATAATGTTCCCCCGTCCCATTCCACGCTACCTTCCCCTACTCCCTTGGCCCTAAACCTTTTTCCCTGCCTGTTCTCCCAAGAAGCTCCGCGCATTTCTTCTACTGTGGGCCGCGCGCTGAAGTGAGCGCTTTACGCTCCGTTCCAAGTTCACCGCCGCGTTGCCACTTTCTCTCAGCTGTCGGCGGTGATGGACAAATGAGGTGTAGACGCGACGCATTAAACGGCAACGCGGCTTCGTGGGACGGTTCTTTTACATCTACATCTACGTCATACCCTGAAAGCCACCGAAAGGGTATGTGGCAGGGGGTGCTTCCACACCAGGCATGCATGAACTATATGGAAGAACACCGAAACTACATTGAAACCAGCGTACCACACATGAGACGTGCCAATTAAAAATCTACTAACCAAGAAACATTCTATTGTCAATCGTTCCAACATGCAAAGGATACAAAGACTACTACTACAGATTCAAAATATCATGCATAAATAACATCAATATTTACGTCATGCATAAATAAGAACGTAGAGAATATAAAGAGAAAGCTCTCTAGCTAATCTCACTATTCGCACTATTCATGATGACGGTAACAGCTGCTATGGTCCCGAATGGTACGCGGAAAAAATGACATTTTATACCAATCGGTTCTACAATCTAACTCTCTAATTTTATTGGCGGACTAATCTACCGTAGTGCGAGGGGGTTATTAGTATGTTTTTACGTCGCCAGAGAAATGTTTTTCCAGAAAATTTAGTCAAGAGATTAAGCCTATAATTTAATCTACGCTGTGATAGCGATTCCCATCCCAATTCTTCTAACAATCCAGACACACTACTAAACTTATCGTTGCATCGATTTACAAACCTAGCTCCTCCTCGCTGCACGCAATCTAATTCCGATATCAACCCCGCTTCATATGGATCTCATACACTGGCAGCATATTGCAGATGAGGCGTAAATAACAACGTTATTTCACTTTTATATCACTTTCGTATCTATGTTTATTTATGTACCTAATCTCAAAATGCATCAATATTCGAAGAGTTGATAACATCGCAGAATCTAGCTATGTGTAGTGCATGTTGGTGAAAGTTTAACCCCTCCCCTCACTGATTCCACCAAGTTCATTCAGAGAAGTTCATATATAGATCAGATCCTGGAAATAAAAATAGGGAAATAGATTCTAGAACAGAAAGGTTTAAACTGTCATTTTTCCGCGATCAATAAGAGACCATAATGATGCGTTAAATGTATGAAGGTTAGTTGACAGGTAGTGTAGCTGATTTATTCATATGCCCCCTAATGCATGTTTCTAAATCTGCCGAGTAGTGCTAACACCATGTTTTGCACGTTCCTTGCATGGCTCTTGTGTCACGTTTAGATATTACATTATAGATAAGTCTTGTAGTTTCTGTAGCATTCGTTTCATACCTATAGTGTGGTGCTTGTTTGTAAAAGTTAAATTCATCACTCTAGTTCATGTTAGTGATAAGTCATCCCTGCCAAACACCCCTGTGGTGGCTTGCAGGATAATAAGTAGATGTAGAAGTTTGTAGACTTATATATACCAGTTCCTAATAAATAATATAGCTTACAGATAGTAATCGAAAATTTTCGCGATATGAAATAATGAAAAGTCTAAGAAATAATGATACCTTCGGGCACCCTCGAGTAAATACACGAGTAATTACTGGATGCCATAGCTACACGGGTTTGTGTACATGGGACGGATAAAGGAACGTATCTACTCATCTACACTACTAAACGTGCACATTTTACTCGAATTGTGGTTTATTATGTGTTGAACTCTGTTTTCTAAATCAGAACAAACTTTAGAATTGATACATAAATTAACAGAAATATTTAAAACGATTTTCCAGTCAATTAGGCAATCCTTGGGCCAAAAGAGAGAGAGAATGCTGAAAAACTTACATGAGAATAAAATCTAAGGCACGTGGTAGCCACATTCTCTGGGAAAGGGTTAGCGCAAGTATTTGTTTTCCAACTCAGTACATATATAATGCACCAAGATTTTTTCTTTCGATATTTTCTCCGCCTTATTTCAAATGCAGAAGCTCCACAGAAACAGTGACATTTTCGAAGTATAGCAATTCATAATTCTTCCTTATATTCAGCAAGTTAACTTGATGGCCTTTTGTCTGGCGAATTCACGCTTGGAATCATTGTATGGCTAAGATTCAGTGACATTGGTGTAAGGCAATTAACATAAAATATAATTATATATTAAGAATCTCCTCACGTATGAAAGATTATAAACAGCACAAGTTTATAGCCTCTGAATTCAATAGTTTCTAGAGCCACTAAGGAAACTGCCAGACAGGAGTAAGCACTAACATTCACTATTCACTTTTTAGGCAATACATATATACTAAGAGAGAGGCAAAAAAATAGTTGGCCCAAAAACTTGTGGTTTCTTCTTTGCCAACGAAGATTACGGCGCATAAAACAATACTAATCTACTTCCAACTTTTTCTCTTAAATTTTTTCGTTTTTTTCCTTCAAATCTCTTGTGAAATCAGTTCAAATGGTTCCGAGATGTTGAGGTTTCATTTCGCACGTCCAGACTTCCGTCTTCACGGAAAAAATCTCGGGGCAGCGAGTTTTTTTGTTACATCATATCTTCTTAAAAAATACGTTCCCGTTTTAATTTTCATGTTAAGTTGGAAACAGTGAAATTGCCACTTGCGTCTGCTGCGACCAAACCAGGATGCCTCCAATATTGATTTTCATTCAAGATTTGCTGCCCCCAACAATATAGTAATTAGATTTTTAAAAGTCATGATATGGTAGTGCCCCGATTTCGATGGAAACATCCTTCATTCATTACGTAGTGGAAGGATTTTCATAATAGGCTGGACATTTGCCTCGAAACTGAGCAAATATTGATGGAATTAAAAATGACTACGGTACATCTATCAATGAGTAGAGTTTACTACATCTCTTATTATTAGTTTATTACATGATTGTTTGTTTTATGTTAGTACTGGCACTTTTTAACCTTGCATTTTTACATGTCCGTTACTTAAAGATTTTCAAGGATCCAGATAAATCAACTGCTTTAGAAATTCATCCACCAAGTGTGAGAAAGGAAAGAATAGTCTATTGCACAGTTTGTCTCATGAGCCGTTTCATTAAATTAATTTTTATTCCCATAATGCTATTTAAAGTTTCATGATTTAACGAACTACAATATGAGAGTTTCATTGGTGTATAGTCAAGCAACGAGCCATATCTAAAAACCTTTTTAAAAATAATTCCCAGCTTCGGCTAAATAAAGAATTTAGTTAGTCACTAGCGAAGATTTTCTTTGATAATTTGATGTTTCAGATGAACGGAATTGCTCTAATGCATCTCCCGGGATATCACTAGTTCAGGTCTCGCCGCAATGATTGCATTAAAAATTTTCTAATGTGCAATCATTCTGAGATAAAATTCAGGTCACGAAATCTCATGTACTTACCTCTCGAAACCAACGAAGAGAGGACTCCTCTGGTCAAGGCTGACGTTCAACTCGTTGTCCATATTTTACATGAGGATGCTTATTATGCCTACCCACCCGCCGAATCATGAGTTGCGACGAAATTGAAATTAGCATAAAGCCCTCGTTGAGTTGAAAAAATAACATCCAAGTGATTTTGCATTCAAATTTGAGCCTTGAGAAATAATAGCGAGCACTTAAGTTCAAGGAGCATCATGCTCTCCTACAATGCAATACAGCGCGACATCGAGAAACAAGAATTACCGACGATAGCGATACAAACGATTGCACTAGTTGTCACTTTTCTCTATAAATACTCCATAAATAAAGACACTGAGCAGATATAGGTACAAAACATATAATATTGTTAACCTACAATCAGAAATTAACTCAGTACACTATGAGAGTTTTATTGGTCTATAGTCAAGCAACGATCCATAACTAACAGCTTTTTAAAAATAATTCCCAGAATCGGGTAAACAAATAATTCAGTAAGTCACTAGATTTAGTTTAGTTTGATGTTTTGAGGTTCAGGAGAACAGAATTGCTCCAATGCATTTACCGGGAAATCACTAGTTTGGACCTCGTCTCAGCGATTGCATTAAAATTTTTCTGAAAAACAATCATTCTGAGATAAAATTCAGGTCACGTTAAGGCGATCAGCATTGCCTGTGTCACGTCACTACATCGATCTGTTTCGTGTTGCCATATTCTTTAGTCTTCTTTATTTCTGTAAAAAGAAAGCGAATTTGGTCGTGTGTCGTCTACAGATAATAAATCGTCATTTTTCGTGTCATTACAATATTTCGCTCCCAAGGTACCGAGGAATGAAGCTTGTCGCTTCCTACCAATTAATTTTCACGATCTGAAAATCGTTAAATATAACCTACAGAATTCGAAAAATAATCAAACTTTTACAAGAGACTAAAGGCCTGGTTACGCGATACATTTACCTGTACGTATTCATGTACAAGTTCATGTAAGAATGCATGGACCAAATAGAGCAGGTACTATTTTCTTGTCCATGCGTTCATGCATTCGTACAAGTTGGTGTGGTTACGCGGTGAATTTTCGCGTTCATTCACGCGATCATGCATTCGCACATTAACTCGTACGGGTTAATGTATCGTGTAAGCAGGACTTAAGAAACGTCCGATACTAGCAATGTCTTCAACGATATACAGAAAAGAGCTCCCGTGCTGCTCTCTTTCAAGTATAAGTCGTTGCGTGCACCGACGGTCGTCTGCCGAGAGCACCTCACCGTTGTGACATCCGACGGCCTTCTTTCGACCCCATTTGACTTCCAATGCGCAACAATTACGATTCTCTGCGCGGAGAAAGCGCATTAAGGAGTGGGGGGAATAGAGGTAAGACACGAAAAATGAGGATAGGGGTAAATAGGGGAGGGAGACTATGGGAAGGAGTATTGAGCGAGTGGGATGGGGGACGGGAGGAGTGGAAGTCTAGGTTTGTAGGGAAGGGCTGGGAGAACCTCACGTGAGACACCCAATGAGGATAGGACGGTCTGCCTAAGGAAACAATTGAGTGGCGAAACTAACGCTCCCACACAGGTCGCCGTCGCCATGGGTTTCGTGGGTAAAGCACCTTTTCGAGTGGAAAGTAAAAGAAAAAAAATATCTGGAGGTCGTCCCGAGTCCTGATTGCGGTAACTCTGCCTAGGAATTAGCATATCAGCGTGAAAATTTATATTATTTAGCCCTCATCTTCTTTTATCAGTCGTTGAGTAACATCTTAGAAAGATGGTAACTCTACAAAACGTCCGCGATGCCATGAGATACGTTTTATTGTTGAAGAAAAAAGGAACATTTCCAGTCCAACGCCGCCAAATTTTATAAGTTAGTTGTTGTTTTCAGGGTAGGTAGCAACTTTTGTGTATGAAAGTTCATACAAAAAAAACTCTTATCTTACATACATCAAGGATCCACATGAACATTCTCGTCAGTGAGTGATGTCCAAAAGTTAGAGGATTAATAAATGCAGCGATTCATACATTCGTAGATGAAAGAGATATCGCAATTTCTGACCTTAAGTCACGACTAACTCATAAGGATTCTCAGTGGAATTATAGTTGAGAATAGATAAAGTTGAGAATTGTTGCGATACTTTAATGCTATTGTACGATGTTGCTTACGACTTATGTACGCATAAAAACCATCAAAGCATACTCGTTTTGGAAAAAAATTATTAAACTGCTAGTATGCGAGAGGATCCAGCAAAACAAAGTTGCATTCAACTCATCTCGGGATTTTAATACTGCTCTGGGGTCAGAAGTGTCCATATGTCAGAGATGTTCGTTCCTATAGGTTTCACTTAAGTTGTTTTTTTGTGAGCTGAAGACAAACACAACAACAACAACAGGTGGCTAGGATTAGTACACGTATTTGAAAAAGGGAAACTGAAGAAAGAAACTCAGCATTGGATTTAGCCTGCGGTCTACAAAATACCCTCAGGGACCAGCAGTTAAATATGCGAGAGGGTCCTAACCGATGGTCCCAGCTTAGCTGGGATAAGGGTTCCTGCGAAAAAAACGTGACTGCCGAGAATGTATTCTCAGCAGTCACAACTGAATCACCACGATAGCCCGATCCAGTTTTCAGATATGAACCTATCAACAAAACATAACAAAATCATTATGGTCGCATACTTGTAATTTACATTCTCTATACTGTGAATCGTATCGTCACATTTAATTATCGTCTCCATACAGTTCATCAACTGTCTTCTGAAAGTGATGAAGGTGTGGCAAAATATTCTGTTCTGCAATGGCAGTTAGTAAGTACGTGAGTCTCACTCAGTCATGATAAACCTCCTTCCAAACCACCTCACGCAAGAGCCATAACTTCATGATCCTCCATGTGGATCGTAGTAATTGACTATAGCATGTTAATTACAGGAGGCATAGATTCTGCAGCCAACTTACCGAAGATAATTTTCCAAAGAGGAACAATAGTAATTCGCCTATAAAAGATACCGTCATTGTGGTGGAATTCCTCGATGTTCGAGATATAACCTTGTTAATTATTATTGCTCGGCATCCGGTGTTTCTTCCAACGGACAAGGTAGTTGGAACAAGGGCAACATTAGAGTTACTTTTTTCAAGGCTACGCTCTTTGCCACCAAGTTAATTTTATCAATAGTCAGCAAAGGTTAATTTTCTCAGTTTGATTTTTTTCAAAATTTTCTGAATAAACTTACTTCTTAGTAATTGTATCAATTATAAATGATAAGCTAAAATGAAGTCAGCAAGAAATTTTGCCCGACTGCCACCACATCTTATGGCAAGGGCGTGTCTTGGTACAATGCTCATATGAAGCAACTCAAGGGTCGAGGTACGAGAATGTTGGATAGATGCTGGCGGTAAATGAGTTTGGATGAAAACTTATATAATGACCGAATACACGATAAAAATGACTACTACGGCAAACGAAACTTATGTTTGTCTCAAGTTTTGAAAGGCTAACGTTAAACTGCGTGTTTACGACAAATGGAAACTACATTTATTCCACTGTTAATTAACTATTCAGAAAGTCTACCTCCGAACAAAAAATGATATTGAACTTCCTACGTGCTTATGCCTTCAAAATAAGTGACTCTGGTTTATTTAAAAATAATAAATAAAGGCCCTCTACATGTAATATAAGATACGTAAAATTGCAACGCACGAGGTAACATCCTGAATTTATGAACTTCAACGTCTTCTGAATTGGTTAGTCAGTTCATGCCACTTATTTATCGATATAGAATATAAAGTGGTTTATTTTCCTACTAAATTCTCAGCAAAATATCAAAATAACATTAAATATAATTAGTATCAAGCGAGCTATAAAAATATTTAGCTTCACAAGGATAAACGTATTGATTTCGAACTCGTGACAGTTTTTGATGCAATGCGAAAGTATATATCAGCGGATGCATTTTGTTAGAGGACATCAGTACATTCTAACAAAAGGAAATATTTGCGCATGGTATTAAATAAATTATCGCCTAGTATTTGTTTTTCCTACTGCCAAATGCTTACATTTTCATTACAATGGGAAGTTAATCAGTTGATATGCTACGCGTAATTGGTAGGGAACATTTTCCTCGTCAAACAGAGTAAAACCCTTGACTGATTTAAAACTTTGCTTTAAGTATACGAATTTGGTCGCTCGCAATCTAGTGCCAATTTAAAATGAACCCTAATGGCTATTGGCATATTCTATTTCACAAAAATACGATTACATATGCACAGATAATCTTCTAAACAAAGAATATTGCATAAATTATAATAAGTAATTATAACTGTAGCTTACATACATAAGTGTCACGTCCAGTCCTCCATTCGAAAAAAATGTTTCAAAACAATTTCGTCTAAATATTGAATACCGCACCGAAAAAATCTATTCATGCCAGGCTATATTATAGGAAAAAAATTGAAAATATGATCCCTGCATTATTTCCTTTGCAGTCTGTATAGTGATTTCCTACGCATAAAAACAAAGGCCTTAAAATGAAATGTGGTCCGATATTTTCGTAACTTACTTAAACTTGTTAAAATATTCGCTTAATATCCCAAATTACGGCTCCAGTCACCATAACAATCAACTACGCATTCATCTCCTCTGCCATTATGTTTCACAATTGTCTCACCGAGTATTACAGTGCATGAAAAATCCTCATGTCATATTTCCTTTTCTTCACCATTCCTTTCAATATAAAACGTAATGGAAAGGGCCCTATACAGAAAAATTATGGAAAGCAGCCACGAAATACCAACACGGATAAGGGCAAAATTCCACGATTCACTACCCCACACTTAATTGGTTTTGAGTTAGTTTCCCGCAACGCATGATAAATCAGACTGAAAAATTAGAGACGCAAAGATATCCTGTTAGTTCTTAAACTCGGCAGATATTGGTAGAGAAACCTTAATATTGCTTAAAAACTATCATTTTTATCTTTCAATAGATTTTTTTACTTTGTGTTTAGAATATTTATTATTCAAAGCCTGTTCCTTTTCTTCTGACACTCGCTGAATTTATGGCTCACGGGTTGCGTTGCAAAAGAAGATATGAGTTGTGAGATAAACGACAGTTGAAACTACTTCTTTTCATTCCATAAGCCGCGTTTTCAGTTGCTTAAATCATCGCAGGTAAATGACCCGAAAGTAGTTTTGGAACTTGGCAAGTGGTAAACTGCTTTGAATTTCACCTGCGATAGGGAAATATCTCAGTTTTTCTTGATACTTTGTGTATCTTATATCCGAATGAATTGCAATTAGGGTGCATTTTATACATTCTACTTAGACGAAATGACATATACCCAGTGCGGAAGTAGCGAAACTTTATCCGTGGTTATCATGTGCTAAATTTTAACCTCTCATATTGCCTAAACCTCTAACACTCTTCACGTGAGTTGTTTGCTTGTAATCAAGAGCCACACCTTTAACGGGTTCCAGTTCGGGTTTCGTGCATTGTTATTATATCAGGAATTGCTTATTTTGCTTATTCCGCGCTTAGGTTGAGCATACTGCCATCAGAGAGCGTAACGTTACACATAACGTGGGAGAAATCGGGTTCCAAGAAGTTTCTGTCCTCTACAGGCGATGAAAGGAACTACTTCGTGGCAGGTCGTGGAGGCGTTTCCTCGCGGGGCATACGGATAGGTTCCGATGAATAGCCTAAGATTTACCATGATAGCATATTTTTGAGTTATCTTTTAATTTTATTTTGGTTGCAACGTTGAGAAATTCTGCAGTGGAGGCTAAAATCACGAGGCATCGATGCTCATCAAAAGTATAAGATACATTTATGCACTCATCGCAATCATATCCACAAATGTGAGGATTCGTTCTTTCTTGGCTGCGATAAACTTCAAAGGATAGAAAATTATAAGCTAACGAATGAATTTAGAGCATACGATAGTAAAGAGCCCCCTAGGAACGTATTTTCCATTAATTCACATCTAAGATGAATTTATTTGGAAATTACATGCTCTGTACGACAAACATGTAAAATGTATAATGCAGCACCTGTTTTTCTCAGCATTGGGTGATTTTTCATTATCCATTGATGAATTCATAGTGAAGCCTCCTGTAGTCTTGAAAAAGCACTCCAAAACCTCTCAATTAGTCAAGTGCAAAGAAACATTTTTATTTATCAAATATTAATAAAAGTAGATTTGTATGCATCTCATTTCGCTGGGTTACTAAATAATATTGTTTCAGGCGGAGGTTGACGGCAGAGACCATGGACCATACCGACTTCTTTTAATAATGCTATCGTTCAAGTCGAGAGTATATTGTTCTCCACTAGCACACCATGGGAAACTACGTAGCGAATAATACGAGTTAGTGTCCCTGATTCCATTCAAGCACTGCATGTGAACTGCAACTTCACCAATGCAACATACGTCCATCCCCAAGATTTGATTGAGAGATCTCGCGTTGTTTTCGTGGAATGAAACAATGAAATCTGGTAAAATTAATTATTTCCCCGCAGCTCATCTCCTTCTTCTTAGTTAGCGATGTTAGTCTCACTTAAGTGTCGAAAATACCTTGTTCTTCAATTGTGCGAACGCCACCTTCGAGTTCTAAGAGCACAGCATCAAAGGCCAAAACTTACCTGGAAATAAAAAGAGAAGAATAATTACACACGGGAAGGAGAATTGCAAAAACACAATATAGTATTTGGGAGCGATTTCTGTGAGCTGTAAAAGGTTTTCATAGGTTAGGCGAATTATTGCTAATAGTAAATCTGACCTAGATACGTGTACAGGAATAACACACCGTGACCCCTAAATTGGTTCCATGATGCACGCCGTAAGTCCGCCCAGCACCTCTATAAACCCCGAAAATATAAACTTTTGACTAACAGTAATAGAGAATAGAGTGTATAAAAGACATTTGATTTTAAAAGCTTTTGAAAATAGTGAAAAATCTACTCATGTTAATGAAAATCTTATCTACATATGTGAATGTGTGATTGTGCGGTAGACTATTGCTACCAAGCCACGGCACGGAATGACATAACACTTTGTGACATAATTCATTATGTTATTCAAAAGGTTTATGGCTACAATTTGATTATCAAATGGTCTCCGGTTCGACACCAGACGAGTAAAAGAGTTTCCATAGGAAATACATGTGAAATTCGTTTTTCTGGCACGAAGATGTTTTTTCTTTTGCATACTTAAATTAGAAATAATGGTTGTACAAAGTCGCAACAAATACCATTGAAAAAAACAAAAAGAAAAATAAGCATTTAAATTCTTGCAATCGATTTTAGTTTTCCAACCGATTTACTTTAAATTTTGAAAAAACAATCATAAAATTTCTGAAAATTCAGCGTTTTTGCTACTCTGTACCCCTTGAAGACAGATAGCATTGTTGAAGCCGATCCTCATATGGTTATATGGTGAATACAGGCCCAGAACGTATTAATTAAAATAGAAGAATCCACAAGAAATGCATTGTGCACGCTATATATCGATATAAATCGATTGCTATCGATAGTATAAAATAAGTTCAATGTTTTGCACAGCCGTTGAATTTCAACGGGTACCTTCCGCTAGTGTTAAATAAAAGTAACCTGAAGTACGACTGAGTACAGTTGCGCTCTCTATAAAACTCATAAATTACGTGCACATTCATATGCTCCTATTCCCTTTACAACATAATATCGAACTTCATTTACATTTGTTACAGGCTCTTGTGCCCCTTCAAAAACGATCGATAGTTGATTTTGTGCGCGCATAAGTAAATAAGAACTTTTATAATGCGCAAGTGCGCATAAATAAGAAATTTTTTCGAATTTTGAACCCTTAATTCTACCAACCGGCAGATTACTGACCGCTTCGCTATCGCACATCGCTATATTCATCGCAGTTTGAATGCGCAAAATAACTCCGGAATGTTCCGATATCCACTTATTTCTCTATTTTTATTCCGTGTTTTTGTACTGAGATGTAATAGAAAAAAGTTTTTATTGATTGACTTTTGAAAGACCAGATTATGAATGCTTCAGAGAGTTAAATATTTACCTATAAAAAGCAATTGCAGTGCGTTATATTTACTGAAAACTATTTCAATCATCAATACGGGAAGGAAAGAGTAATATCAGAATGCTCAACTAAGAAAAATAAATTGGTTAGAAGTAACAAAGTAGTATACTTTTTATAGCTGAACGCACTTTAATTTTTGTCAGAAATAATTTTACAATACGAAAGATTATTTAAAAATATGAATATGTTAGGTATGTATAGAAGGACAAAAGATTGGTTGATGGAATAAATATATGCCTTCGAGCCCACTACAGTTAAGTTTAGAAAATTAACTACTGATATGCCCAGAAAGGCATAGCAGGGCATACTCCGTTGAAATTATATTCAAAAGGATCTATTAATATAATTCGCATTTTGTATCATTTATATACTGAATTTGATTTGGATTCCTTTGATTGGAAATTTTAAATAAAACTGTATTCTTATTTTCTTACTTAGTTTAAATGTGTATCCTTATATTTTTTTTTCGTTTTGTCTTTTCAATTTCATTATTTTATTCCGCCCTCCGTAATTCCAACGTAACTTGACCTACTTTATTCGTTCTAATGGTGCTTTGATTGATGATTTATCCAATGGAGGACATTTTTTTATTTGATGAATGCCTTTTCCCGTCCCTCCTCAAGTTATTTAAGGTTCTATATTTTACGCTCCTTACTTCAAAACGCGTCTCGCCAGAGTTTTAAAGAATACTCGTCGCCTTTCTGGTAAAGACGCGTCATTTCTGAAAGGAGATGAATTTTTTCCGATACCTTTATTATGGCGTTTGCTCAGGGACGAGCAAATAGCGGGCTTCTGCAGAGCTGTTTGCGGAGCAGTTAAGGGTTCCCCGCGGAGAGACGTCATTTGGGAGTTTGCGAGAAAGAAGGAAACGTTGATATGAATAGGTCGCCGGTGGAGAAGACTTCCGTGGCCCCGGGAAAATGAGGCTCTTCAGAGTCGAATTCGTGTACCCAACTCGAATGTGGCACATTGAATTGGAGTGCATAGTACTTGTTATTACCACTTCAAATTCGTGGGGAAAAAATGAAAATTGTGTATGGAATCAGCACAGCAGACCTAGAAAAAACTCTGGGTTTCTCAAAAAATATCCTCGAGAGTCTTTCATTCCTTTGTTAACTCGATTCTAAATCGCAGAATAAATATGCGTACCGGGTCTGATCCAACAAACATTTCAGCCAAAAAAATAACTCTAGCATTTAGAATATGCAATACAATTTAAGAATGTCTTGCACTTTTGCTGTTAATGAATGTAATTCAAGTAAGGCACAATCATTTGATTTTAGTACTAAAGGTTACAATCATCTAAAAAATACCAGTCATTTACATATTATGATTATTTTTTACACAGAAATACCAGTACTGATTTCAAAGATTTAATTTTTAAACTGCATGGGAAATGTTAAGTTAAAGCAATGATGAATCAATTCGATGTTGATTTAGTTAACTGGATTGTATTTCTAATTTCTTTAATAGTCCATGAAAAATATGTTCGGAGATTTTCACCTCGAGAACTCCATCATAATGTACATTCTTAATGATGTGCTCAAAATGCGTCGCTTACTTCTCGCAACATTCTGTCGAAGAACGAAGATTTCCTTTCGATGCGTAATTTTTTAAATAAGAGCTCAAAACATAAAATGCTTTAGAAAGTGAAAATTATATTGCATGAGATGTCTTAAATGTTTCTTATGCCTATTCATCCAGCTCAATTATTCATTAGAAGATTGAAAGCTCACATGACCGAAGAAAATTGTGAACAATAAGTGCGACCTTATTCATTGAATTAACCAACAGAATCACCAAAGGCAAAATTGTGTGAACTTCATTACGGAAAAAGCCTTCATCTGGACTGGCCGATCGAACCTAGATCCCTCGATTGCGCGCCGAGTGCTCTAACCAATTAATCATGCGTCCTCTTCCATTGTGAACGTCATGGGGACTTTAAGGAGCAAGGATGGATCTAGATTCGATTTCCAGTCCAGGTGGATGATTTTTCCACTGAACATTTCACATAATTGAGTCATCACTAGCGGGTGACTCTGTTGAATTTACTGTGCGGCTAGTTCCGTCAATCTTTGAAAATCACCAAAGGCAGCCGATTTGAGGAGAGGGAAAGTCGTATAGCGTAAGAGAGTGTTACTTTCTGCCATGGGAAACCACTATAACTGATAATCACTCTTACCTTTTTGTCATTTAACGGATCAAGGAATTCCAACTGGTATATTGTTGACTTTTCAATGACCTTGGCAAGTGTAGAGCAGTATATTTCATTTAATGATCAGGAGCGAAGGACATTTAATGTTTAAATGACGAATGGCTTAAATAAATTGCCTGCTACCAAGGCTAAAATACCATATTTTGAGACGTTCTCTCTCGATAACCATTGACACCATCGATAAACAGCACAGAGAGGGGTTTCATTTACACGTACCGCAATTAGTGAGGAAATCTGTGAGGATTTTACAATTATATTTCGTAAGGAATTTTTGGCGTTCAAAGTAGCGATGCAGTCTTTAGTCGCCGAAAACGATGACTTTCTCAATCAATACACCATAAAATTTATATGGTGTACTGATTGTAATATACAAAATACTAAAGGCCATGGTTTTGACGCGATCTATGAGTTCGAAATTACTCATTATTCTAATGGCTCTCTGGAGAGCATAGACATAATATTCCCCACGTAAAATGGCTTGTTTTTGGGCAAATATATTGGAAGTGGGTTCAGTAAGGGACTGCTATTATGGTATTTTTGGAAATATGAGATATATTTCTTTAAAATTAGACCAAATTTATTGATTTCTTGGTGAAATGATGTCTCGCTCAAACAACCTTATGGTGCTGAAATGCCCAACGAGCATTATCTTCTGTTAAACTTATAAGGTTAGCGAACTCTCATCTGTTCGCCGGTCACTTGAGTGTGAAAACTTGTTAGTGGTTTGTAAATTATTATAATTATAATTAAACAGTTACAAGTAGTCAATTGGGCTGGTAACTCCTATGTCATCAACGCCATCTTATATAAGAATTCTCCCTGTGGTTTAGCCACAGAAATTGCCTGTTGAAATGACAATGCAGAGTCCACAAATTAAGGGCATAACTATAAAAAATTTAAAGCATTTCCTACTCTATCTTCATGTTTATGTTCAAATTTACTCATAATAACTTCCTCTCCATACTTCATGTTTATGTATGTAAGTTCTACCTTGACAGGTACGCAAAGCATCACCTATCATTACTATAAAAACACGAGCAGAATTTTGATTAAATTGGTTCATAATATTTTTAAACAAAATACTTGTTTCATCATGTTTTAAATTACATTAGAGAACAGCTTAGGACAACTTCGGTGATTTCCCGTGTGTTTTACAGCCATGATAAATAACGATTGTGTTACTCTGTTTAAATATCTTTCTCGGGCTTCGCACCGGGCAATGTTTTCAAAATCCGCCGACGTTTCGGAAAACGACTTGTTTTCCATTTTCAAGGCACGTGTTATTTCCGCCGTGATCACTATAACACTAAAATTAAACAAGCTGTTGATGCCCCAACAATGAAGGTTGCGATCCCTGACGTGTTCCGCTGGCCGTTGAATCATTTTCTCGTCTTTTTAATACATTTGATCACTGGCCACCAGGTATTACTCAGTTGGAATCCGGTGTCTCTATTAAAATTATGCGGATGCAATCGTATCTCGATGGCCTCTTTGATAATGCGGCTTTGACACCGTTACTGGGACTGAGATCGCAACCTTCATTGTTGGGGCATCAACAGCTTGTTTAATTTTAGTGTTATAGTGGTCACGGCGGAAATAACACGTGCCTTGAAAATGGAAAACAAGTCGTTTTCCGAAATGTTGGCGGATTTTGAAAACATTACCCGGTGCGAAGCCCGAGAAAGATATTTAAACATAATACACCGGGAAAATCTTAAATCATGTGTTACTCTGGTTTAAATTGAGAACAAATTTTGAGCAGAAGTTAGATGGTTAATACCCTGGGTCATTTATAATGCCCTACATCTTGAAATATTTTCAGCCAGCATTACCATTTTCTGATCCAAAAAATCGATCAGTCAATAATGTCGGATAGAAATATGCGGTTATCGTTTTGTTAGTATTTGAATTAATCCTCTTCTGTTCATATTTCTCTACATTTCACGGCTTTAGTTACTTGTTTTCAACGTTTGAACTACAATTTATGCCAATTTTAGAGATAAATATTTAACATAAATATGATCTATCAATATATTGATTGAATGACGGTGATTCTTACAGTAAGTGATGAAAATAACACCCAGCATGATGTGCCTACGACCTCAAGTGCCCCTTCAAATATCACTTCACATCGATCGTTCAAGGACTACTTCAACACTCTTTAAAGCAACCTAGCAAGCATCCGGTGAACTTACTTGTTAACGTATAATGCCGTTCTGTAGGAATATCTACATCAAGAGCATGCAAAAACTTATGAACAATCGACATCAATGAAACATAAATATTTCCCAAATCTATACCATTCTCACAATTTGAAGCACCGGCTTTTAAGAAAAACAGAGATAATGGCGTATATATTTTTTGGAATTTTGCAGCTATGTATTTAATCAGTATGATATCTTACCTCTGTGACTCTTCATGCAAAAAAAACCTCGATCAATGAAGAAAAATAAAATGAGAACTATGACACTACATTCCAGTTACAAATATGGAGAATATTTTAGCGTTTATACACTTTGAATCCACGGCACGATTCTCTACTTTTCATTCAGGCTTGGTAAGAGACAGATCTTTTATTACAGTAGATAAGTTAATTAGGAAGTAAGCTCTTGAACGAGAATGAGTTTTTACATTACTGACACCTGACTTATTCTGAGATAATTCGAGGCAAATTGTAGTCAATTTACCTTAATATTACCACAGAAAATCGCGTTCAATTACTGTGTATGAGTTTTTATTCCAGAAAATTATCATTTAAAGGGAATTCATCATTTAAAAAATAAACTAATTGACATAATTGATAGCTGATACGACGACAATATTAACCATTGCCAATAACAAGTTGCATACAAAATACCCTCTGTTATATTCATGGATATTGGATTCATAACTTAGAATGGCTTTGTTTCTCGCAACTGTGTGTATCATATACCGAATGGTTGCATTGCACCAATTTATAAAAAGCCATTTCCGTTTCAATTTCTGAAGAAAATCCGATATCCTTCAGCAGTTATCGCGACGTGGCTCGTCTCACTTGAATAGAGCGGAATGGTTTTTCTGTTTCCCTTTATCTCTGCATTGATGGCATTATCTTGTTCTCCAGTGATGACAGTGACTGAGATATTGGGTATCTGAAGTACGAGGGCTGCGTATCACTCCTTTCAAAAATTGTAATCTGGAGTGTCATATTTAAGGGATAATGAGAGGGCACACAACGTCACTATTTCTTTCATAAGAAGTATGTTTTAGCTGGAAGCCAAGAAACATTATTAGATTTGACATTGACGCGAGAAGTTCAAACAAAAATAACGAAACCATTGAAAAAAAATTACCACCACAGTATTAAGCACTTGGTTTCACGTTCGTAGCTACACGACGATCGGATATTTCTCAAGTTTTTAGACCCTTTTGAGACGTTTCATGTAGTTGTAACACAAGAATTTTTGGCCTAAAGTAGACGGATTTATCGATCATTTGTAGCCTCCTAATAAAAACCGCTATAACTGACATACATGATCCTATTAAGGAGTTTCGTGCTTCCTCACAAAACAGAACAAACTACGAGAAAATTTCTTCTAATTGGTCAAGGGAGCTAAACATTGGGAGCATAGTGTGATCATTATCTTCCGATTTTATCAGAAAACGGTAATTCTACCGAGTCCAATGCCTACACGAAATGATTTCCAAGCTAACCGTCAATTAGATGACAATCCATAAACATTAAGAACAGAAAACAAGGCAGAAATATATCCTTTAGATGCGTTTTTCTGAATGAAAACCTTGAAAAGCCTAGAGATCCCTGGATTGGCAGAAGCACCAATCTGGCAAATCGTTTTAAAGAATATATTGCCGCTATTCCTGATTTTAATTTTACTGCTTCAAATCAACCTACCGCGTGTATATCCGAGACATTAAATGCCAAAACAACTTAGTATCTCTATACTTAGTAGTCGTATTTTGTTTCTCTAGAAATCACACTTATGGAATGTCCATGAAATGCAAAAGCTTGTGTCTTCCGGAAGATCCCTTCTACCTTTTCGGTGGGGTCTTTTGGAAATAAGCGTATTCTTTGGAGTAAATATAAGAATTGAATATCAGAGGAAAATATCGTCTTCTCTATTTTTTCGCTAGAGGAAAATTTTTTTCACCTGAGTAATATCTAGTTCAATGGAGCGTAGTACAGAATCAACCCGTCACGATCATGTTTTTTTTTGTCAGCACAAGCAAATGTCATTTCCAAATGCCAAATAGTAAAACTAGCGAAAAAACATTATATGATTAATATTTCTTCGAAATAATGCAAGACGAGATTTCAATAGAAATTCCAACATGTCTCGCGGATGTTTTGATTATAATCTACATGATATTTGTGTTTGTGAGGGCACTTGAGGTTATAGGAAATCGTCGCGGGCAAAATTACACGAAATATTATCTAAAGCTTTTCAAGAAACGTCTCGCTTGACGGATACAAAATAAAACATGTCTTGATTATACTATGATTACAATTCACTTGTCGAAATGATGGTTCATAGAAAGGGCCAATACAAATTATGTTTATTATCTTAGCTACAACTTAAAATTTCCTGGTGAGATAGATTCAAGAGCTGAAGTAAAGATGGTTTCCATTTACAATTACTCGTAAAAGTTTATATTCAATAGCCCATTGAGTCCAGAAGCTGCAACTACCCTCATCAGGTTTATCGAAAGATATGGTGAGCTCGATATGTCCTTGTGAGGGAATTCTCCGTAACTGCTCATCGAAAACAAACATTCACAATCCAACACATCCCTTATTACGCCTCCAAGACCTGGAAACGCTCAGCACGGTCCACTTCCTCATTCCCAGCACTATCCTCCATTCAAAACAGTCCCACGATCGTCATCGGTCGATGTGGGAGAGAGAACCGGCGACAGAACGAGAGCTTTCTCGTGCGGGGGAGCTCAAAGTTCTCGCGGGATACATCGAGACTGCAAGTGTGCCGACGATCTCTAAGAGATTAATGAGATGGGCGGATGAAGAAGGGAGAGGAGGGGTGAGGGAGGAAGGGGAAGAAGAGTTGAGCAAGCGCCGGAGGGAGAGGGGGGGGGGGGATGGCGAGGAAAGGAAAAGCATTTTCAAACTCCGGTGGCTATGGCAGGAGTTGACAGTGAGAGGGATTAGGGTCTCGGACTTTCAACACTCAAGGTCATGGACGTTGAGCTCTTCCTCAAGTCAAAAGGCCATCGTCGCCTTGCGTCTCCTCCACCGATACTCGCTGGGCGATAAACTCACGTGTAAAAAGTCCTGTCGAGCTGATGAACTTCTCTCGCCACCGCCCGACCGCTGTCTACCACCCGCCACAACAACCCACCCCCGTGCCGCCACAGCCGAGGAGATAATGAGGCGGACCATGAGGGAAGGAAGTCTAGGGTGATACTCCTACCCTCGTGCCAAGTCATAGACGGCTTGATAAAAAACAAGAACCTATAAGGTGGGCCTAGAGCGGCAATCGTGGGCCATTGAGAGCACATTTTAATATTTAAAAAAAAGTCGAAAACAATCTTGGACCGCATTTCAAGTTAGTGCACCTGTTTATGGAACTCGCCATACAGGCAGTAATGGAAATGTTATTAGAATTATATTAAAAACCATTGCGTTGGTCAGAGCATCTTAAGACTCGAGTTTTTGACGCAGTATTCGAAATTCTGACTTAAGTCCACTGAATTTTTTTTTCGAATATTGGACGCAAAATGGCTCCTTAATATTTATTATAAATAATTACATCGATAAGAAATGTTTTATTTCACGTTTATCAGAAAATCCGTAAAGGAACTATTTATAAATTGATGTCATGTGTAAAAAAAGGCAACGTGTTAAAATAGCATTGAATCGACAATAGCACCAAATAGAGATGATGCAATATTTGAAATTTTTGCAAATAGAGGTCACTAATGATGACACATATGCAAAGTTCCACACAAATTTTACGTATGCAAAAATTGCTCCAATCACCTCAACACATGTTTACACTTTCGATTAAAAATATTGGAAAGGTTACCCAAGAATTCAAGACAATAAGCTCATTTTCTATGGAATTTTTTATGCTACTTTAATGCTATCAAAAATAATATCTTTGCACTTAATCATGACTAGTGCGACTTCAAAGATCTTAATTACAAAGCATCAAAGCAAATTGATCCGACGTTCTTTTCGAGTAATCGGTTGCGGATGTAAGTAGGACTAGTAGGTTGATAATGTGGGGAGGTGCGAGGAGTACCTAAGACTAGTGGGTTTGATAACACGGCAGAAATAACAACGCCGATATCTTTTGGGTGCTTTGTTGAAGGTCTGCTGAATCTGGCAAACAAAAAGCAATTCGAAATAAGTCTTGAGATACGTTATTGGTAGGATAATTGGAAAAGTGCGACATATACTAACGGCAAGATTAATTTAAAGAAACATTTGTTCCGATAAACAAATTATCATAAGAAATAAAGTTCGCCTACTTATGCTTCTGCTTTCATACTTATGTCTTGTTCACAATCACCGGTTTACGGTGCTTTCCGGCGCCTATCGATTGACTATCTCCACCTATCTTTTTCCTTTCACAGGTCTTTCTTCAGATCCAACTCCTAAAGCTCTTTTTGATGCCATCTAGCAAGGTACTTCTTGGGCTTCCCGGTTTTCTCCCACCGTATGGTTTCCAATGTAAGGTCTCTTTTGGGAACCTACCCTTGTCCATACGCTGTACACGGCCATGTGATAATAGCTAACGCCGTAAGGTAGCTCAGTACGCTAGCTCCATAAGAAGTCCACAAATTGTAATTAAATAGAGATCCAGATATCTTTTTACGATATAGTTTTAGTATATAGCATAATATTTTTCTCTCTGAAAAATAGTTTGATCCTGAATGTACCGAATATAAATCCAGTATACCGTCCGTTTAGTCCACAGAGTATTGGTTTTTTTCAGGGTTTTTTTTTAATCTACCGTTATTTCCACGACATTTCTCAAACTTATCGTGAAGCAGTTACCAGCGCCGACGATGGTAGCTCATTCGTGGTTTTACGTGCTACTACGTTCAGTTTTCACTGAAAACTTTCCACCAGGACATGATATCCCAGCGTGAATTGAATGGAAGTTGCGTGGGCGGCAAATCACCCGTCAAGCCTTGTCATTCCCCGCCACAACAACTCGCCGTCTGCCACCTCAGTCGAGGGGATAATTAATGGGTAAGGTAGGATCGTTCCGGGGGCGTTACCCCTTCAGGGGCGTGGCAAGGAGACGATCCGACTAGAGGGGTCCACAAAGAGACTCAGGGTCGTGGAAAGAGGTGACTTTGGTGCAGTGCCAAGTAACTTTCACTGGAGTCTACACTAAAGACTACACTCCAAGTACCTGCAGTATTCCTTCAGTAGGATGACACTCTTTAGTTCTCTTGGCATATTGTTCATGGAATAGGTTGAGGTGGAAATCGTCACTCCACGTAATACTATGGAGTGATTGCGTGAACATTCTCACACCACGCAAAGGATGTTAGAAGGGTATATGGAAACGAGAGGGGCACTGTTCAGCCGTCTTAATAAGCCTTAGCTGTCAACAAATTTATAGGAGTTGCAACTAAATAAAGTTGCCAACTTGTGCTTCTTTGTCAATAATTATAAATGTACTGACCATTGAGAGGAGATATCGAGCTTTGTCACTATTGACTATGTTGTAGAGCCACTCGCTTGATGTATATGACTATGGATTGTAAAGTGTTTGGACTTTTTGCACGTTTCTTACGCTGCAATTGTATTTTCCTAATGATACAATTAATTTTTTCATTAAGTCACGTGAGTCGGTAAATATTTTCCAATGTTTCCAATATTTAGTTTTAGAGGTATTAAAGGGATGAGGTATAACTACATTCCATTCGATAAATGTATGCTTTTAAAATGTGGTGAAAAAGATATAAAAAAGCCGAGCTGGCTGCACAGAAATTGATTGCTTCAGGCACCATGAATTCTAAGGTAATCTTCGACGTTTGAAAGAAATGAATCAGTCACAGTTTCTTCATATTTAGCCATTGAGTACAGCCTTTCCGCACTTCGTTTTATTGTTATTAAGTGAGTGTGGTAATACTTTCCATACATCGCCGATTCTGTGACCCGCCTCCTCGAGATGTCATCAACGTATAATTTTAACCTCCTTCCTCCACCCCAAGCTATTGCACGTCGGGCATTTCGGGTTCGCTCCACCATGCACTCGCAATTAGAAAGGTTAAGTTATTATATATTAGGTTATTCACCAGTTACGGTCCCCGATGATCTCGAGTCTAGACCAACGGATTGGTGGAAAATAAAATACCACCAGTGGGTCAAACGGGTAAGCAGTCGGGATCCGCCAATCCTCCAGTTGTGGCGAAAGCAATCCGTGCACGAGAGGAAACCACCTGAATGAATACTGGGTCCATCAAGGTTGGGATTGAGGCAGCCGTCCAGCAACCTCTAGCAAAAAAACTAACCTCAATAGTATACTCAAGACAAAGTTTGGAAAACTTTGGATCGTAACAACAGAAAATAGAAAACGTTAATTCTCACTGGGCTTCTCTCCTCCCTTATCAACCAACCAACCACTTCCATACGTTTAACCGTTTTAGGTGTAATGTGGTGGAATTTCGTCATGATGAAAACGATCATCGCACTTTCCCAAAGGTTTTCAATAATAATACAACGCGTTTCAATTCAAAGAGTTATCATCGGGTACTAGAATTCTCTGAATGTATAATGACTCTGTGAGTACCTGATGATGGCTCATTCAATTAAAATGCGTCGTATTGTTATTAACAACCTGAGGAAAAGTGCCATTGTTGTTTTTGTTATAAGCAAGCCCATACTGATCCGTTTGCTGCGGCCAAAGGTGCGGTTTTGTGAGAGACGGATGGGAATCACGAGGTGATTATAATATCTGACATGAAATTTTCGAAAACAAAGAATGTATTTATAAATTACGAGGAATATGCATATTTCTTATGAGAAAGAGCGTCCTTTTAAAGTGAGTTTACACAGTTATGAACGGGATATTTTTAAACGGGAATTCGGATTAACTGCTATTCTCCCACTGAAACCTCGCCGCCCTCCCAAAATGTCTGCATCCGCCATTAGTCAACGGAAAATGCCCCCTCAAATATCGTAATGAGCACAACGACATGCGTCTTAATACGTATTTTAAGTATGTACATACTCACCCATTACGAAATTCCATTTCGGGGTGGGAACAGTCAAATAAATTCGCTAATGCTCTTAGGCCTATGGAACAGACTCCTTTAACCCTACGTCGGTGTATAATGGACTAACATTATACAGCTTCCACCGCCCATCGCGGCTCTTGCCACCTGAGGCTATTCTTTGACAGTTTGCCGTTCATTGGTGTGGAAAATGCAAGGTTGCCAGCTCTGGGCACTACCCGCACCACGTGAAACTTTCCCTGCTAAAAACGTCACTCCAGAGGTCAGTTATGGCACAATTGTGCTCGTAATCGCATTACACAATGCAAAGTCCATTCAATCAAAGTTCAATCCTCACTTAATTAAATGTATATTACATCGTACTGAATCCTTCGACCATGGCATAATCCATTCACTATCAATGGCACTTGTATTTCGACGCCCTCATGTATCAGGAGATAAATGAATGAAGTTAACCCTTCCTTTGACACACATTGAACGCTTGACCCTTTTTATGTTCTAGTTCTCGGCATATGTATACATAAATTCTAGGAGTGTAATGATCTAGTATATTCTCCAACTCGCATAAATACATTATCAATGGCAAACTAGGTAAGAAGAGCCGTAAAGAGTGTCAGTACCTGATAGAAAGAAGAAGACCTGGATTTACGTAACAGAACTAGATTTATGGAGCTTCAGAAGAATTTTTATTCACGTTAGGTTTATAAATTCTCTACTCTCACATGCATGGTCGTAGTCATTGAAATTTGATTGGCATGAATGGATTGAGACCATTACTGGCTCCTCTGATGATTTAGTATTCATGATATCATAAAGCACCAAAACTTGTACGGCATAATTCTGAACTGAAAAGATAATATAAATTTCGAAATCGGTGAATTAATGGCGGAATAAGCTCGATGATCGGTGAAAACTTCTTATTAAGTCAAGCTAAGTGACAATTTATGATCATAGCCTCTACCAGCGGTCAAGTGGCATGGGAGTCGGCGTCACAGGCTCAAGAAATGACGGTAGAATTTCTGATTATAAAAGCTGCTTAATAAAAATGTCATCCATTATGGATGGCATTCGTAATATATTTAACAGTTGAGCTATTGCGGGGAAGAGAAGCACCTACCTAGTTACGAAGATGCAAAGGACTGAAAAGTCCTTAACGAAGCGTATAAATGAATTTCCACTACGCCGAGCTCCTTTCCGGGCATTATAAAGGTTTTAAAGGATGAGTCTTGTGCTGGACACGCTCTAGCCTGGAATCAGAGCGTGAAGTCGGATGTATCTCACGTTAGAGCTCAAGCAAAAAATTAGTGGCATACTCCTGAAGGGATTTCTCTGTCTCTCTGTGACAGCCGCAGTCAATGGAGCGTGTCCCATTATCGAGGCCAAAACCGAAGTATAACCCAAACGAAAATGGAAAGGCGATGAGATCCCGGCTTAGCGGTTTAGGCGTTATAAAAAAGACTTAGTCCGAGTAAAATTGCCGTTGTAGCAATTTGTAATATACATTGCATAACTCGTGTGTGAGTTTAATAGTAGCTATATTCATATAAAATTCGATTTTTAAATTACAACCTATTATTTTCAAACTAAGCATTGATAATTCTCAAGGATGCATATATGCAATTGCAAAACTGAAGCAATCAACTCGCAATAATAAGTTATACCCGGTGCATGTAAAACGCTGCCGTCAGCATATATTTCGCTTTATAACTGTGTTTAAAATTTAGGACTGAATACTATATAAGTAACCTACAATTTTGTTCACCTTATGAATAAAACGTCATAAAGAATAGCTTCATCATAATATATACCTCTTAAAACAAGAATAAACCGGACTTATGACCTGTGTCATAGCCATTATGGAAATACTGATTGCGAATTTGTCTGGAAATACAATGTAATAAATTTTGTTTACGGTTTAAAATTTCTTCGAGATGTTGTTTACGTAAAAAATATTTAGCCGAAGTTTTTCACTTCAGTTGCACCAATCAACAGAATTCAATGCTGATAATATGCGTGTAATTTGGCGTGGCAGTGAGAATGAGCTTTAAATGTTGTAACCTCTATATTGTGGCAACTTTACCTTTGTGATACGCTGATAACCTTTAGCCTGTAAGTTTTCTTTGTAGCAGAATAAGTAACTTGCACACTTGTGAACTCTAACACTATTTCCAGATGGAACTGGAATCATTCGAAGCTATTCACGAACGAGTAAAAATCAAATTCATCAAACTCTGCTCCTTATCCAATTCCTAATGGTTTAGGATACTTAATGGCACTTGGAGCAATTCGCGGGGTTGCCAAGTGACTAATCCGAGTGAGGAGCGACAGGGATGACATCTTTTTGAATTGTTCATCATTAAGTAAGTCATTTATAATCAAGTTCATAAAAAATTTTAATCGTACACAGACCATTTCATTTTCCATCATCAAAATATAGAATGATCATTTCTTTTGTTCGAATTGATACGCGCTTAATGCATCTCAAAGGTCTTAGTGAGAAGATATTGGATAGGGTGTAGAGTTAACTTTCTAAAAATGCGAAATTAAAGACATGTTGTTGTATTTGATAATACTTATTGATAATACCTTGGCAACCCGTAGTCGAAGAACGCTATTCTGTAATGTTTCTCCCCCATACGGGGATGTTTTCATTTACAGCGAGAGGTGACGTCCCATCTGGGCCCTCTTGATCATCACCAGGAACATCTCATGTTGGTGGAAAGGTCATTCGGACCGGTATGAATGAGCTAATAAGGGTTTTGACGCAAATTATCAGATGAAAACGGATGAAGGGTAGTTGGCCGTGGCCATTAATCTACCAGGTTTTTTCTCAAAAACGAAATAAAAGGCTTCTAACCTCATAAAAGAGGGTTGAGATAATAGGCAATGAAATTGGCTGAAATCCCATTTTTAAGCAGTCCATTTGACCCGAGGACTCTCAAGTTTAAGGAAGTATTTTGATCTTTTTTTATTCACCACTTAAGGTAGGAAATGAAATGAAGTTGAAAATGATTGTCAACTTTAGCGGTCGATTTTAATTTCATATTTTCAGATATTGTAAAATTCTACGGCTAGTGAATTATTTGAGGCTTTTCCAGTGAGTTTTTCTGGAGAATTGCTGTCTGTCTTCCTATTGGTTTAATGCCCTCATGATGCCGTTTCGATGGGAGACTTTTCCCACCATCTCACGGGCTGAGAAGATTATTCTATGGAGCCGACGGTCACTATAGAGATTATAAAGACCCGACAGGAGGATAATATATTCACTACAATGATTAAACAGTAATTATCGTAATCCCTCTCTTAATATTTTCTCCTTTTTCACAGCACATTTAGTCTCATACTTAATGTTTTCAAATCTTATCACCCCATTTATGAAGTGAATTTATGGAATTTACCATAGTATTACACAATTTATGCCCTTCGGCCATAGGTATATCGGCACAGAAGTCCGTCATGCTGAAGGTCAAGCACCATACCAAAAGTCGTCACCATCATTGCTTGACGTCTTTACTTAGGATCCCCTTTCGTGATGATTCTTCCCTTACCAACGCAAGTCTTCTAATTAAATCCTCAATGTTACGACCGATTCCTCACAAAATATTGGCCTAGAGATTAAAATGCTGGACTGAATATTATCCTTCATCGCATGGATGTATGCATCATCCGATCATTATTCAAAGAAATCCCACATTTATTCCATCAGATATTCCCATATCAGGTGATGATGCGCAGAAGCCTAAACTTAACGCTTGGGTGGAACGATAATTACACAAGCAAGCATGACGTCTTGGAGCCTGTCCATTGCAAGCTCCCATGGAGTTTCAACTCTTGATATAAGTTTTACGACACGTTATTGTATGTAATGGATTCATTTTTGAAGAATGTTTATGGACGAGATGACGACTGCTTTGGAAAGCTATAGCAAACTCTCGCCGGTAAAGGATGAAAACTGAGTCCAAACATATCCCACAACGTATTCAAGCATTAAGTTCTGCTACCGGAGTAAATATGCTTACTGACTCACTCGCTTTTCAAAAAACCATAATCGCCGAGGAAAAGATTCCGCAGGATCTAATTAAAAGACCAAAGATTGTGACTTAACATATTTGCTTCGTTGTGCTTGCTTTGCCGTCATATATCAGAGTATTTGTATGAATGGCGAACGAAGTCTGTCTATTTTTTTCAGTAAATTAGTTTTCATATAATTAAAATACAAATAAAAAATCAAATAAACATTGAGTAAAGACCTTAATATTTATCAAGATAGAAACAATTTTTTAAAAGAGGCAATTTCAAAAATAGCGAAACAATGTTGCTGATGTGTAGCCTAAATAATGTACATATGTATTTAACCATTTGATTGTATTTGACTAGTTATGACCAATGTTAATAATATTTGTATTTTTGTTCAATTATTCGTTGTTTACTCTATAATTATTTTCATATGTTAGGTAAACATAAAAAACAATTGTTTACATAATACTGTATTTGATTGAACACAATTCAGTTTTTCCTCTTAGATTTTATAATAACGATTAATCGATAATTTCTTTCACATCGATGATATGTCCATGTCATTCCAAAATAAAGATGAGAATGCGTTTCAAACCGTATTTCATATTCCCAAGAGTAAATGTACTAATTTTTATCAAGATGTAACAGGTACAAATTTGAAAATATTGGTTCGTAATGGAAAGAGAATATTAAGGTTTGATCTAGTTAGGGGTAAGTATCAGTGACGATGGAACCATTAGGAACAAGGTGGAGCAGAATTTTGACAAAGTAGTAATTATTTTTAGAATCCGTTCTACATGTCATCTTTAATTCAGTTCTCTTAAAAAATAATTGCATGAGCATAAGACTAAGGGTTTTCCGAGCAAATTCTTTGATGGTATATCTCGATAGCGCTCAAACACTGTAATTTGACGACTGAAACCTAAATTCGTTTTCTTCGCAATTCCGATATACCTGAAATGACATTTCCACTCATTAATCGCAGAGTTTGACTTTATCCCGCGAACTCAAAAACTATTTTCACTCTATTGCGTAGGTGGAGTATATTTCCACAAGAGTTGCATCCCTAATATAAAATTTACCAAAATACAATTTCAAACTATAATTATTTTTTCAAATTTCTGCGTAGATAACAAAAATTTTTTGGCTTTAATAAACAAAATATCGAAATTAGCGTTAACTGTAATTAACGACTCCTATAAGTGAAATAGGATATCAATTTACGCATTGAAAGTGTTGAGTTCCTGTTTCTCATCGGACCAAATTCGAAGTTCGGAGCACCCTGCTTCCTATTCAAGCAGACAGTATGCCCACCATCATCCTTTGGACTCCACTCAACATGATGTACAGCATACGCCCCCTTCCGTTTTATTCTTGTCAAAGGATTGTATCATCCGCGGCAAAATTAGTTTGTAATGGAAGCAGAATAAGTTTTTTTTTAAATATGATGTTTAAATTTTATATTATTAAGTAATCTCCTCTTAGATTTTAAAATGACGATTTATCGATAATTACTTTCACATCGATGATATGTCCTCTTCATTCGAAAATAAAGATGAGAATACGTTTAAACCGTAGGTCATATTCCATTTTATTCTTGTCAAAGGATTGTATAATCCGTAGCTAAATTAGTTTGTAATGGAAACAGAACATTTTTTAAATTAATATGTTGAAATTTTATATTTTTACATAATTTCTTCTTAGATTTTGATTTAGGAGGAAATTATATGAATTATACAATTTAGAGCTTGGTCCAATCAGAGATAAGTATCGGTGACAATACCTCACCATTAGGAACAGGGTGGCGCAGAGTTTTGGCAAAATAGTATTTTTTTATAATCCGTTCCACCTGTCGTCTTTAATTCGGTTCTCTTAAAAAAATAATTGTAAGCGCCTAAGACTTGGGGTTTTGGTAGCAAACTCCGTGGCAAAGTGGCAAAGGCCGGCGAAATCGTCCGATTCCTCGTTGGAAGTTTGTTTACCTGCGTAAGAGGATCTCGCAGGCCTTTCCAATGCTATGTTTGGTCAGATGTTTACTGGCGAGAGCTAAAAATTCCTTAAACGATCGAAGTGACGCATTTTATCATAAATTGAAAGTTTCCGTAATTGTGGCATGACTGGCGTAAACAGAAATTTAAAGGCTTCCTGATTAAATCGAAATAAACTGGTAACTTTTTCACGCTATTTAATTCTCAGATGTTCGGATTCATCGCATAGGTGATATCTTCAGATTGATGTCCACATAGTCAAGCCTTATACTTTGCGACTTATATCGGCATTCTATTTATAGTGCATGTTTTCTGTTGAATTGATATGTGAAAAGTATTGCATGCATTGGATTAGATGTAGTGTAGCACACAAAAAATTCAAATAGAATATCGGATTACTGATAAGTTTTAAGAATAATTTTTTGCTAGGATTATAAGCCTCCAAACGGTCCAATAACACAACAGGTTGGAGTAGTAGGTGATTTGCGGCTCCAAAGCCGATTGAAGGCCAAACGCGAATAATTGTCTGCGAAAGAGATCTTCCTGAAGGAATGGTGCTTTCTCCGGGAAAGAAGCAAGTCTACACAGCCTAACTACAAATGAAACATGAATCCATCTTTATTCTGTCCAATCCATCATGCCAAACTTAGGGTAGAAAACAATGGTTTGGTAATCAAATTATCGTTCTCATAAACAAACTCTTGAAGAGTAATATTGGGCTTTGAAAGATCGGCAACCTGTCGATTCCACAGTCATTCCCCACTAATTTAAAACACCACAGTTACCGTCAATAAACAGTCTAATTGCACATTAGAGCGATGAAAATTCCTGCCGCCGGCTGGAATTGAGCATCGGAACATCCTGGTAACTTACGACCGAACCTCAGTATTCTTATTTACTGTTGTAGAGAGTCTATTAAGGCCAAAGATATCAATGTACACGTCGTTTCTATGTGTATATTTATCGATATGATCAATTTTGGCACCTTTTTCAGGGGAAAAGATGAATTAATATTTCCACCAAGAACTTCAATTTTATGTAAGATCGCAAGATTTACATGAATATTTGAAAGTCAGATTAAAGAGCACTATCTCTAGCCAAGGAATATTACTCCTTCATTTATAGCAGTCACAGGAAATTTATTTTCCACGGCGGGGCGGAATTTTTTTGAATTTCACCTCTTAGTAGCAAGAAAAAATTTCAATGACGGATGGAAAATGGGAAGAGGGAAATTTACTCAAGGGCATGCACGCGTGGTTGTGTGTGACGGAGTGTTTGTGAATCCGTCGTAAGATCATTAGCTGCTCTGACGTCTCACCAATGTTGTGCAACTGCAAATCGTCCTTTCCCTCTCACGCGACAATGGTATTTTTTTTCCTTTTTATGATAGCCAGGTTTTTCCAACCTGGAAATAAATAATCACCTTACTTACCATTCGTCAAGAAGTGTGAAAATCTGGACTGAAGTTATTCGGAAGCACCCAAATATTACATCAGCACGTTACCATACTATCTGAAGATGCTAATTGAATTGAAGAGACGGATTAGAAATGCCGATGGCGTTCTGTTAGTCGCGCAACGATAGGAATCCGTCAGAGCCCAGGACGTTTCCCTTTCTCCGTTACTTCTGTTCGGCGTTACTACGCACGTGCGTTGAAGAGGCAGTATGAAAGTCTGAGGACTGAAGAGGAACATAAGAATTGACCCAAAGTATGTGGAGAGTACCGTGCTCTTATATTTGGTCACAAATCGATGTCAGAAGGCCTGTGACGCGAAGTAAACGGGTACCTAGTGGATGAAAATTAACGTAAGATACAATTAGTTTTACAGCAAATATCTACATCTATATACTACCCCGCGAGCCGCCGCATGGGCGTGTGGTAGGGGATGGTAGGTCACCAGCCGTGTAAAGATTTTTGAAAGAAGAACATTTTTGGAGGTGAAATGGTGACATATACTGTGGGAGTGTATTTAGAGGAGCTCAGTTTTTATTGTGGTTGCTTATTGCGCGCGAAAAGAACGAGTTTTTGCGCCAATCTGTTCGGCAGAGTATCTCTCTTATTTTATCGCATCTGTCAGACCTAGAAATGTAGTTGTGTAACACTAAATGTCCGTTCGTGGCAGTTTTTAACGAAGCGTGCTGCTTTTTGTATTTTGTTAATTTTTTTGTTAAATCTTTATGAGGGTTCAAAGTATAAACGGGAAGAAGTCCTCAGAACGATTTATCATAATGATTAATGCTCAAATGAGTTCGTGGAGTATCATAATGATTAGTTATCCATTTCTTAGATTGGTTGACCGCAGACTACCGTTCTATCTTCTCCCATGCTAACTATTTTGTAGTTCTGTAAAATACGCCTTCTCATACGGCTTACGAATTTTCCCCTCAGTCTCCTTCCATTATGTTCCTTAAAAATTCCTCGGGTCTCAAGGTGTAGTCAATTAGTCTGGTCCTTAATGTACGGACTGTTACTTAGCCAACGAGTGATGAAAGCAAAATCTGCTCGGGAAGCACACCGGGTTTAATTTTGACTTTCTCCAAATTTTCGAAAAACGTTTCGCTTACCATCATCAGGGCAGTGAAAATTAAGAATTGGTCGCCTAGTACATAGTATTTGGGGCAAAAAATGCGCCGACTTGCATACACTCTCTTGGGAGCTCATGAGACCGCTGACTAGTTTATTGCTGCAGTCCTAAAAATTTTAATGAGGAAATTTAAATAAACCCGGCGCATTGTCTGAGAAGATTTTACTTGTACCTGGAACTTATTAAGTTGCGTTTGGAACCACCACTGCGTTAAAAAATCCATAACTATCGATGTGGCGTTTCAATGGACGTCTCGACCAATGAAAGTTTTACCGAGTTTTTAACCCGGTGCAGATCCAAAATAGAAATTAATTATTTCATACGCCGGGAAAGACTTAGATCCACCTTGTATCCTTGATGGACTTACATGGTGATTTATCCTCTCTTAATTCTCTGTAGACTTCCTCATGAATGAAGTTATCCCACCATTTGATCTCCAGTATCCGTCCACAGCACCTGAGCCACGCGATTAATGTCCGGAGCGAAAAATAAATTAATGCATATGCATGGACCACCGAGTAAAATAGCCATATATCGTACCTAAGGATATTTTAGTACACTAAATGGTGCGGATACTGTCACTGCAATTGATTATTCAAAGGAATATTTACTTTAAAACTTTCGAAATCACGCATCGTTCGTACTTTTAGTGAAGCAATAGGCCTTTTCATAGGTTATGTATTCCATAAGTCGGGCATGAGAGTGCTTTGTGTGGAAAAGAACTTGTATGTAAATGGGATCTTTTGAAAATTCCCAAAAATTCTGCCCGCTGTAGAATCTGAACTCGATTTCTTTCGTGTTTCTGGGTTACAGACACAATGATAATTTGTCCTGGCTTATATAACAGTGTTATAGTTACTGTCTCGTATAACGTGAGCTCATCCAGGTTCATGAATAGGACACCAGAAGAATGCTGCGGAAAGTTTTCTGTTAAAAACTTCATTGTCGATGACCATATTCGACAAAACTTTTACAATATGTAGCTGGAGATATGATTGCTCCAAATCAACAATCAGAAAGAAATAAAAACGGTAGATTTCACCAAATGCCTTTATTGCTATGCGACCGATTTCATCACGTGTGACTCTATGCTTCAACACGAATGTGAGGTAAGAGGCCTCACCGAAGTAACTTATTTTTGCGAGCCATAGTTTTTCCTCAGTCCTAGCAAAAGTGTTTCATAAGGTTAAATTTGAAAACGTGAAATTAATTTTGGGAAAGTTAGAACAGGCTCAATGATGGATTGCGTTCTCTCGCTTAGTTTTTTGTGTACCCACCGTTTTATTCAGTGCTATATTTTATTGTCGCATAAAAAATATCATATAATTTTCAATTCAAGGTAAAATTTTACGGCAAGAGAAAAAATTTCATTTTGAAAAGGAATATAAAAATATTGCTGAAGTTCGATCGGGATTTAAAAACCAGAAGATAATGGTTCAGTCCTTCTCCTCTCGCAAAATTACACGTCAGCTCCTTAAATTTACTAACTTTTTTGAACTTGAAGCAGTACTAGTTTTCTTGCAAAATTTAGAGTGAGAAACCGTCAAAACTGATTCGCATGAAACATATTTCGTAATCTTCTATCAACGTAGACGCCACAATAAAGCAACGATTTGAAACTTGAAAAATCAAAATGTGCTTGCGTTATGATAATAAATTCGATTCACCGCCTATTCAACTTATATTTTCGAGGAGCCATGGCTTTGAATTTAGCCATCTCTTTTTTCAATGGCTGGATTACAAAATCTGCACCATTACAGTAGTATTCAGCAGAGCGTGAGGCTGTCCATTGCCTTTTTATTCAATTTTGCGGATTAATACTAATTATCTGGGTCACAAATACTTGTAGCGGCCTAGAAGTGATCTAAATTCGAGGCTTTCTCTTATAATTCGTTCATTTAGAGCTCAAAAACTTTTTCACTCCAGCTACAAGTCCTGTCAGTTAGCCTGATGCGGGTGGTAATGAGTACCCTGATATCACACGAGTCAACAAAGTACATTCTGAGAGAACACAACGAACTCTCGCGCCCCGCGAGAAGAAACCAGACAATGTGAAATCCCATTTCTGCCGAGTAAAGAGTGCGGGAAGCGATGAAAGAAATTCTACAGACGTCAATCAGAGAATGCTTTAAGCTTAGAAAGCGTTCTTCGAGAAGAAGAAACAGCAGTGATACAAGCACGAAAGCAGGAAATGCACTGGACACAATGAGTGAAAGCACTCTCGAGGGATGTAGTATCCTGACAATGCGACGTCTGAGCCATTGAGCCGTTGAAGAGCAGACCAATCGAGAATGAGAGCCTTGTAAGAGGATGGATGGAGGCGGCTATTAAAGATGAAATGGGCAAATCAAATGAGAAGTTTGTAACAACGCAAATAATTATAAGGGAAAGACGCCGTATCCATAGGTATTAAAGTGATCAAAGAGAAACAAGACCTATATACTAAAAGAATGGAAGCACCACATATGAGAAAGCAACAGAGGAGAAGGTATAAGCACTAGGACAAGAAGGAAAGTATATACATTCCTGAATTAAATTAAACAGAAGCAAGAGAGGGACAGAGGACTTTCAGGTGGAATGATAAATGGATTGATAGGAATGTACCAGGTATTCTGTAAACGTATGAAATCGTTTCAGGCTTAACTTGGTGGAAATGCGATGTATCCATGATAAAATATAACACAACAATAGTAATATCCACACTTTAATGTACTACTTCAACACCGACCATGGTTTCGACATACTATGTCATTATCAAGGTATGTCGAAACCATGGTCGGTGTTGAAGTAGTACATTAAAGTGTGGATATTACTATTGTTGTGTTATATTTTATCATGGATTCTGTAAACGGTCTTCGAATTGATCGACTTATTAGTGCTTTATGCACAAATTCCATTAATTTAAAAAATATATATATTTTAAAACAATTGGAGGGTGATTTTCTCCAGGAGTTCACGTTAAAATAATTGAAATTTTTGTTAATATATTCAGCTTTCTATCTCCACGTCATAGAGTTTGACTTATAAACGAAAACGCACTATCCTGCGTATGTCTTTTCAAGCATAATGATTTCTTATTCATTATGTACTTCATTTTAATATGGATATGCGCTATTCAGATAAAAGCTCCGAGTGTTTCACTTGCTACTATACGTCCATTATATGTATTACACTGAAGGTGAAACAAATTTTAACCCAAGCACTGGCCAAAAGAAAAAATCCCACAGAAATCTTCCTTTCATCTATCTGAATATACCTCATTCGTTGGAGAAGAATCATAACACTTTGCTTAGAAATGAGAGCGCTAATTGAAGGGTTGCCTCAATTTAACGTTGTTCCCTGGCATTGCAAGGTTCTTTTTACTGATCTACGTGATTTTAACCTCTATGAAAGTCATTCTCATCATGTAGAAAAAACCGGGATAGATTTCAGCGTCGTAAGTAGATATGTTGCTTGCAACTAGAGGTAACTTTTTCTATTATCTCTCGAGAGTAAATCTTGCTAAAGATGCTGCGTGTTGCCCAAACAGTATTTTAAGAAACCGTATTGATGGTGTAGACATGAAGGCATTTGATGAGGGGAAAAAGGAATGGCATAAAACCAAGGCTCGTGCAAAATGTTTCTCGCCAGAAGTCTTCCGATAAAATGTATGAGTTTTGGACTTGAATAAACTACGTGGGTGCCTAAAATTCCTGAGATCTTATCCCATATTTCACACGGAAGAAGTTCTTCAATTTAGATCCTCGATCTTTCGTCGAAAACCGCTGTCTTTCCGCTCTAGATCCTGCTTTATTATTTCACAACTAAGATCTTGCCTGGTGATATTGCTAAGAATTTTGTAAGACCTTTCGATTCAGCTAATTCTGTGGCGTTTCATGTTATGACTATTCACAGAATGATTTGCGGTTGAATTTCTTCCACTCGACATCCGGCATAAGTCTAATTTTCGAGAAATTTCATTTCCCATGGTGGTACGAGAAACTTTTCATTGGATAAGTAGTCACTTACAAGATATAACAACACCGCAAAGAATTTTTCTGTTCCAACATATCTTGAACTAATTTAGGGTATGCTGTATTTGAATACAGTGATCCTAAGCACAACTTCTACGCCGCATATGGAAATATTGATTAGGTATCTGAACCATTAGCCTGATATTGGCATCGTAAGATGAAGAGGCCAAGTAAATTATAACGCAAGATTGCCAAGGGATTCTCTGGTAATTATTAATTTTCTAAAGCTCAAATTTTAAGAGTCGGATTTCAGATAACTGGAATGGAAATTTTATTTTCTTTGGGTAATGGGTTCTGGGAAATTTTCTGTCCATGGTGTTGTCTCTAACACGAGATCGCTACACTTTAAAGTATAGCTCATAGCATAAGTTTCAACTCACTGAGATAAAGCCATAATACCATACTGCCGATCTCCCATCCGATTTTAAGCTTCTTCCGGCGAATAAATTAATAAATTGTACATGTAGAACAAATTAACTCTCGAAATTTTATTGAAAACCACGGGGTACCTTGTTCATCAATAGCTCACTTCTGCGGCTACGGCATGTATCACCCGTTTTCGCAAATAAACGTACGGCAATGGCTATAACTATGGTGCCAATCATTAAAGGGGCCATTAAAACCTATAGAGTATTAGATCAAAATCATTTTAATTTATTGACCAGCAAGTCAAAATCAAACGCTAGAAAAATACAGAGTAAACTTCTCGAGAAATTTATATCGCTTTGCCTTAATTATTATGATGAAATATTATTTCGTTATGTTTTAAGGTCGTTAAATGAAATACTCTGCCACGAAGTCTGCACTAATCCTTATGCATCTCATTTCGTCCACACTTCTCGTTCGGAGTCAAAATCGGTCCTTGCATGAGATCAAAGATATAGCCCAATAAATTTCTCATGCTTAAAATCCTCGAGATTTCAACAAAACCGTTAGAGAAGTTTTGGAGAAAAACCCTGCATAAATATATAACATTTTTACTATCAACCCATTGAGTTACAATAAATTAGACTAGACCACATTTTTGTATTTCTAATGGTCATAGTATCTGCAATATTTACCATGATCAAGGACTTTTTTTACTCCACATGCTGAACTCGAAACATTTCCACGAAGTGACTTCGCTTTAGATTCTTCAATCATTACTCCTTGAAAGGTGTAGAAAAGTGTTTTCGGTAGCTAGTTTGATACGAAAGTTATATGAATCAGACTATTATAACCTACATTTCAGGTGTGAATAGCTCTACAATACCACTTGCAGAACCTATAAAAGTTTCAGCGAGTCGCTTGCAGGAGTGTGTTGTTACCAGTGTAAACTGCAACTAATCTGGCTCAGCACCAATACGAGAAAAATATCACGTCAAAGAAAAACTCAACCGCTAGCTCCTGCAGAAGTAACCCGTCAGTATAAATCCACTCTAATAGCATAAGAAAGATTTGAATACGGTTGTCCTTAAACAAATATACGCGGCCGGAAATGTCTGGGTTGTCACGGTATCCGAGCAGTTGGCGTGAAATCGGCGCCAAAAGATGACGTGGGCAAGTAAATAATTACGCAAGATTGTCGGGGGGATTCTCCAATTATTCCCCGCGAGTTCCCCCCACCCCCTCACACCGCGGCCACGATTTGTTGAGCATTCCACGGACGGCTGGAGATGCGGGCCAGCCGCTCTTCCACCGACCACGAATTCGTGCCGCTCATTCATGATAGACGACGACGGGGCAGTGCGTGGTCACGGTCGGAAGACGGAGTGAATACATTCGGGATCTCCCGCGGAGCTGCGGGAAAACCGAGTCGAAGGAAGTGTGGCGGAGCCGGGACTAATTCCCAAGGGATGTGGGGCGAGCGGAGCAAATATCTCGGGCAGCGGTCAGAGGGGAGGGCCTGGCCTTCCTGCCTTTTATAATCCGTCGTGCTCCGCGGGTCAGGGAAGACGGCCGGGCACGTGCTGGACTGGACTAGCCCACCCACCTGAGCATTGAGTGCCGCCGCGCCGCTTGCAGCCCCGCTGACGTCCATTCACACGCACGGCGGCTGGAATGTTACTCACGAGTCATTGAGTCCACATTTTAATAACTTTTCAAGTATGCTGAACAAAATTTATTAGACAACACTTCACTTAACCCTCTATGGACGAGCGAATCAAATTTGTTACGTTTCAAAATCATTGAAATATCTGCTTTCTAAGAGGCTTTTCCATTTAGTTGCTGCGCTAGACGGAATTGTAACGCTTCGGATTAAGTGTGTGGAAAGTCGCTTCTCTTTCAGCGGTTTGTCAAACAATTTGAATAGATGAAAGTGTGACGCTATTCACTGTCGATGGTGTACCCTATGGGCCTCTGAAATAAATAGTTACAGCTGTTATATGAAGAAAATTGGGAAAGTTGAAAATAAGGTACGTTATGACGGAATTGTTGAAGTATACCGTGAGTACTTAAATATTATTATGTAAAGTATTATTTTAAATTAAATGCATATAATACAAATACGTTAAATTTCAAAATAAATGTTATTATCAAATCAATTACAAATTTTAAAAATATGCTTAAAGAGCACCTTTATAAACTACAATAGTTGCATTATTTTTATCATGCTGATATTTCATTATTCTGGCCACAGAGGGTTAAGTACGTCTGTAAATACTTAGAAAACAATCGAACACGTTGTAACATAAATGATGCAAGAATTACATTTTTGAATTTTCGTCTCAGTTACAGCATTGTCATGATTTGAGTTGACGGCACGGAATTCGAAATTTTAGCGACAATCGTAAGAAAGTACCAACGTGTTTTTAATGCGGCTTGATACCTCGATACTTGTAAGAAACCATTGCAATAATACAAAACGTATTATCCTTGGTTTAGGAGAAAATCTGCACACATATAATTTCGATATATGAATATGTCATGGGTCATAAAGCTACGTGAAAAAATAGCATTAACCTCCTCGGTCCTGGCGTATTGTATACAATACACAGACGTTTGATTTTTTCCCGCACAGCAACCCAAAATATTGGCAATGCCACTTGTTGATAAGTGACAGCATCTTTAAGAAGCTTGAGTGGTAGAGATATTAATTCTGCAAACATGGCTTAGAACGCACAACGTAAGTATGAATAATTTTCCAAAAATAATGATGGATATGTCTCGAGACTGAGGAGGTTAAATTCCAAGAAACCAAGTCGGTAAAATGCAATTTATTTACTTTCATCTATTAATATTGCTAACAAGTTCGCGAGTGCAAAGTTTCACGCAAATCTGCACGTAAACGAAAATCGCTCCAACCACATAAAGAAATGTTGGAATATTGTGTTAACTTCAGTAAACTCGTTTCTTTGCGTGGTCAGTCACGGGTCCAAGGTGAGCAATTTATCAAAAAATGTAATTGTGCCAATACCTACCGGTCGTCTACTTCTTAAGGCAGGACAAGTCATCCCTAACAAGGTTTTCACATAATGGTGAATTTTTCTTGACTGAACGATGGGAGATTTTGCCATTGTGTCTCCTAAGGTCAAAGTTGGAAAATCATTTATGCACGAAGACGTTGATTATTGGTTCAATGTCTCTAGATCTCTAATTCCGTTACTTGGCAATGTCATTCATTTAACAACTTTGGCATGATAAAACCTGTAAATTCGAAAATCGTGTTGATTTCGAACGCATTTCAAGTTTGTTTCATGGTGCCTACCTTCACTGGCTGCGGACGATTTTTCAGATACTCTACGTAATGAGATAGATATATTGGGCTAAGGTGTAGAAATTCATTCCGCATGTGTTTACAGGAAATAACGTTTAAAGTTTTAAGTTGCAAAAGGCCCTTGTAGACCGCTTCCTAAAAGCGCTGCAAAATCAACCACCAACCCATGAGGCCTGGTTACCAGATACATAAACTCGTGCGAGTTTATGAGTGAAAGCATGAACGCGTGAATGAACGCAAAAATTCACCGTTTAACCACACTAACTTGTACGAATGTCTGAACAGGGAAATAGAACCTGCCCTATTTGGTTCATGCATTTGTACATTAACTCGCACACGACCTCGTACGGGTTAATGTATCATGTAACCAGGCCATTAGAAGGCGATGCAGTGATATCGTATGGTAGGTCGTAAATAAAATTATACCAATGGAAACGGCTGACAAGTAAGCAGTAGGTAGGAAATTCCTTCGCTAATGTTTCGCTTAGATTTATAGGAGCTTCACCCAGATTTAATGCATCAAATACTTCTCACGCACGCGCAAGCATGGCATTTTTTGTCCAGTTTACGCTCTCGATCGCCCATTATCCGACTGACAGATGACTTGGCCTCAATGCAAAAATCTTCTCGAATTGTTCGCGCCTCGGAGCCGTGGGAGCGGACACTCGATTAAGGAGCCTCTTCGCACTCTTCAGGAATTAGACGAGCATTCGCGCGCTAGCCGAGTCACGCGCTACAGGAAGAACTTTCACTTTCCTTCTCACTCCAAGCACGCTCTCTCCTTGGGTTGAAGGGATAAAACATACCACTCTGCGGTGCAAAGGAGAACACCGTCCAATTACTAGAGAGCAAGCGCTGCTAAACAAACCCTATGCGAGTGTATGTTTCCCGTACTTGGGCAACATTAAAACCTCATAAATCGGCGATTTTATATCGACAACTTCAAAAGATGTGCAATACGAGACAGAATGGTCGAACTTGATTGGCATAGCAATAATTCAGCGCCAAAACAACCTACAAGAAATTTAAAACGCATTCGTGCGTGCGGGGGTAATATTAAACACCAATGGATAAAATCTTATCCTTGAAAAATCTTTTAACTTGACCGAAATGCGTACTTGGATCATCTATTTGCTGGTCAACACCCACAGTTATTTGTCGATTTTAGATGAAATGGAGGCTTGAGTGGGTAACTTAAATGACCGATAATGGGAAACTAGGCTAAGTTAGAATTCCGGGTAATACAAATTATTTTCTCTTATAGCCATCCGCTCAGCAATATTGTTTTTTTTTGGTCACCAGTGCACTGAAATGAATGAAAACACTGTGGTTTGAAATAGTAAACAGTTGCTGCTGCTGTGTTGTCTGGCAAGTTTAATTTTAGGTGAGTCCATAGAGAATTCAGAAGGAAATTCTATTTTTTAAGCATTTATCGTGAGTGTAAACATTTCATTCAGCGTAGGTACTTTAGCAACGAACTACCTCGAAAGCTAGCTTACAGCCAATGATTTGTTTACATTTGGATAGGGTTCGTTGGCTATCTGTGCTCCGGTTGCTTTTTTTCGTTTTTTCATTTGGATACCGATAAACCTATTCTGATTGCAATAACCACTGGAAGCGTACATTTGAGCACTTCTGAGACATCATAATAATCATTTCCTAGCAATGTGAAAAAGAGTTAAAAGAGAGTGAATAATGTCTTGTATTGCATTGAGGACATGTTTCTTACCATACATGCCCTCACGGGTACCGATACATCTGTTTTCGTTAAGTTTTGCACTTGCTCAAGTATCATTTTACATAACAACCGGGCAATCAGAATTTACATTTGATATAGCTTCAACTGCTTGTGGATTAAATTATGTTAGTAGAATAAAGTCTTCATATATAAATAACTTAATTGCTAATCTTTGCGTTTATTTGTCATCCACGCTTAGGATTCAATATATTTTTTGTTTGTACTTTTAAGAATGACGTTATAGCACTGAAATTGGTTGGGTAAATAATAAAAATCATGGAACACAAAATAATCATTCATTCATGTTTGAACTACACACCCTCGTCGTAAGGATGAACTTGAGTTTACATAGGTTGTCTGGCAAGTTTTCAACGCGCGAGGTGAGATACAGCAGTAAATTAACTGCAAGTTAAATCATTTAATATAATGAGCTCTTTCTCGAGAGAATTGTGGTACCATACGGCGTACTCTTCAATTGCAAACGAAGTGATTATTATTGACGGATTGGCAAATTCGGACGTTTATGAATCATTGCTCTAGTTTAATTTTCGAAATCATCGTATTCATAAGTATGTAAACCGAATAAATCTTGCGAGAGGCCTAAAAGACTCAACTACCTTTATATATTAGTATGAATTTTGTGTGACGCTTCCCATCAATTCGTGGTTGTTATACTTAAATTTACGAGCCTCCGGTAATATTAATTGTTTTTTTTGATAGATAGAACATTAAAATGTATATTTGGAAGATTGATGGTGCTATTTTAGGTGATTCCATAGAGAATTCAGAAGGAAATTCTATTTTTTAAGCATTTATCGTGAGTGTAAACATTTCATTCAGCGTGCGGAAAGCAGTGAGGGAGGAGAAATGGTGGAAGGATAGAAAAAAGTGGAAAGGCTTGTATACGAAGCAGACCACGCCAATGGCTGGAAATTGTATAGATGATGATATACATTTCTCCAAGCGAGGTCAGTTTTGAACATTCATTTACATTATGTACAATATCGCTAAGTCTTCCTGTGAATTCCACAGATTCTTTACAGCTAGCACCAAAATGGTACATTTTCTCGATGAAACATAAGCATATCTTACGGCCTTCTTCAAATGATATCCAAAGTGATCAAGGGTAGAAAAATCCTTGACCAAACGGCATCCAAGGCTCCCTTATTAAATATATCGATCACTTAACTTTAATCCCCTGCCTCGCATGCGTCCCATGAATCCATAAATCGGATGACCTTGTATCCAACGCTATGAAGGAAACTGTGGTTTGAAATAGTAAGCGTCCTTGGATGACTTACTAGTTGTGGTAAAACAAAATTAAAATGAGACAGCGCAATGGAAAATAAGGCAACTTAGACCGATGGCTCAGCAAAAGTTATTTTGTGATTTCACATATTTGAATATGTATTTTGTCATTAAAATTTCTTGCGATCGTGTGGTTAAAGGGTATTAATGGTGACTAACAAAATAACTATCAGTAGCCACAAATCAAGTGAAGTGTCAACAATGGCGAGTTGAATTCGTACACGTGCGGGATAATCGTAACGCTTTATTTGCATTATTTCCTACTTGAGGCTTAGCTTTCACTGCGAAGCATTGAAAATAACCTGGAAGCAGTAATATCTTAACCTCAAAAGTCACGTGCTCAGCGCGAAAACAAAAGTTCTTGACGTGGGAAATACAAAGCTCTGTTTACGAAACAGAGTCTTAGTTCGTTTCCTAGTGTATCAAATAATTTGAATGACATTTCTCTTCCTCGTTCACTTTACATAAGTCTAGCTTTCCCCTTGCCAATAGCAAATGCTAGACATCTGGGAAAATTGAGGAAACGAATGTCACCGGATGTAACAGTTTCTCAGATAATCTGTTATTTCTGATGAGTAGGTTGCCTTTTGCCGCTGGAAATTGTCAATAATTTCCAGTCACGATCGCGGAAAAAAGTTTTCAACACTCATATGTAATATTCTGTTGAGCATACGGGCCTAATGCAATCGTGTTGGAGTTGCTGCTGCGAGCACGCATGAAAATTCTGTAGGCTGGTTTCATTGTCTGACGGTCAAGTCATTGTCTCATTCCAACACTCTTATAAGCTTTAATTGGTCGGTCTTGCGAGTGCAACCACTAAGATGTTTATTGGTATTTTTCGGGTTCTCCCCGCGTTGCACTATTTTCATGGACGACCGTTTCGCCGGCCACGGCACAAGAAAACCGCGGAAGCCTTCGTAAAACTTTAAACCTAAGATGGTTCACCAGATGCGTTAATTTTCGAAAATCTCCGACTGGCAAACTTTACAATCCCAAGCAGATAGAACTCTTATATAGACTAGCATATTTCTTACAAGACTCGAGAAGACTCCAGCATGTTAATAGTGCTTTTATTAGCATACTACTTCATGCTTTTTCAGCATTAGGGGCTTGTAGCACCCAAGTACAATAGCCGTGTCATCCTCTCAATGTTCCTGAGATATATAATTGCAGCGATATAAAGAATTCGTTTTAAATATGGCACTAAATTATCATTTTTTGCGTTAAAATTTCACTCCATTAGTAATGCTCACGGTGTTAATTTTCCCAGGATAAACGTAAATAAAGTGGAAGAAGACCATTATGAATGAATTTCTTTTCAATCACAATTCGATCGCCAGATCTCACTCGTGGTGTAATGTTCCTTTCTTTGTGGTAATTTATTCTTGTCTGCTCCAACCAACCAATGAAAATCCAACATTACCAGATTTCATTGACGAAAGAATCTTTCTACAGAAAACATGCTCCTCTGAACAATTAATAATTTCTATTTTTCCTCAAATCATGACTAAACAAACTTAGGTTCCAAGGCGAATAAAAATGCCTCCAAATGAGCCAATTATATAACGCTTTCCGTAATTAGTGAGGTAATTACGCCGTAAATGATCTAAAACGAAAAAAGAACAAGGAATCACTTGTTATCGCAAAGCAACGTAACAGTTTCAATAAAAAAGGGGAAGAAATGATACTTCCAGCGTAATAATTACCTTGCCTCGACAAAGAGCCGGGGAAAACTTCCGGTGAAAGTTTAAACAGAGCGTTACGGGCGCTGTGCAGATTCTTTTCTTCTGACCCAAGTCTCCTTCCTCGAATGAGCGTGTTACGTGAGACGCGCACTCCTAAGATAGTAGTAAGCGTTTATGTGGAAGTTCATTTTTATTAAATTACTTTCATCCTGACAATCTCCGAAAACGTGACTCTCCTAAAAATACTTTCAGCTAAAGGAGATTTGACTGCCCTTTCACCTCGCATACTGCTACAATGCAGTTATATGCTGCTGCAAAGGATTTACCAATGTCTTACATAATAACGTGAAGTATGTTGCATGTGTATGAGATGCAGGTTAAAGGAGGATGCAGAGTGTGTCTGCCGTTAAAAATGAAAAAATTTTCTCATAAGAATATGTTACACAGAGCAAGGCAACGGCTCAAAAGTTTATCTTCTAGTGTTATTTAAAATGCCATTTTTTATTAATTTCGACTCGTTTAGATTTAGATAAATTAATACCGTGTTGCTTCAGCAGTTCTACTATCTTATCGGATTTACTGCTCGATTAATTCATAAAATACATCCGATTTCGCATTTTAATGTATTCGCCAACCTACTAAAACAGCGTTATATAGGGATAAATCTTTTTTCCTTCATTTTTCACGTTTTTAGGATCACAGCTATCATAATATTTACAATGAATACGACAGTCCTTTAGACAACTTTATGCCAAATTTTTAGCAACACCCGTATTTCATAAGAACGTCATGACAATTGAAGTGACATTTACAAATTTAGTTTATAGTCAAAGAATGCAGAGTTGAGGTAGTAAAATACTCCCAAAAGATTACAAATAGCACTTTTTTACAATTTGAGTAAAATGCATTCTCTATTTTTACCATGTTTTCACCATTATTTACTTGGTAAGCGCAAATTACAATTATTTGCCGTTCCTCTTATTTTCATGAATCCTCTGACAAAAATTCTTGAGGAATGGAACTTTTCGCTCAACCGTGGCATTTCTTCAGAGCCGCTCGAGCGTGTTGGCTCATTTGACTCGAGTCGATGTTTGCTTACTCAAATGACTCTTGGTAACTTCGCGTTGCGAGTAATTTAATGGCTACCGTTGGAAAAACGAGCTTTGATATGCCACAAAAAATTCCGCTCACGCTTCGAAATGTGAATAATGAGTTTGGCCTAGACATCTCGATCAACGGTCCCTATGCGTATAGCATGGATATGAGATTTACAGTTAGCTGGATTTTTTTGCTGCAGATTTGGAGCCAGCCGCTACTTTGGAGCGGTTATCGTTTGCTTGGTAGCTCGCTCTTCCTCTGTAGCTGAAAGCGTGTTTTCTCGAACATATATTCTAATCATAATCACCTATCGTACTACAATGTGATGAAGCGCTTAGTTTGAAATACGCTTGCAGCAAAACTTTGCTTGATTTACTCATTGATGCTAAAAATTTATATTCTCACGAAAGCATTCAGCAATGATCAAATCCCGCCAAGTGTATTGTTATTAAACTAAACTTGTTTTATGCGTGCAATATACGCAGTCACAAAATTTCACAATTAGCCGTGAAAAATAGTAGAAAAGATCAGTATTGGTACAATTGGTTACATTTTCGAACGCATTTTGATGGGTGTAAACAATGTAACTTCATCCGTTGTAATCACTATCTGTAGCTGTCGGGTAGCCAGTAGCAGATACAAATTTCTTTCTTGTGAATTAAAGAAGGCATTTCCTTGCCATTGTTTTCGTGTGACAGTTGTGAGGTATGTTGACGCATAAAGGCTTTGTGTCTAGAGTATTGTTAAATAGAAAGGGCCCTATTAATAAAATAGAAGGAATTCTAGTAAAGAATCGTGAGGAATGCGGAAATCTCCGTAATAAATCTTCACATGCAATCCGCTTTGATTGAATATACAATAACTGTCAATGGTAGAACAGTGATGCATTGCAAAAGTTTCGGCAACGTAAACAGGTATGAGTTGACTTAAATAATTTTATCTTTCATTTTTACTAATTATTTTATCTGAACGAACGCATTTAAAAGGTTCGTTCCCATCGCATAGCTTAACAGTTTTGTTCTTTTTCTGATAAGCATACCAAATGGCTATTCTATTTATATTTAATGGTAATATTTGTTTTATTTGTTATATATGTACACGTTACCAAAGAATATATTCTTCGGTCTACGGAGGCAAGGCTAATTTATTTGCTTAACAAACAACCAAAAAGTATAAATCAATTTTTGCCATAGGTAATCAACAAAAATGGAATGTTTTCAATTTTGGTAAATGTTTTTAGATTAAAGAAGAAATGTTTGAGAGAAACATATTTGAAAAGATGAACATTTCTCAGATAAAAAATAAACAGATTCACCATTAGTTTCGTACCTTAATTTTTTTCGTAACAATTTTCAAATTGATTTCCAACATTTTTCCTGGTAGTATCTTGGTAAGCGGGTAAACTGCTAAACGCAGCCTATTTGTCCATAACTTTAGTATTTTCTTTGAGAATACACATATTAGAGCCATGGTGAAGAAGGTTTTCAAACGATAACTTCCTCTCAACGATCGTGAAACGAGTTTTTACCTCTTTCCAGCGCACCCCGGAAATATACATTAGGGAAGAAAAACTTCCATAGGAATGGATAATTTGAAATTTTGTAGGTTGAAATGCCTTCTTTTGGTATTTTTTTTTCTTTCGCGCCCCGACAAGCTGCAACATAAAGCTTAGCCGTGATCCTCCGTCTGATGATAATCATTCGTTCATGAAATAAGGCAGTACGTTATAACTGCACCGTTTATACAACTATTCCGAAACATTTATGCGTTGCAGTAAGCTTGTTCAAACAAAAGTTCATTTCGATAATATAATTTACATAGATTACTGACATTTCAATTGACAGTTACAGCATATTTAGTTCACGTAACATTTACTTCGTAATTTTACATTCCTCACAACGGCAGAAGCAAAATCAAAAGACTACTCTGTACTCGATACACACCTGAGACTTTCGTGGATGAGTAATATATCTCTCACTCCTGTGTATGTGCGTGTGTAAACTGCAGATCCAGCCATGGAAGTTATTTGATTGGCAGGAGAAAGTGTTAAACTCAGCGTTTCATTCGCGACACGTAAGTGGGATCTTGGACCCTGGTCAGCTTGGCACCCAAAGTGTTCACCCATGAGCTCAACTTTCTGGCTTACCCTGGGAGTCTTTGGGACTGGGTGACAATTGAGTGACCAGCGTAAGTTAGCCAACAATGATGCCACGAAGTACGAAGAGTGGGATTCCACGCTGTTCATACAAGCAGCGGACACATTATCAATCCAACTTTAAAGATATCAGGAATATTACTGTCCACTTTACAAGCGTCAAAATAAGTTAATTTATTAGGGAAATAGAAGGCAGTTAATAATTTTCAAAACTCATATTTAGTTACAGATAACAAAATGGTTTATTCATTTTTCTATATATTTGAACTTATCAGAACCCGATAAATGATTAATGATAGGATTCTCCTTAAGTTTCACCGGCAAATTACTTTGAGATTTTATTAATTTAACAATATATACTGAGATAGTCGGAAATCCTGAAGTTTTCACAGCTTAATATTTGATCAATAACAACTGACACACTTTGTGACTTCCACAGACTTTTTATTGACAGACGACCGGCTTCGGCTGTTAAGCCATCTTCAGGTACAAATAATCTCTATATAGTCAGTATATATAGTCCAGACTTTTTAGGGGAGAGGGATAAGTGGAAGGTGGGAAGTCGAATGTAGTGTGATGCATAATAGGGGGGATGGGTTGGAGAAGGTGATGTCATTGAGGAGCCATTTAGATTCACATGCAAGGACAATTGACCGCTGTTCGTATGCGTCCATCTTCCATCACTTTTCCACACAATACAATATTTCAGGTTTAAAGTCACTTCGGTGCCCCAACTCCAGCATGTGTCGGGCGAAGGCCGATGAGTCGTCTTTTTTGTTTTTAAAACATGCCTGATGTTCCTTGACTCTTAACTGAAAACTTCTCACCGTTTGACCAATATAAAACCCCATACAGTCATGACATGCAAGTTTATATACACCACTTTTAATAATCTAATAAACTAATTATAAAAATAATAATAATAATTTGGCCGTCAATAAAAGTCTGTGGAAGTCACAAAGTGTGTCAGCTGTTATTAATCATGGCAGCCTTCCACAACATAAGAGCTTCTTCTTTCGATTTGATTTTCAAAGCTTATAAGAAGCAGTTCCGCATTTAGTTGTAGTATGGGACAGACCATAGTGAAAAACTACAGTATCTCTGAGCAATAACATTAGTAAAGGGCATTAACATTCCGTAGTATCTCCATTTTACCCCTGCCAACAACATTTCCGTTATTCAAAAGATGCTCCAGCATGAAATTAATTGAAATTTGGTTCCCATTTCCATTGAAAACCTCTGTAACATGTATCTGTAGCTCATTCAACTTCATTCCTGGAAGGAACCGAACCAATTTTTCCCATTTTTTGAATCGCCAGTCCATGTCATTTCACCATACATCTGCCATTAGACATTAGAATGGTTGGCATTACTGTGGAATGCGAGTTCATCCTTTTACAACGTGAACGTCAAACGCTCATTTCCATAGCGAATCCCTTCTATGATCGCGATCCACAATTCTTGTTTAAAACGCTTTGCAATGATGGATCATCTGTTTCCCGATCCCCATTATGTCACTTTGGTTGGATCCAATGGAGACCACTTCATTCCAATTATCCCACAGGCCCCTTCGAAATGAAACCTAAAGAGCAAGCTGATGATTACACGCGCAAGGTCTCTCTGAACCCCTCGTCCATTTCCCGGTCAGTCTCACCCTTGTCAACCCACCTTTCTAACTTTTGTAGTTCAAACGAGCATGTTTATGCATACCGCGGAGGGAAGTACTGGCTGTGATTTAAATGGCTGAAGCTACTTTGGCAAAAACATTAAATCACAATGCGTTCCAAAGCTAATTCAAGTATCCGATTTATGGCAAAATATTAGCCACAAACTGATATATAAAGATAAATATATACTCTCACACTTCTCTGTCATACTTGAACTGTTTTGAATGCCAGTTTTTCCGCTGAAAGTCGAGAAAAATCGTTGCCGTTTACGGTGGTTTAATGAATTATTCGTCGTGACGAAGGAAAACTGTCATAATATGAACATTTACTATCAAAATCATCATTGAATCATTCTAACACGGCAGCTGCAGCATACCATTTCATTTTCATAACCACGTTTAAAAAAAGAAAACCTACCGCAATAAGACAATAGCTGAGAAAGCAATATTGCAGACTTTTCACCACAAGACCACGAGTAACCTCAACTGCCGGTTGCATCCCCTTATTACGACCCATGTTTTACAGCGGGTTCCAACGGCTGCGGTTTAAAAAAAAAATCCACGACGCAAAGCGTAATCGGGGAGGAATGGGTATTTCTTTTTGCCTGGAATTTTGCAATGTCACGAGCAAGACTCCCACCCGGAATACGAGAAGAGTTGAAACGGCGCTTTTGCCGAGGTGAGTGTAGAGAGGATGAGCCGTGGGCGCACCTTGCCTCAGGATAGGGATGAGGGAGTTTTGAAGCGCAAAGGACTGGAAGGATGTTGTTGTTTTCCGTCAGGTGTAGGAGAAGAGGGCCGTCACTCTGTGAGGGGACAAATGCCTTTGACCTCGGGGATGACACGTCATTTTCGATCTCGGCGCAAGAGGGCAGTGAAATAAAGAAACAGAGGAAACGGGATTTTATTGCGCAATCTTCATATCGAGACCACAGTGTTGCTCGTGTGAGGATGGGGCAATAAACTCCGCTAAAAACTTGACGAAAACGAGCACTAATATAAAACATATTGCCTGATATTTTGAGATCTTGATGCATGACCCATGTTTCAAACTACTTTGTCATCCTTAGGTGTTAAGTGAAGATTTTTTTTACTACTTATTAGACTCTTTAATAGCATGAAATGCAGTGAACAGCATAAAAATTGTCCTAATTGCAATTCTATAAGTATTTCAATATATTTTTATCGTTTATTCAGTATGATAAATCAGTCTCAGAATTTTTCTACGAAGAATAAAATAAAAACTGTGAAATTCATCGTATTTGTTTACCTACACTCAAAACTACTCAACTTGAGTATTATAGTTTGGTAGCAATAGAAAATACGTACTTATTTGCCATAGATATTGCAGTTGTGTGTGGACAGAAGAAATAAATGCATATCTACTCAGCATTGTAACTTCTTTAGTTTTTAATAAAACCACAAACTTAGCATGGAAACAAAATAAAATTATTTCGAGGTGGTTTTGACAGGTTTTCATCCTCGTGGGATAAATTTCCAACTTCAGCCACCAAACTAAAGGCTATAAAAATCGTATTAACTCGAAACTTTTACAGAGCACAGAATATTTCAAACTTCAACACCATGGTTAAGCAACATCTTCAGGTGATTATATAAGCATCTCATTCCCTTACATGCTACCAGTAGAGGGAAAGGGGGAGAGGAGCATTTGTGTGAGGACAAATTTAGGAAAAGGGGAAGGTTATACAATACCTGATGGGATAGGAGAATTGTGAGGAAGCAAACATTCATTTGCAAGATTGGCATCTGGGTCATCACATCTTTTCAAATAGAGTTAACAATTTGTGATTGAGTACCACAAAGTTCACGAAGATCAATTGTTTTCTTATAAAAATCGTGTTCACATTTTCATATGCACACTATGTAATGGTTAGGGTAAGCAACTCCACTGTCCAGCCGTTAGAAAAGGGTGATAACAGTTGAAGGTTGAGGAGACCGGTGTGTAGCTTGAAAAATGTCTTTTTGTTATCATTTTCTTAATGGTCGCATCCCACTCTTCATAGGACCACCCCCGAGGTTGTTAGCGAAAATCAAAAAGTGACTTATGACTTGATTCCAGCCTCGAATTATCAACGATTCACATCATTATCCTTTCTTATTGAAGGCGTTTCCACAAAAGACGGCGACGGGAGGAATTTTTACCGTAAACTTCGACGCGTCGTGACGCTTATGGATGTAATGAAGTGTAAAGTTGATGTTTGCATGCACTTTTCTGCTTCATACTTCCGTCACTGAGACATCTTTAAACTCATTTGCTCACCGTTATAGCCATATTTGCTTAAAAGAAAAACCTCCCCAATGGCTGCGAATGGTTTGACGCTTAATGCAAGGAATATAAAGTAAAGCGCCACGGGCAAATTTATTCGTGGAAAGAGCATTCTTGAAATATTTTCCCTGGAAGATCCAGAAAATTTCCATTCAGTCTAAACCTTTTACCATAATTAGCATTTTTGTTACTTATTTTATTCGCAAGATTCTAGTTACTAATTTCAATGTTTACTACACGCTTCCCAATGGATAATTTAAATGTTAAAGTATTTTATTTGAAAGATTCTAGTTACTAATTGCAATGTTACTACACGCTTCCCAATGGATGATGTGATATCTATGGTCCCTTTCTTTTCAATATTATCATGGCGAATTTCGTTTGTCCCTTCGTAATTCTTTTTAAAATCCTTCCCCCGATCTATTGAAGAACTATTATATAATGCGTATGACTTTGTGTCGAAAAGTGTCTACCTTGATCGGGAAACGAAATAGATTTCCAATGAACACTGAGGTATTGCATTGTAACATGATTAGAATGAAATTTGACCACTAAGCCGAGCTACAAATTTGGCTTATGCCCTAATATTATGTTTGGAAATGTGCCTTAACCATTCTGATACAAACAATGTCACCTAATTTTAACACCTATGAGTTTAATTAGCTAGAATATTAACATATAGGTTATACACTTTGTCCAAAAATAGACAAATCCATTGCAGAAAGTAAATACACTTGAAGAGCACATTGGTGAGATAATGTTCCTTTAAATTAGAAAAAAATTCGGCAGGCCTTAAATCCATTTTGGTTATAGATATGTAGAGAGAAGATAAATTTGCTTGATCGAAATGAGCCGAAATTCTGTACTACTAGTGCATAAATACCCATAATCATTAAAGGCTAAAAGCACACGGAAGAAACTGTCTGTCTAATGCCTCGACAGGAGTCACACTTGTCAATGGATGTCATGAGCTATGTTCAAGACTATCCGTAGAAATTCACCAGAAGATGACACCCTATGTTGAAATCTCAGTCGTGTGTGCAATAAAGTTGAGGAAAAACGGCATATGTATTGCTTATACTGCAGTGCGAGGTATTTACTTACAAGAGATGTCAGTTGATGGCCAGGGATGCCTATGCAATTAAGAAACGATTATATACTGAATGCATCGGTCAGAGTACTATGCTCTCATTTGGCCGTTTATTCCAAAAGCATTTTCCAGTCATAATTTCATTCCAAATCTTTTAAAAAGAGGAAAGCAAAATCAATTAATCATCTTCTAAAATGCTGCATGCACTTTTTTCCAAATAAAATGTCTAGCGTTTGTTGTAGGTATTATTAATTCAAGATTTAATTGGTGAACACAAGGAAAAATACATATTTATATATTGAAAATGGCTTCTTAGTGCACTTAGCCTTGCATACAATGACAATAAAAGTACTCCCTGATAATGAAGCTACAATGTAAAGTGTCATCTATTATGGCCAGAATATTGTTCAAACTGAATGAGAAACTGAGTTCAGTTTATTCGGGTTTTTCCCGCGTAGCTTCATTTTAACGGACAACAGTTTCTCAGTTACAGTAGAGGGCCTGACGACGCTAGCTGTAACGTTGGCGAAACTGTTGTCCGTTAAAATGAAACAACGCGGGAAAACCCCGAATAAACTGAACTCAATAAACCACCGCGTAAGCCTCCGTATGAATGAGAAGCTATTAGTCAATGATGCACAGTAAACCTAACAAGGGCCAATCACCTGAAGAGCATATTTAGAGAGAGAGAGAGAGAGTGAGAGCTAACTCGTTGCCTTTAAGCTCATCATTTAAATTTTTCTTAAAGTCGGATAAAAACATGTAAAGAAATTATCTTCGGCCTTACCGAAGCTTACTTACCGAACTTACTATACCACTTTCAATTTTGTTTTTAAAAAATTCGTGTTGTTGGTCCGATCCAACCCATTTGAGGACTCTGCCGTCTGTGGATTTGTAGAGGCTTATGACCCAAATTTCAGCTCGATATCTCAATTTTTACGGCAGTTATCGTGCGAAGAGATAGACAGACGGACAGACAGAGGGACATAGCCAGATGGACTCGTAAGGTGATGCTGATCATTTCTATACATATACTTTTCCATACCTGACCCGCCCCCTTCAAAGCGTTACATTTCTGCTGTGATAAAACCAATATAACCTGACCACGTATTGGTGTAGGGTATAATGAATTTGATGGCTTGTTAGAGTAGGTATAAATGTACTTACTCTATGTGTCTACCTCTTAAGATCTCAGACATAGTTAATTTAGGTATGAACTACGTACGCCAAGCGACGGTGGCTTAGAGTTTGACAGTCAACAGTGGCCCAGGCAATAAATAAGTCGTGTGCTAGGACTAAACCTTATCCATGAGGCTGTATTATGGCCGCATGTCTGCGGCTAAACCACTATGTGTTCCGTAATCACCAAGGCAGGTATCCCTGACACAGCCTCACTAGCGAGTTCAGTCTGAACCTTTGCCTGCTTCAGTATCACGGAAGCAAAGTTTAACTAATAAGCTTTACCATCAAGTAAATCACATAAATTAGATAATTATACGATGACATTCACTCATGTCGCAGGTTGACGCAAACATTTTTGCTACGGTTGTAGTCAGTTTATAATAGGTGGCTATCGAAATCAATGTTACCTCTATCATTAAATGAGATAAATAATTCCACGATGCAACAATTACAGTTGAACAAAATATTCTCCTTATAATTGTCTATAGCGATAACCTCAAGTATACTACGTCACACACGCAAGTGAAATTGCTCAAATTGAGGAAAAATAACCAGAAAAATAAATGTCTCTTGTTTCTTCCGGTATGCGTGTTAACATGGAAATTATTTTGCGCAAATCTTAGATTTAATAATGTGGTACATCTTTTAGCGCCCGTTCCGTCTTGATAATGAATAAATTATTCTGCATGCCACAAGGAGTGGTTTTATCATAATTGAATCACTCTTGGCAAAATTTGTTCACATTTATAAATTTCATAATTCAATTCAAGGAAAAAAAACAGGAAAATCCTGCTCCTGAATTGGTTGGCATACTCTTAATGTTTGACAATGTCTCGACAAAATTACCAAGATCGCTGCTTCTCTATTGTAAGTTATCTAATACTTATTCAATGATTTCCCGATGGATCGATTTCGCTGCATTTCTATCCACACCATCACTGTATCCACATTGTACATCCACAGGGCTCTACTCACTGCTCTACTAAACAGAGTCATCTATACACCGCCACGACATTTACCTGATAATTGTTGTGACGTCTCCCAGATGACTCTTCTTCAGTATCATGGGAAAAGAGCTCAAAAATTCTACTTTTACAGTCTTACATCTACATCTACGTTATATCTATCTACTCTGTTGAGAAGGATTGCCAGCAATTGAAAATAACCTTGTATCTTCAATTCTATGGGATTGATACCTGGATGCTGCGGTCAGGCTGGTGGTCATAATTTCAAATCAAGCTGTTAAGTAGCACACAGTGCATGTGGATTCTTTTGGGGTCAAGGCAGCGGCAACATAGCGAGCCATAAAAAATATTATTCAAAAGGATATTTAATCCAGCAACTGAGAAAAGAGACGATTTAGCAAGTTACTCAGCTCCCGGTTCCAGGACAGATCTATTACGCGTCAGTTTCTGCCAAAGAACCTTTCAACAAAAACTGATTCAGGAGACATTTACAGCTAAATACATTTCTATTTCCAAATAACGCTGAAACATTTTCAATTAGCACTTTCATTTCACTTTATTTCCATTTTTCGTGAGATCTGAAATTACAGTGGATAGGGTAAAATAAATGTAAGTCTTATGTTGATCAAATTGTTAGAAAACTGATGGGTTTTGATTGGGAAATGGATTTAAGGTAAGTACAGTTATGAGCTCTAATAGTTATACTTTAATTTATTATTAGTCTACATACTATTCATTATCATTATACTTTAATTTATAATTGAATGCTTACGCTTTGAAAATGAAACTGCTGATAAATTTTACAGAGAAATGGTGTAAGGTGACAATCTTACGAAATTGAAAAAACCTGGAACACTTTGTCAAATAATTTTGAATACTTAAATCAATTTTGTACAAGAATGATAAAGCTAGTTTGACTGTTCTTCAATTTCACGGTGGGCACAAATGTGAATACTCAAATTTAACACAAAGGAAACAATAACAGTCTCCAAAACGTATCATTCACCTTCTGAGCCATCCGCGCCGAAAAAAATATGTAATAATAGCGAGAAAGAAAATATTTTTATGTATTTGCACTGGAGTCTAGTCATTGATTCAAAAGACCAAATCGCGATGGTCGTGTCACAAAGTGTAGGTACTCGTAATGATTACTTCAATGCAGATGCTGACCAAATAATAAGAAAAATGCAATCACATTTTCAATAAAATTTTGAAAACATCGGACGTCTTTGTGCACCAATGGTCTGTAACTTCTCGCCTGGGATTGAAAAGTAAATAAGCATAAAATTTGCTGAAAAGATTCAAAACCAAGCATATTAATTAACAATAAATATTTGTCTATATTGATGAATGGTCAGTCATTAATCATGAGGAGATCGTTGGCAAAGCAAAAGATGGTTTATGATTGTTAAGTTGTGTTTTGCACGAAATATGGTTTTGTAAAATCAGGGTGCGGGGATTCTCGATGAGGGATAATGCCCGTTACGAATATGGGCTGCAAAATATTTTATGATATCATTATTGTCTCATAAATGATTTTAGGATATAGCGACATTCTTTTGTTATCTATCAATGACAATTATGACTCTCTTCACTTGCTTATTTTAAAGGTCAAGAAACTTTCTTTTGAAGTCTAACGATTATTTCACCCAATTTATGTCAATATATGCCAATTTATGTCCAAATATCAATATTTATTTCACCCAATTCATGAATTTTAACTTTGACCAACTTAATAAAATCAGAAAGTAGGGCTAACATAAAAGAGAAAAGCTTGTCTAGGTCTACAACGAGTCTTTAGCTGATCTCAATGCTCTCTAAATTCTTACAAATTTTCCATCGAGTGTGCACTTTCTGAAAAGTACTTGAGTCTCCAAAATCAGTCAGGTTTACTACTGGCTGACAAGGCCGCCACTCACTTTAGCTTGAGCTAAAATTGTAGACTCAGAAGTGCAAAGTAGTCACCATTGCCTCAAAAGCAATGACCGTCAAAACACAATAAAGGCGCGAAAATCAATAAATCTAGAGAAAAGTGGGAAGAAAATCGTCTTGCATCGGTTGTAAATATTGAATACGCGATAAGAAGCAACTACCTACGACAGTGGGCCCCCGGATGAAGTGCTATGGGAAAAATTAGATTGGGAAATGATTCGTGAAACACCTGGTTTAGGAACGTCCTCCCCGGTATAAATGAAAGAAATATTGATGCGCTAAGGAAAACCCAACACACAAACATGCTTACGCATGCATCCGAAATACAACGTGATCGTTCTCGTCATTTACACGTTGAGGTTAATTAGTTTCTTTCTCGGGATCGGCCTGTATCCTCATAGAAATTCTCATCTTGCTGACTCCGAGAAAAGTTCACCAAATACACTCTTAGAGGTAAATACTTAGCTGTATAACAGTTCCTTTTGCTCTCCTATCATGGCACTAAAAATTATAGTGGAGCCCGCAATATTCTCTAGGCTTTCACGCAATAGTCTCATGGTAAGTTTCCAGTCGTTGAATGATGGTTTGTTTCTCCATTTGAAATAAATGAGGTTGACTTTACGCAGTGAAGGATAAAGTTTCCTTGAGGGGCCTGTGACGTTGTACGAAAATGAGGTTAGGACTTTACCGAGGTAACGGATTTGGATGGCCACGACGGTCAAATCTACTCATAGCTGGTGACCGGACGCATTCCCATAAAGATCGGCACTAGCCCGAACTTCAGAATGTATCAACAAAATTACAAACATCCAGAAATACAATTTGTTTGCAATAATGTTATTCAACTCTAATTGATAACAGCTTTCGCTTGTAACTTCCAATATAATATGTATCGACGAGCATTTAGTCTCACATGATGAAAAAATATCTAGTCATGAATTTTCACTGCTCACAGGACCACTTCTCAACCTTCCTTGTACAAAATAAAAATCATTTTCCCAAGTCTTAGACATTGTGCCTAAAATGCTAAAACTAAACCAGAAATATGAAAATATTTATGAAAAAAGTTACACTTTTCAACAACTTGGATGCTGTAGTCTTTTGACCAAGCAGCAAGGTGGACTTGGAAACACTGAACGTTAATTTCATCGCATATTCAATCCATTCGAATATTTCCTATACAGCTTACGGCTCAAATATATTGATGATGAGTAGAAGCTACGGTGGAATGGAATTATCAATGTCCAAATTTATCTGTGGGTTGGTTACCCTGGTATTTCTTGGCTAATATCTGCCTTGCCAATTCCACGTCTACTACCGCGTCTGCTAGCTTGTCTGAAAACAGATTAGCAGGCACTCCCAGAGTTAATTAATGTTCTAGATGCTAGTCGACCCTTTCAGTGAAGTCTTCAGCAAATCCAGCAGTCATGACAGGAGACCCAGAATAATGAAGAGATTGTCATAAGCAGTAATGGGTGCTACTTAGGCAATTGTATTCCAAACTCTCGGAATTGTTGTCTAGTAATTAGACATAATATTAAAAAAAAAGTGTTTCCATTCCACACGTAAGGTATTGGAATGAGAATATTTCTCGTTAGATGTTAATGGAAAGTCGCAGAATATGTTTTGAAGCATGGGCTCATTTTGAGTAGCATTGGAGTATTGCCTTAGCATGCACTCAGCATGCACTTAGTTAAAATATACTCTTCCATACATAGCTGATTATCAGAAAAAAATTCATGAACTCATTTAAATCGTGCGGTAGAGAACTACGCGATACTTAATGTCATTTTCCTGTCCAACTTGGTGAGTTTTGGTTTAATGAATAATCAGTATCACATCACACATTTATAGAGTCTTCAAACAACTAGCCGACATTCTGCCGAACCTTAAAAAACCCACATTGTTAGTAAATATTACTCTGTATTATTCATGTCATGTTTGTAATCACACCGTGAAGGCTACATTTGACAATCATGGGAAACCAGTCATAATGAAACCGGGTCTTAGGCTACAAATGTTTTCCTTGGCACGTGTGAGCGGTATTTACTAACCGAGGAGATTTTTGCGAAGGAATCGACATTTTTCCTATTTGATGCGTGCGCGCATCTAAAAGAAGAACCCGCCTACGCGCTCACAGACCTCCCCCTCTCCTTCCCCACTCCCTACATTTCACCTCATCCCATAACTCATCTAAACTAACACACCCTCCATCGTTTTATTCTCTTCCATTTCCATTTTATGATTGCTTAATCTCAGACTTGTCTGTTTCTCAACGGATTACGCGACGAAAAAAATTGCATAATGGATTCCATGCACGCCAGTGTAGATGACTCGGTAACGATGGGGGGGGGGGGAGAGAGTTGGGGAACAGATGGCTGGGATTCCAGCCAGGGAGCAGTGTAGAGAGGTGTCGGCATTGGTGCCTCAGAAATACGCAACTCTCTGACCGTTGACAAATTCTTTCCGAGTGTCCGGGCGGTAGGTGCCAAAACCTCAGACCAGTATGCCTGCCTGACCTAACAACCGAAATGCGAGAACTCTTTCTCTTTTCTTCTGGTTTTGCGAACCTTATTCCACAGAGCATTCGTGATTATGCTCCATCAACACAATGGTCGAGTAATTGCGCATTCAGATCTAGTTCAAATATTTTCACACAATAAGTCAAGTAAGATTCAACAGGAAATCGACGTGGAATCGTGAAGTTAGACATGATATTGGAGAGATATGATTGATACTTTAATAAAAAACAAAATTTTACAGACATTATGACTCAAATATTTCCCATACCACTGCATCCGGAGGCTCACTGTCCTAGGTAGTTGCTTCTCATCGTATATTTAATATTTACAGGGGATTCGAGACGATTTTTTTTCCATCTCTCTCTGGAGTTATTGATTTTAGCGCCTTTACTTTGCGTTGACGGACATTGCTGTTGAAGCAATAGTGACTACTTTGCACTTCTGAGTCTATAATTTTAGCACTAATGAATTTTCACGCACTGATTAAACTTTAATGAAAATTCGATGGGTGCAGCAGGCCTTTATTTCTGACGAACATAAGATATTTTCACGCGAAACTTCAAGAACTGAAGGGTAATAATATTTTGTTAATTCAAAAGTTATTTTGAAGAAATTCTGCATCACTTTATTCTAAGTTCACGTATATTCTCATTATTTATTACAATTTCGGCTATGCATAGGATGGAAACTCATATTTTTCACGGGCTAATTAATGCATCTGAGGATTATATAGTCGGCTGAAGGAGAAATGAGCAAAAAACATGGAGAGAAGTCGAAGAAAGACTTCATTCTTGGAATTTATTCAGATTATGGATTGATTCAACAGAGAGGAACAATGGATTTGTGACGAAAGACATAAAAGAGAAGAGACAGAGATTCATAATAAGTCACGACGACGCGTGATAAGTAAAAAGTGGCGCAAGGAAGAAGTAATGGACTAAGCTATGGAATGTTACAATGAAGGCCTGCGGAAATGAAGGAATAATTATGGAACATAAACCAATTATGTACGAGTCATCTAAAGAAAAGCATGCCTCGTATTTTACACGGAGTTTTAATCTGGAATGCACAATTATCAATTTCATAACCTTGAATTCAAGATAAAAGCATTGATAGACAATGCCTTAACGGAATCAATTTCCCACACTAGAAAATAATGTTACCTTATTTTGCGAGCATCTAAAAGACTGAACAAATACAAATATGCACTGCACATAAATCCCATTTGAATACATCTGGAAAATTATTTTTGATAACCCCTCTATCATGGACACCTAAGTGTTTGTGGATGTTGCTCATGAGTGTCATTCGCGTTCATCACAAGAATCTTCTTGGGCACAACAGTATGAATATCATGAAGATACGGCCAAGTACCTCTTCCTCATGCTAAGACGCTCACTGGAATTTAACCGAACGACTCAAGCTATCAATCAATTAACATTTCTACTACCATAAATGGAAAACTTCATGGCGTCCCGCGCATCGACAGTTGAGTCAGATTTCTGGAGATAAAATAATCACGGACGGACGCCTTTTTTTCTGATATGGGCAATCTTCTTCTTACCTTCCACATTTAGGCAATTTCCCTGTTCCGGCCTCACAATCTTAGTCTCGGTCTCCCGATACTTTTTCTGCCCAAAGGCTTATTATATACTCTAAAAGGCTTACATTATACTCTTAAAACATTTCCAGGAATCCTTTCTAGAGGCAAGCGCTCGACATGTTCTTTCCATCTTTCTTCATAATTTGTTGCTACCTCTGCCACAATTATACTTCTAATTATTGCCTTACATCTTCATTTTTTTGTGGTCCAATAGCGTACAGTATTTAATATAAACAAGAAATTAAATTTCTAATGTCTATTTTTCTTGGTGCCGAAGATTCAGATCCATTTACGAGTGTGGTCACAGGCATAATTTTGGAAAGTTTATTCCTGCTCATTGCAGTTTTTTCTTTCAGTGCTCTTCTTATAGTCACACATATTCTTTGGTTATTGGCAGTTTTATTGATATTGTCTTTGTGGGCAATACGGACAAAATTAAAGCTTGAATTTTTCCTGGTCACATTTGACCCGTCACATCTCGGTTGCTCAAGGAAAATCTTTCCGAATCGCGAGTTACGACAAAAATTTTGTTTCCCACTCTCCGCTCAACCGTATTTTATCCACTCTCACATCATTCCCGTTCGTCTCGCCGTTGACGAGCGCCTCACAAGTCTTTCTCCGGGAACTCCAGCTCTCTCTCCTTCACTCCCCGACCTCCTCCTCTCACTGCCCGAGATACTATCTCCGGATGGCACCGTTGCGTTGCGGCGCTGCACGGCGACTAGACCTGCATCGGCCGGCGGGCGAGTACCGCTACGCTCCTGCCCTAGTATCCTACTGCCTGTCCGGGGAAAAAGAGCTTTTCATAAACCCTCACTCTATATATATACGGGCACACTAACTTTGCCCCGAGTGGAAATCGCGAATAAATCCGTGTGACCGCGATGATATCGTTATTGTCTGGGACGCGCTTCAGTGGTCTTTCGCCCGCAGTCCAAAATAAACGCCGTCCAGAGGGAACAAAGAAGGAAAGAAGCGTGAATGAAGGAGAGAAGAAATGTGTTACGAGGGAATCCGAGATGTTAAATGATGCGTCGTTCCAGTATCCGGGCCGATGCGTTTATCACGGTGGTTATCCTTAAGTGAATCCGTCGAATATACTCCTTCCGTCACAGGTCGGTCTGACGGCCGTTTCAGGTAGCATAAGTCTGCATAAGTCCGTTTGAAAGCAGCATCAAGTTTGCGAATTCGGAGTGAAATGCTATACTGCAAAAACGAAGGTGCAAAGTTTTAACCATTTCTAGTGAACATGTTCTCAAGCCGTGTTTGGACATTATCCATCGAAAGACGATACAAAGAGCGCATTAATTAACTGATCAGCGTTAGCTATGCATACAAAATTCTGTTTCGGTGTAAAACAGAGTGAAAACGAATAATCCAAACGAAGGAAAAATGTATAAAGTGGTGGCAACATCTATAACCACTGCAGAATCAATAGCCGCAATGTCACTCAACAAACTGCTTCTTGATATATTTCAATGTCTTTTTATTACCGATAGTTAGACGGATATTGTCTCTATCAGAAATACCTCGATTATAACAGTTACTGTTGAATAAATGCCAGGAAATAAGGAGGAGAGAAAATTCAAAGTAGCGATATTGAGCGACTTGTAGCAGTTCCTCGAAATTAGACTGGAAGCCTTGAAACGGATTCAGCAATGGGAATATGGATGTGCAGAATTTAGAAAATATAAATTTAAATAACCAAAGAATTCTTTACGCGCCTCAATTTTGACGGGAAGCTATACCTGCATTAAAATGTGCACTGAAATGCATAACGTAGAACAGCCCTCAAGTATATTTCGCATATCACTGGCGGAAAACCCGTCCTAATTCTACTCTGCAGCATTATTCGTCGCGTTCAATTGAGCGAAGTGATACGGAAAATATGGGGTGTACAAACGTTCTTTCGCTTACTAATAATCACGATCTACTGCGCTCAGTGATTTGCATGTAAATCTTGGCTTGAAGGAGAACGAAAACATCGACTGGACCTTGAGTATAAAGACCCGTCGCTCACGGTAATTTGAATGGAAATCTAAGTTTGAAGGAAAACGAAGTTATGAAGAAAAACCTTGAGTCCATTCAAACCCAACCTCAGCGTGAGGATAGCGTGAATAGCTTTACTGGACTGAATTCGCTGGGTTCAGTGTGCCCCGGCGGCCGTTATTCTGTCGTGCGCAGTGTTTTGAAGGTGATTTGGAGGTGATATAGCATTGTGAATCCCTACGCCATTCCTATTTCTACTATGCAATAAGCACTATGGCATGAAAAATACAAAGGGAGAATTCATCGTAAAAACTAGTCAATGTTAAGTTCGGCTATTTGAACACACCATCTTACAAAAAATATTTCTTCACTCACTAGCGGGCGCAGAGAGGCAAAATACTGTTTCCCGGCAGCTGAAATGCAAAACTTTGAGCGATAATATTGCACCCATATTTGTACCAATAGTTAAATACTTTCATATGTGCGAGTATATTATTCACATATGTCATTCGCCTTCAGAAAATTAATATGGTACCGATCCCATAACAAAGGAATTTATATTGTAAAAATGTATGATAGTACGGCTTCGTTGATTAACTATGTCAAGAACAAGATATATTTTTTCTGAATCATACACTGCCTACCACAAAGAGGACCTTCATGAAACTAATCAGTGCCTAATGCGGAAAAAAGCTCGGAGGAATGAATGCCGGCAGAGTAAGTGTACAATAATCCTTCACAGTTCCAAAATGATCTGGGAGAAAAAATATCTTCCTGGTATTAATGTTTTTTAAAAACTAAAGCAAAGCTTATTCACGTGACCTTAACTACTTTTGGGACAATAGCTTTTGATAATAGTATGAAGTGACCAGAACCTTATCGTTCAAACGACATAAATGACATTATTCTTAGATACTGTAAGCCCTGAGATATCGTGGTCTCAAAAGACGCGATATCGATAAGACACGGTCGAAATCCACCAATAGATTTTACAAGACACAATCGTTCTCGGAAAGACGCGGTTTTCGATGCCGCAATCGGAATGAACTTTTGAGTCACGCGACATCATGATTTGCTACCGGGTATTAAGGATTTGGAACAATGTTAAGAGGCAAACCTGTCGAATTAAAACCAAATGGTGAGTGTAAAAGATTGTAATCCATGACAGTTACAACGATCATTTTATGACGATAAACTGTTGTTACCATTTGGTCCGTATCAGCGGTGGCGACTTGTATTGACTTATGGCGACTTGTACATGCAATAGAAGTTGTATTGTACGTGTTCTGTTAGCATTTCGGAGGATAGACTGGTGTATGACAACATCACTTTCACATTTTTCTCGTTCTCAACTATTACTCCGTTTTCCTCAGCATTATTAATTGCCGGTTTCTTTCTATTACAATTCATAACACGAGTTAAGGCCTGCCGTGAATCGGCTTCAATAAACGGAATTCATATCTACATATGCTAATGGTAAGCAATGTTTACTACGATTCACTTAAGTCCCATTTCTAATTCTCGTCATAAGTGGCGGGCGTTTTCTCTTTCTTAACACGCTGTTCAGCCAGGATATAGTTTTCCTTTCTCCCGATAGGTTATTCCCCAAGCCGATTATGACCCGTCAGCTGCTACAGATGTATACTCCATCCTCCGTGGTCTCATCAGAAGCTGTGCATTCGATGCCGCGCGGAAGTTTATTTTCTATGATCTTTCGTTCAAGTACACAACTCTGAGAGCATCCTAGCAATCCGATCTATATTAATTAAACGATTTATTTAATTACAAACATCTTGTTTGAAAAGGGGTCTTTGATTAAATTAGACGCCTTTCCAAGAAAAATAAGGAAAAATCACTGGCTAAGAATTTACTACCATAAAATTAGTATACGCAATACCGGCTCATAGACTTGTCATAGAAAAATTTAAGTGTGCGTTCAGGTAAAACCCGCATTCTCTGTCTCGTATTTGTTTCAAGTCGCGATTTAAAAAGAGGAGACTATTTCAGGGAAACGAACCTCGCGAGCAGTGAGTGTTTAGTACGCTATATTTAATGAATGCCACTTTTAGCATGACTTTCAAGAGCAGTGATAGAAAACATAGACGCCTGCGCTGATAAATTCGTTGGACCAAGTGTAAGGATATTCCTTCCGGCGTCTCTGCCAAACAAGTACTATTCGTCTTAATTATAGCGGTGATCGAAGCTATTCCTGGCAATTTCAATCCATAGAAAGTCAAAGCATGCTGAGTTGTCCTTTAAAGTATAACCTCGAGACAAAACTGAAAACCAGCTTTTTTCCTCACTCGAATCCTATGTTGTACCAGGATTGTGTGAACCCACTCTATGTCCGTATAACTTGAAATCTATGAATATAAATGGCAACCCTAATGAAGACGCTCAACAAATAAAGTCTTCCCGGGTTTTCCACCATGTTAGGTAATTGTTGGCCAACAATTACCTAACCTAAGATGTTTGACTATCTAAAGCACTCATTTATGTGGATCCCATTGATTATTTAAACTCAGCAGTGCAACAGATTCTAGCGCTAGGATTATCCAGTGTAATTTATCCTCCGTTATCGGTCGGGCGACTCATCACTTCACTGTTGTCTTCGTCGAGCAAACCACGATTTTGAATACGGGGTTGTACTTTACTCCCGGCCGGAGATATGTCCGATGTCAGACCGAACATGCTATCGCTCGAAGATTGATTACAGGGAGACCAAAACTGGGAGAAATTGGGCAGACAAGTAAATCTTAGGCCTGCTGATGACTGTGAAAATTTCCGTTGAATTTTGTATGAACTCAGTTGTTGGATTGCTAAGTTTAGAAATATTCATGTTCTCGCGATTTAACCTTTTCTTAAATTCTGGATCAACAATACTTTACCGTGGAAAAGAGAAGTTCCCATTTCTTCACAATATTTTAGCACACGTTAATCCAAATATATAAAAATACCCTAATGGAATAGATAGGGATCGAGTCATTGTCATGGACAAGAGATTGATTCGTCATGCCGCAGGGCCAGGTACTGATTACGGCTAAGGCGGATATTCTGCGAGGGAAACGCCGATCCCAGATCAAGTACTGAGTAAAGAACAGTTTGAAACGTGGCACCTTGTCCATTGAAGGAACATCGTGCTCTGCGTCTGACAATGGTCCCCTAAGATCTTTGTTAACAAATTAATTTTCATGCTCGTAGGTACGTGATACTTTGGTGGCCATTAATCAACGCGGACGATTCACGTTTACCTGTCTAGCGTGTGACAAAAACTTTAGCGTTGATAATTATCAGCAGTAAAATGATAAGTTCAAGTGCATTAAAAACAGTCTGTGATATAGAATTTAAAAGGAAAATTTATTTCAATCGACTAAAACTACATAGCTATAACTCACTTATATTTATATATTTTTGTTTTAATGGTCAATTAAAACTCCAATTGTTGACCAGTTTGACTAGGTTTATTGGGTATGCAACGGGTAGACTGGCAAGTGTTAAGGGTAAGCTAATTAACCTCTTTATCCTTCCGTCATTCACCAATTCTCTCCGTCTAATTCTCCAATCCTTTCTCTATCCTTGCATACTCGCCCAGCTATTTTAAATGGCGCGAATTACCTACCTCAGCAGTCGGTTACCTCGGTTAGTAACCGACTGACCAATGGAATATTTCATTGCAAGAAAAAGGTAGAATGCTGATGCTAAGAGGACCAGCGATGTCTACTATCGAATCAAGAAATCGTATCACTTTCAAAGGCGGAGAAATAAGGATTCATGAAACTCGGTAATCGTACCTCCACGATTTACCAGTACCTGACTCGCACGAAGGGAACGAAAGCAATTAGGACTGACGGCGGAGCCCTACGAGGGAGAGGGATTCCCTATGCTCTCGTTTTCCAGCAGTCACTAGTCGACGGGAAAATAACACTCCGTCGAAGAATGGGGGGCGGGCACGGCTGTGAGGTTGCACCGAGGTCAGGCAGGTCGGATATCGACTTGATTGGAGAAATCTGGCTCGGTGAAAAATCGCAAGGAAACCAAGTATAAGAAATCGGAACGTCGGAAGATGTTTTTCGATCCTTTCCGAAAGCTTTTTTTCAGTATCGGACGTTCGAATTCACGGATCTAGCGGATCTTGAAGCTGTTCCGATCTTCCAATCTACGAATCTTCCATTCTTCGAATCTACGCGGTATTTTCCGGTATTTCGCGGTAATTCTTATACTACTCTACTCGACTCTGTTACTCGACATTGGAAACCGTGAAAATGAAACTTTAAAATTAAATAAAAAACAGTTTAAAAGGTGTCGGACAGAGAAATTCATTAAAATAACAGCAGCGTTAACTATGTCACCAGTCGATAAATTTCATAGCCATATTTACATACACAAACAGATGTATTTTAAAAAATTGTAGCCTAGAATTGTTTTTTACTCCGAACGGACAGGTAAAATTTTGCTTAGATATAAAACTGTAACTAAATGTAGGTATTTTTCTTGATTATTTCGACCATCCTCAGTGAAGGATCCTAGCTTCTAGGCATCATCATCATCTGGTGTTCTGCCTGCTGGCAGGTCCCGTACACCACTGCTGTCTCCATCCGCTTCTGTCCCGAGCTTCTTTCTTTGCTTCATCATAGCTGATGTTCTTCACCTGATCCACCAATTTAATTCTTCTCCTTCCTCTCTTTTTCTTTCCTTCAATTGAACCCTCAAGTGCCACAGTTATTATACTTTTCCCTCTCATCGCATGGCCCAACCAGTTTCCTTTCCTTTTCCTTATTTCCTTTAGGAGCGATCTTCCTTCTTTCACTTTGCTCAAAACCTCTTCATTTCTCATCTCATCTACCCATCTTACTTTTTCCATCCTTCTCCACATCCACATTTCATAAGCTTCTATTCTATTCCTTTCTCTCTTACCTAATGTCCACGCTTCACATCCATACATGAAAACGTTCCATGAATAACATTTAGCTAGCCTCTTTCTCAGCTCCAGATCCAGGCTTTTATTGCATAGCAAGTTTTTCTTCTGGCTGAAGGCCTCTTTTGCCATTGCTATCCTTGCTTTTATTTCTGCAATACTTCTCCAGTCGTCTGTCACCATCGTTCCTAGGTACCGGTAGCTTTTAACTTTTCCTATTACACCTTCATTTATTTTCACTTCTAGGCAGTCATGAATCTTTGGACACTCAGATTTCCAATCGAGGAAATGTAGGATACATTTACCCCCAGTTCCCGTTTATTTCAAATAGATCATGATAAAAGTTCATCTACGGCGAGAGAGAAAACTTTACACGCCCACAGTATCCTTCTGTCAAAAGCTTTTCCGTCATATAAAGCGGTTGCCTCCGCACAAAGAAATACATTACTAAACTCAAAGGAGCTGACTCCTAAGATCTGGATCTTTTTTTTTATTTCGGCATCTCTCCTTCGGATCCCTTTACTCCGCCTCGGCACACTGCGGTCGGGTTGGAGGTGATGGCGGTAATAAAAAAAATAACACGTGCAACTGCGGAGGTGTCAATAATCCACGATGCTGGCGGGACGGGCGTTGCATTGTTGCGTCACGCGCGGAGTAATGCTTCGAAATCACAAGAGGGAGAGTTTGAAAGAGGGAAAGGGAGGGAGTGGGGTTGATGGCCAGTTGTGCCGGGAGAATCGAGTAAGGTGAAACTCTGGCTCCCGTCTTGTGTTCGCCAACAATTGCTCGGGTGGATAGTATTCACCTCTCCCGCAAGAGTGTAAAGTTGCTCCTCTTTCCAACCCGCCTCTCGCTCACTCTCTCCACCATTCATCCCCCCGCCCCAACCACCATCCCCATCCCCCAGCTTTGCCCGCATGCGTACACTCACGGACCCCCCCTTCTTACCTCCCCCACAACGGTGTCGGAAATTCGCCAGCTCGGCAAGAAACAACCGTTTCGCCGCGTATGGCTACGCGCTGTGTTGTGAGAGAGACAGGTGTCGCGAAAGCATTCCATCTAGGAAATACGTCACGCAGTTTGAATCAGCTGAGAGACTATTACAAGCGCGCAAGGATGGCATTAATCAAAGCAAAGTCAAGGTGTAAGAGTTATGGCTATAGTGTTGACCCCAGAAAAATTTAAGTAACCGACATTTACCTGAGAGGAAGGTGACTAATTTCATCACGAAAACCTTGAGTGGATTAACAAGAGGAGGCGTCACGCTCGTCAACTTTTTTGGCAGATTGGCTGGGCCAAAATGGGTGTAACCTTAGAGATATTACGCGGATTATTGGAGTAGAGGAGTTTTCTCATGAGGCAAGCATTCTAAAAGGCGTACTCAGTAATGAGTTGTGAAAGGACTCTGCACGGTTGTCGCTGCACGGTAATGAAACGTGGGCTATGAGATTTTACAGTGAAAATAGAACGGTTGCGTTCAAGATGTAGGTCTGGAGAAGCATAGAGAAGATTCAATGGACATTGGATAATCAAACGAGAAATTACGGGACTTGACAGGATGTTGTTCAAGGAAATTCGAAGACTGTGAATGGAGCCCCAGGTATTAAAGGTGATGGAGAGCTAAAGACTTTGATGGGAAGCGAGTGCTTTGGACAAAGAAAAAAGATTTGAAAAGGTGATTCAAGTATGGTGGAAAAGTATGGGATGATGAGGAGATGGCGGTAATAATATTTAGCAAAGTGAAATCATGAGAGCTGATAGTTCCACGTTCCCTGAATATATTGGAAGGCATATAATTACAAACCGGCGGCAAAGATAGTGAGTGTTACAACACTCTTCTATGTACATTTACATCTGATTCATCTATTTCAGAGCATCACAGAGAAAATTATCATGACGCCTCACTACATCTCCAGACCTGACCGAAGCGACAAATAAGAGAGATACACAGCCAAAAAGATAGGTACAAAAACTCGTTCATTCCGCACACAATAAGCGACCACAATAAAAACTGAGCTCCACTAAATAAACTCCTATAATACATGTCAGCATTTCACCTCCCAAAACCATATCCCTCACATATTTACACGGTTGGTGTCCCAACACCCCGTGCCACACGTCCATGCGGCGGCTCGAAGGGTAGTATGTAGATGTAGATGTAATAATAGTTGTTTGCAGAGGAGACATGTAGTTTTCAAGCAGTATGAAACGAATGTACACCTATCATTATTCACTATGTACACAAAAATGTAAGAAATAAAATAATGAGATGAATTAGCAATAATTTATGTTTTTAAATCATGGTGGGATGAAACCCTGTGGAAAGAATCTACAATCAGCGATCTCAAGTGCTGGCTTAAAGTTTGGCTGATACCCTCGGAAACAGTCAAAATCCACTTCATTCTTCCGGATTCCAACACTTCGTGGGAAACCTCAGGTGGCACTACGAAAGAAACTGGCTTCACATACCTCGAACGTGTACACTTCTCATGCTTTGAAGCCGCATCAGATCCTCAATCTCCCCTTCTCCCTACTCCGTGAAACGAGAGTCGCGGAATGTTCTCCATTTTTCCTTCCTGGTCAAGCGCCTATTATTTCGATGGTGCTTTAAGGTAGCTTTTGAAGTACTTTTGTACAGCGATATTGTACTGCCAAAGTATTTTTGGGCATCACATCACTCGAATGTTACGCAATTTCAAACTATACTAAAAATTACTCCATATACCGCTTGTTCAATGTAATTTTTTACCAATTGACTGGGGAAGAATTGTACAAAATTTTGCGAGCTTTCCATCGTGAACCTAAGTTCTGTAATATTTCTTCAGTTTTGACGAAAATAGACGATATATGTCGTTAGACACCAGTTAATCATAACTCTACTATCATGAACTGTAGAAATGATTATTTTTTCTTGGGACCATGCGGTAATTGTATTATTATAATATTTGATAACTCAATAATGTCTGCATTTAAATTTAGGAGTAGACTGATGAATATTCAAATGATAACATTTATCGCACGGGACTTTTATTTATAACGCTTGAGTCCCACGCGGGGAAGACCAACCGATAATTATCCCATGGGAGCGAAACGAAAGTAAAATTCACAGTGAATAAGAGGGCGAAAAAAGAAGAAATAGAAGTTTTTTCGCGTCTCTTAATTACCCACACCAACCGTCATGCTATTACGTGACATTAACTCCTAATTCACGTGGTCGTAACTTGTAACTGGATGCGAGTGAATTTCCTCATGGCTCATATATTGCTACAATAAGGGTGAAAGGAAAAAACATCAGCATGCTACGCTTTGCTGATGACAAAGCAATTCTGACACAGAAGAAGGAAGAAAATAGAGTTCTCGATAGTATGGAGAGAACTATGAGGAAACACATTATGAAAATTAGTATAGAGGGAAACCAAAATTTACTCGAGTGGAAGAAATAAAAAAAACAGAATCACCATCAAACTTGGGTGGCAAAAAGTTGTGCAAGTGGTAGAAATTGAGTATTTCCTAGGAATCAGAGTTATGAGCGACGGAAGAAGCAAGATCATTGTCAGCAGAAAATCCAATGCTAACACGGTATTCTACGCGAAGAGGACTCTAATAAGAGCCAATAATGCCTGCGTGAATGCAAGAAAGGACCTTATTGAAACACACATTTGGAGATTACTCTTAGACGGGAGTAAGCCCAGGAAATTGCTCTGATTTTGCTCTGGCGTCAAACCCTTAACGCAGATTGCAGCGATTGATTTTCTCATCGACCTTTGTCTAAGCTTTGCCGAAAAAGAAGAAAACATATCCGCGGAAATGCAATTTTTTTGGGTTTTCTTAAAAGTAGAAACACCGAGAAACTAAAAGCTTAACGAAAATATAGGTGTTTTTTATTTTATTCCTAATTAACCTTTCTCTCGGAAGCCTTCAAAAATCCTCAGAGCAAGGCGAAAACCTTACGCCGCTTCCTGTTGTGACGTGAAGGCTCCGTTCGGAAGCCAGACCCGGACGTAAGAACTCTGGATGAAAACGGAGATAAGTTTTGTGTGAACGAGATGGACACGATACACTTGCGATTGGGTAACAGGGAGTGCCTGGAGGGAATAGTGGAAGGGAAAAGAACCTCGGAACGATTGCTATGCGCTGTATAATGGAATTGGCCACCACGACGTAAACACCCACGTCATGTGACTGAAAAACGACGAGCCGGAGGGCGCGATAGCCTTACTTTGTAAATTGTTCAAGATAATGGTCGTAAGTTGCTTATTAGAAAAAAAAACTTTGAATGGAGAATGCTAAATGCTAAAGACTATACCTGAAGGAGAAAAAATATCGTTTTGTTATGTTTACATCGTGATCACTTGAGTTTTGTACTTTAAAAAAATTGAAATTTCCGCACCTCAACTCCGCGCCGTACGAAGGCCCCTCCTTGTAAGATGTGTAATTCCCAGACTGTGGTAGACACATTGCGAGTTACTTGGGTAGCTGTATCCAAGTCAGTGTGAAAAGGAGTGCATTTTTGGTTATTAAAAGGGTGTGTACTATATATACAATTAAAAAATGTTTCACTCAACCTCACGTGTAAAATGAACACTTTATTACAAAATGTTTTACCAATTAATACGTAATTAAAAATACATCAGCAGCAAAAAATATTTAACAGTCTCCACGAAAAAATAACCTCTGAAATTTCTATTTTGTTAAAACTTCAAGAATGTCTGCTGACATGAAAAATCACTCGCAGCTGAAATCGTTATGGGATTGTGTAGCTTGGATATTTTACAATCATAATATACTGTTGCCTCATTCGAAACAGTAGGCGAACAAAAAATAATTTTTTGCAATTTGTTTAAATTTTAGCCCACTTCGCGTCGTTTCTACATCTACATACTACCCTGCGAGCCGTCGCATGGGCGTGTGGCAGGGGGTGTTAGGACACCAGCCGAGTAAAGACATAAGGTTTTGGGGGGTTAAATGGTAAATGGTAACTTGTATTATGGGAGTGTATTTAGTGGAACCCAGTTTTTATTGTGGTCCCTTAGTGCGCGCGGAAAGAACGAGTTTTTGTACCTATCTGTTCGGCAGTGTATCTCTCTTATTTTATCGCTTCTGTCAGACCTAGAGATGTAGTGAGGCGTCATGATTATATATTCTCGGTGTCAATCTGAATTTCTCAAGCAAGCTAAGACTAGCGTGGTTAAAGGTTTCTCGAGTTTTCCACCGGGTGAGCAGGTCCATGGGGTCCAACGTTTCGGATAACGACTTGTCCTCCATCATCAGGGGGGGGGTTCAGCTTCCGTTCAGATTCGGAAGCTGAACCCCCCCCCCCCCTGATGATGGAGGACAAGTCGTTATCCGAAACGTTGGGCCCCATGGACCTGCTCACCCGGTGGAAAACCCGAGAAACCTTTATCCATCAGATACGCCGGGAAAATCTGAAATCCTTAAGACTAGCGTGTAACCTCCGAGTCTCAAGGGGCTCCCACCGTAATCCCTTTAACTGTTGTGTAACACTATATGTTCATTCGTAGCAGTTTTTAACGGAGCGTGCAGCTTTTCTTTGTATTATATACATTTTTTGGTTAAATCTTTATAACTAGGGTCCCAAACGCTGGAGGCGTATTCGAGGTGGGGCCTAACCAGAGCGAAGTAGCATCTCTCTCTTACTTTTTCATCCAAGGACCTTCATATTATATGCTTAACAAAACCTAGTTTCTTTCATTTGGGATCCCTGTTTCCCGTTGGATCCCTGCGCACCCGAGAGTGGAGGTTTTTGCTCCTCGGGCGGGAAAACGAATAGCGGAGCTGAATGGAAGGCGGCGGGAGGCATTGATCGAGCACCGAGAATAGATCATGATGCAGCGGCCGGAGACGGAGTTTTGGCAAGGAGGCCAGGGAGATTGAAGTTTTGATGGGTGCAGAGCGAATCCTTGGAAAGGAACGGTGTGAGGAAAGCGTGGTCTATTAATTGGAGCGACTGATGTATAAGAGACGGCGGGGCGTCAAAGGAAATGAAATGGAAATGTTATCTGTGCACATAGATTGATATCTCGATAGCCAAACCAAATCAAATCTCTAAGAAGGCAACGGCACATCATTTGGGTTTGGTCCATATAACCGTGACTATAGTCGTAAATAACGACGTAACCAATCTTTAAGCTCAGTAAATTTTTCTCGGGTTTGACACCGGGTAAGATTATTGAAGTAGATCAATGTTTCGATGGTTGACTCAGCCATCGTCATCAGGATAATGAGTCGATCGAGTATTCTGGCGGTAATACATAGCCGTAGATGAAATTATATGGCGGTTATATTGTTGAGGGAGCCGTAACGAATTCTTTGAATTTCATCAATCACCGGTCTTACTTAAGCTGAAGCCGTTGTCTCTATTGATGTTATTTTGTTCCACCTGTATCAATATGGCTTCTTTTGTTATTCTCTCCCAATATTTGGACGCCCGGGAAAGTAGCTGAGTCAACCATCGAAACTATGTATATTAATAACCTTACACGGTATCAAACCTGAGAAAATTTAACGAATAGAATTCGCTGGAAAAAACCTTAAATATTTAAGGTGTTAGGATGTGTTGTCCATTTACAAGCTGTTGATTGGCGTGAAAGTTTGCATTTGTGCTTCGATTAATTATATGTATTGATAGGAGTGAAAAATATGCATTTTACCGATTTTATTTTTTTTGCTATACAGTCCTATACAGTTAACACGTAGCCTTATGGCATATGAGATATATTTCAAAATAATAACAAGTACGTATTGTCTGCTAAAACACGAAATTTTACATTTTATGTCATTATAATGGTTGAAAATAAATATCAAGGAGTCACGCTGGATCAAATATTTTGAAAATCATATTAAAATATGATTTTCATCTAAATATCGAATGCTGCGCCGAGAACTCAAGGCAAAATAATGTAGAATGTAATTTATGTATCATTTCCATTACTTCACATATGGTGAGTTCCATCGAATACACATGAACAAATGAAACGTAGTCCTAGATTTTTTTTCAAACTACTTTAAATAATTTTAAGAGAGCAAATAATGGTCCACAAACACCGCTCCAGGATTGCATACAGTGGTAGCGAAACTTAATGGCAGTCGCCTGTTCGAGGCGCGGAGTCATGGAGGGAAAGCCTCAAGTAGAAACAGCCTCCGAGGGAGCAGGAGAGCGGATCAGAACGGACAGGTACACAGCTGCCAAAATAACTGATTTTAATTTAAGAGGACAGAGAAGTATCAGCAGCACGTTTCGCGACAATATTTTCGATCCAAACGATCAAAACACGCTGAAAGCAATCGTAATCCAGCGGAAACTCCCATCTTCACAATGAGACCAAGAGCTTAAAAGAGATGGTGTTGGTGTGAACTGGATTGAGCTTCTTCATTATTTAAGCCCTGAAAGTCAGTTACGAAAACTACTACCTTACTCCCGAGCGGAACTAGTTCGTAAGCACTAGACTTTTCCATTGAGAGTTCTTCGCAACTTCCACCATGTTTCGCTAACACCATACAGACGTCTCATAGAGATCAGATGACCAGAATGCTATGTCACCGAAGGAGATAGCCCAGGTGGGGGGGGGGCAAGAGAAAAGACGGAGGGGAAGGTACGGAATGGAAGAATCAAAGTATTTTCCCTCAGTTTTATATTTCAAAGAGTTGGAATGGTATTCCCAGGGAGGTCAAAAATGATCTAAGGTACGCAGCCCCTGCTTTGTCACCCGCAGTGACTGGCTTTTACGAAGTCGACGAGGTAAATCCCAAACATGTCCTCTATACTTATTCTATGTGCTTTTCGAAGTCTATACGCTTAAAATCCTCCATGTTCTCTTAACAATAACGTAAAATTCTTCTCCTTTTATTGAAGGCAGTTTGGGAGTATCCCGAAAACACTTGTGTCTTCATCGATGAACCACGAAATTAACAAAGAAAGCTGTTAGAGTTCTCTTTCCCCGTTTCCAGGTATTTCGTGCATTGCCTCTTAGTTTTTTTGGTCGACTGCCTTATTCTATTCTACTCATTTCTATTTATTATTCTATGACATATGATCAAACCGCGCTAGTCAAAGTTTCTTTGCTGTACTTGGATGCCTGGAGAAGCGTTCTGTTCCCGCGACACAAGGACCTAATTTCCTGTTTATAGGGCCGCTAAACCATATGCAGCGAAAAGCTGTGCTTCGCTCACCCCGAATATCGCTTAGCTTTTTAAGAGATGTCTTATACATCGAATCCAGATTTATGAATGCGAGGACGACCATATGCACCCTAGTGACGACTTGCGCAGCGCTTCGTGGTGTAGATGCAGGTGTGTAAAAGCTAAACGTTGGGGATGATCCTCCAAGTCTGACCGTTGAATATTTTACAATGCCAGCATCTAATGAATTCAATAAAGCTGTTTAAATTTTCCCGTTCATCATTTTGAAATTACCGATAGAATTTTCAGATAAAATGTTTGAGCTAATTTAAAAAATATTTCAGGTAGCAATGTCCAAAATGAATGACAAGACTTCACTCATTCTATCTACTTAGTACTTGATTCTATCAACTCCATAATGCGCAAACAAAATTTAGGTCAACACGTGCGAATGTAATACGGGGAAGAATGCATTTTAAGTAAAAATTTCGAATGGCAGCGTTCGCCTAACATAGTTTCATTTCTGTTGACTGGCAGTATATTGCCTTAGACCATCAGGCCAGAAATATGTTTTCCTTTTATTCTTAGTTTATTTTATCAAAAAAAAGCCCACATAGTGCAACGTTGCCAATGTTAAGTGCAGTTGTGGACAAGTTCAACCTTATATGGTGTCATAAACTAGTTATGTATATTCCCAAACTATCTTATTAAAAATCAATTATTCTCCAACACCGTTTTTCAACCGGAGACATGCAGCTTTGATCTTATTTTTTAGTAAATGATCCTCACCGATTTCTTAATGAGTATATCATAACAGTTGTGAATGAAGAACGTTTCATCGTAACTAGTTAAGAATCAGTCACTCGCAGAGATGTTGAAGAGTTAAGGAATATCTACTACAAGCATACCCATGATGATCTTATAACACCCTTTTCGACCTCTGCACTAGATAATCGCGGGTGGCTGCAAATCCAAAGCTTTGCTTTCGCATCGGTGGAGAGGGAAAACAGGGAAGGAAGTCGCGAGCTCCCGGCCAAGGAGATAGAATTTGCGAGCTGTAGATAGGCGTTACAGCGATAACGATCGATATTGATTAACCCATCCATATCCGTCAAACAGATGGAAAACCATAAGCAATCACGTCCACTAC